>BMAC01001182.1:165036-262166 GCA_014905375.1 Phtheirospermum japonicum | reverse complement strand
ACAAATATGTGCTAATCAACTACCCCATGCTTAATTGGTTTGTTCGTCCTCGAACGAARGATAGATTCAAATTACAGCAAGAAATGAAAATCAGTCCAAGCAATGAGTCGTACGATGCTACTTAAATAATTTTGAAAATATAGGTACATGCAATGCAACTTCAAACACTCCGCCCGTATTACATTGTCGCTTCAAAATTAAATTCATGCATCCTCACAAAAGGGAAATATAAGAGGTGTACGCTCAAAATCACTCGAGCATTACTGCATAGGACGTGTATACGCTCAAATTATACAAATACAAGCACAATAAACAAGCACCGAAAATCAATCTCTTTTCAATCGCAAATTAAGTGTGTTGTCGAACAAAGAATCGGAAAAGATCTTTTCGGGTTGTAATGTAAGGTTCTTTGGACGGGTATGGAATATAAGTCGTGTGGCTAACTCACGATCTAACATGATCAATAACTCACCAAACCTATTCTAATCAAGAAGCAATACACTTCACCTCATTCAAAAATAAAAACCTCACTAAACACACATAACGTAGCCTTTAAAAATAGGCTATTTCTCAACTCTTTACTCTAAACCGACTTGAAGCTCAAACCACATAATCACAATTGAAGCTCATAACTTGCTTCTTACACAACTCATGCCTTCTAAACAATAGGTTCATAAAATAAAATAAATAATAAACATAAGCCTTCATTAACGCGTAGGCAATGACTAACACAATCCAACATCCTTCTTATTTCCTTTTTCTCTCTTTTTTATCCCCCTCTAATTCTATTTTATGGGGTCTTTTCTTCTTTTTTTTTTATTTTATTATTATTTTTTTATTGAAGGATGGTGATCCTTTATTACAAAAATTCATAAATCCCTTATAAAAACTCCAAAACACTAATAACCAAGAAAAATTACTAACTCCTACCCCACGCTTTTAATGGGTTGTAGGGGTCGACTCAAAAATCACGCATGGCTAAAGGAAATGGATTATTTGGCTATGATTGGCTCATTCGGAATTTATAGTGGCTAAAATTTATGGATATGGCCGGAATAGGGTTTTTATGTGCCTTAACCTCATTTTCCAAGTCAACTACACACATCGGTTTCAAAGAGATCTCAATTCAAAGCTCATTCAAGTACATGCAAAGATGATAAACACTCAGGCTACTTACTGGCTTTTTGCATGAAAATTTTTGAATTGACGCTGCTTTTAAGGTTTTGCAAAATCATTTGCGTCCAAGTACCATTTTACAATATATAAATAATAATTTTGAAAAAAATTATGCACTTATGCACGCTCAAAGACCAAAACATCAAATCATATATAGCTAACTTCGACAGGCATGCCATACAAACACAATTAGCGCAGAAATAGCAAAAAATCACGTACAAAATTAAACATTGCACACAAATTTCAATCATATTCAACCATCCATTAACCATCCCCCCCTCTTAAAAATTCGGCAATCCCCTGATTGCCATAAATATAAACAAAAACAAATCAAAAGAGGATAGGAGTGGAAAAACGTCCCTGAAAATTGATGGTCGAATATCTCCAATTGAAGTCGTGAAATTGGACGTTGTCTAGAGTCTCGTGATTGGATTTGTCCTTGAACAAACCTATTAAAAACAAACAAACAAACGAAACAAAATACGAATGCGATCAATTGCCACGCGCAAGTGCCCGGTGGCACATCTTTTGGAATTTGAAATGGTCGGATTGCGGCTCAACGTCGTAAGTGGCTGGATTGCAGCTCGTCGTTATCCCTGATTGCTGCGGCTAATGGTAAGTTCAGTGGTTGATCATCATTGTTAATGCCTCGAGTGGAACTAGCGGTAAGGCCTTGCGGTAGCGAGCTACTGCTATAACCGTTAGTTGTCCAAAATAAGCAATTCTATCGTATTTTCTGCACATCAATACACACATAAACGTACCACGGCAATTGACACAATATAAAAACAGAAATAAAATAAAGAAAATAAGGTAAAGAAAATGAAAACTAACTATCGCTTGGGTTGCCTCCCAAAAAGCGCAACATTTAACGTCCTATACTCGACGTGATTCCATGCGATCAATTTTTAGCCCAAGGCGGCCCCACTAATTTTTCTTTATCACGATCGCGATTCAGCCCATGTTCCTTGTAGAAAGGTTTGATTCGATGCTTATGGACTTGGAATCTCAATTTCTTACTCTCATCGTATAGAGTGGCAACTCCGTACTCATCCATTTCCGTTATCATAAACGGTCCACTACATGCGACCTTGATATTGGTTGGTTCAAATTTACGTTCGGAATTATAGAGCACTAGCTGACCAACCTTGAACTTATTGTCATAGACCTCGCTCGACTTCTTCTTCTTCTTCATCCAATCCTTTCTAAACACCTCGCCCTTGTTCTTTGCACGTTTAAAATTCTTATAGGGACTGAGGGAAACAATTCTCGAATGATTATGCGATGGCTTCGCATCCTCTCCAAGCTTCAAATGATTTGGTTTCGACTCCACTTTTGGCCCGATTTTAGGTACGTCGCTCTCTTTGCATAACTCGGTACCACAACTAGCAATCCCATCTATAATTTCTCCTATGTCGATCCCCATCAATTCGACCAATTCCTCCCCTCTCAAATGCTCATCGTCGTCCTTGCCGTCAAACTCTTCTATAGTGGTAATGCTTTGGAGATCATGAACGCAAGAATCGATTAGATATACGAATGAACATTCATCTTGCATAATTGGTGAAGGAGTGTTATGGATGTCTCGAAGCGAAAATGTCACTGACTCGCCCAAGACGGACATGGTCATCCTTCCTTTGTTCACATCTAATAAAGTATGAGAGGTGGACATAAATGGTCGACCTAGCAGAATAGTATGCCCCGTGCCTTCTTTTGGAACTTCGCCGACATCAAGTATGATGAAATCAACTGGAATTACAAGTTTGCCGACTTGAACTAATACATCTTCAACTATCCCAAGRGGTRGTCTAATTGATRGATCCYCRATTTGTAYTCGCATCGTAGTCGGCCTCATTGTTCCAAGGTCAAATTCTTTATATAGTGAGTACGGCATCAAATTGATCCCTGCACCAAGGTCGAGCATTCCACGTGCCGTTTGCCCCTTTCCTAAGGCAATAGTTATGCAAAAACTCCCCGGGTCTTTCTCCTTTTTGGGTAGCGGATCCTTGCATATGGCGCTCACCTCTTTGGTTTACTCTACTTGTTGTGTCGTCTACATTCGCCGTTCTCTCGTGACTAACTCCTTGAAAAATTTAACGTATGCGGGCATTGTCTTTATCACATCTAGTAAGGAGAGATTAACGTTCACGTTTTTCAGTAAATTGTACAACTCCATAAACTTTTTGTTTTCTTTCGCCGGACGAAGTCGACTTGGAAAGGGAACATGATCATAACTAGTCGAATTCTTTGGATGGTCAGTTGCCGAATTATTCCTCATCTTTAACGCTCCCGGCACATATGGATTGGTCAATTTATGCATAAGATCGGCCAGTTTTATTGCATCTTCTTGCGGTTGGGTCTCGACTTTCTCCGTGCTTTCTTCTTTTTCTAACTCTCGGCACATATAGATTGCTACAGCAAGTTGCATCGACAGTGCGTCGACGCTGCGTCGACTGATGCGGATCATGGCTCGCGTCGATGGTGCGTCGACGGTCGCGTCATTCGATGCGACTGCGCGTCTGCCTCCGTCTCTCTCTATCTTTTGCTACTCATTTCACCGGAAAGCCCGTTCTCCTATTCTTGAACATCGAACTTTGTCTATTACGCGCTGAACTCTTCCGGTTACTTAGCTGTAAGGTGAAAAACAACGAAATATCACCAAATTGCATCAATTACGATCAAAACACGGTAAAATAAGCTGGAACTATGAAAATACGAAATTAAGCTTAAATCATCCAACTTATACTAAAAAAAAAAAAAGAAAAACGTACTAAAATACTAACTAAAATAAGGACAAATATGTGCTAATCACCTATCAGTACGTAGCACACACACCCAAAGACATGGAAATAAATCAAATTAGGATTTTTGCCTAACAACATTTTGTAAGGGGTAACATGTGAACTAGGTCTGAAATACATCCTATTGATTGTGTGGCAAGCAGTATTCATTGCTTCTTCCCAAAACCATTTTTCAATTCCATTTGAAATAATCATGGTTCTAGTCATCTCAACAAGAGATCTATTCTTTCTTTCGAATATACCATTCTGCTGAGGGATAATGGGAGAGGAAAACTCATGAGTTATTACTACCTTTGAATAATATTTTGAGAAAGTCTCATTTTCAAATTCTTTTCCATGATCAGACCTGATCCTTCCTATGCTCACAACGCACGCACAATTATTTAGCAAGTATTTTAAAACTTTCAAAACTTTCAGATTTTTCTCTTAAAAATCCAACCCAAGTAAATCTAGAAAAATCATCAACTATTACTAAAATATACCTTTTACCTCCAAGGCTTTCCACCTCCAGTGGTCCCATGAGGTCCATGTGCATGAGCTCAAAGCAATTTGAGGTAGTGAGACTCTGTACATGTGGCAGTGGCACCCTGACTTGTTTCCCCCTTTGAAACGCTTCACATATTGGAATGATCTTCGTATTGAGCTTCGGTAGACCATTTATAACTTCTTTCTTCACCAGTCTTTCCAACATCTTGTAGTTGATGTGTTCGAGCTTTTGATGCCACACCTCGGCATCGCTCAATTGAGACAACTTGCAGAATACATCGCCATAAATTTGATAGCAATTGTCTGATGTCCTTTGGCCAGTGAGAATGCAAGCATTTCTTTCATCATAAACTTCACACTTTTCTCGTGTGAACTTAACACTGAAGCCACCATCACACAATTGTCTAATGCTTATCAGGTTATCCGTCAGTCCTTCAACAAGTAACACATTCTTGAGTTTTACAATTCCTAGAACATGGAGAGTTCCTTGTCCAACAATCTAACCGTTTGCACCTCCACCATATTTCACTTTTCCACCTTGGAATTTCACAATATTTGAGATGTCTTTAGATCCGGTCATGTGTTTGGAGCATCCACTGTCAAAATACCATGCTCCTGGAATGTGAAATTTCAGAGAGGTATAGATCATGTTACATTTGATCTCATCCTTCTTCACCCAGAATTGTTTGACTTTGGTGTTGGCTTTGATGTTGGAATTATGGAAACTGTCACGGGACACAACATGATGCCTTGTCCTTTGAAACTCAGTTTTCTTACCCGCTTTCTTCCAGCAGAATGGACGAATATGACTAGGATCTCCACAATGATGACAAACATACTGTCTTCTTCTCTTTTTGTGACGCTTGGTCGTCTTCAGTTTCTGGTCAGTTTGTTGCACTTATTGTTCAGGTTTGTAGCCAATCCCATGTTTCGAGGACTCTGAGAACGACATCCCCAAATTTCATATAGCTTTGCAGTTCCCTTGTTGAGATTTGAGAGAGTATCTTGAGCCTTCTTTAGATCAGCCTTCACTCGTTCTAATTCCGAATCTTTTCTTGTAAGAGATGCTTCTAGAGGACTAATTATCTTCACCTGATCATCCTTCTCATGGGTTAGCTTGTCAACCTTGATCATGAGAGCTTTTACCTTTAGAACATGATTTCCCTAATTAGCAAGCAGTTCTTCATACTCCATGTATAGCTTCTCGTACTCGTCAAGCGTCTCTACAACCTCTGCATTCAGACACAAGGTGTTGGTATTGATGTTACCAACACAGATGTCGTCATCCCAGACAACATTAGCAAACAGCGCAGGGACTGACTTAGATGAGTCAGAGTCACTTTCATCTTCATCATACTCCTTTGCAATCAAGTTCTTTTTCCTCAGCGTGTTAGCACATTCGTTTTTGTAATGCCCCCAGCCTTTAAACTCGTGAAATTGAATTTCACTAAGAGATTTAGGGGAATTTGATGTCTTGGACTCGGACGGTGAGGGCTGAAAATTAGAAAGCTTTCGTCCAGAAGATTTTGGAGGTGGTGTCTACGTTTTGAACTTTAGGAATGTCCCTCCAATGTTGTTTTTTCTTCTCAAATATTTGTTGAACATCTGAGTGATCAGAGACACTTCTTCCTCTCCAATCAAAAACCTCACTGTCATCATCCGAGTTAACATCGGTAGCAAGGGCAACATTCTTCTCTTTCGAGTTGGAACCAAGATATTCCATCTCGAAGGTTTTGAGTGATCCAACCAATTCATCAAAGTCTATGTTGTCAGTATCCTTTGATTCTCAAATTGCAACAACCTTCATGCTAAACTTCTTTGAAATAGATCTGAGTAACTTACCAACAAGACGCGAATTGGACATGGCCTCGCCAAGTTCTCCACACTCATTTGCTATTTCTGACAATCTCATGGAATAGTCCATGATGAATTCCCTTTCATCCATTATCATGGATTCGAATGTGGTAATTAGCATTCTCAGACGAGATCTCTTCACACTCTGAATTCCTTCTCACACCCTTTGCAGGGCGTCCGACGCATCTCTCACAGACTCGCATTTTTTTATCACCTTGTAGTGAGTCAAGTCGACATATCCACAAGAGTGTTGATGTACTTAGAGTCCCAGTTTGAACTTGCTATTTCATTCGCGGTCTAGCCAATCTCTTTCTTAGTGATGGTGTCTCCATCAACATCGGTAACTCGTGGTTTCTCCCATCCAACAAGAATGGTTCTCCATGCTCGTTCGTTGATATTCTTTATATGCCACCGCATCATTTGCTTCCAGAGAGAGTAATTCTCTCCGTTGAGGACAGGAGGTCGCGGATTTGCTTGAGCATCCATTATGTCAATGAATCTACAAAATAAGGATCGAAATACTTATTGTTAAGTACCCTGCTCTTGTACCAATTCTAGATTTGTAGTTCTATGATTTTGAGAAGTGTGTTAAGTTTTGTGTTAAACAACACCAGACCTAACATCAACCAGGTTGGAAATTATAAATTTGTAACACAGCAGATGTTATGATTCATGTTAAGTAACACCAGTAATAACATCAAACAGAGTAATACTAAATTAGTAACGGAATAAACTTAAATTGAACACGTTTATTTAACTTTAGTCCGTAAGCAAACGTGCTTACGAAATTCGGTGTACAAACCCGAAAACTATATCACATAGTCGTTCAAGATAAATTACAAAATATATAAGTAATATACGAAGAACAAATATATCAATACTTGATAGAAAAATACTTGTTGCTACTCTTGATATGATCTCCTCCATTGGTTACACAACGTTGAAGATCTCTTGGTTCTGAATTATAGCTCTAAGTAGATTCCGTACTTGTGTTCTGCTTGTTGATATCGTTGTGTGCTTTTATCTTTTAATCTATATTCCAGCGTGTGTATTGCGTCTCGATCTTCTCCTATATATAAATAAGACTCCTAGACTTGACGGACAAGTTAGAGATAACCTAAGGTAATTAAATAAAGTCCTAATCTCTACTAGGAAATAAATCTAGAGTCCTAAAATATTTTGACCCCAAGAAAATCAAATAAACAAAAAGGAAAAGTGTCAAGAATAAAACTCTCAACAAATATATAATTACTCTGATGCCATTTTTGAACTTCAAAGTAATGCAATATTGTTATAGAATCTGGTTGCCAGACAAGTTCTTTCTTGTTCCTTTTAGAGAGTGAAAATAATGGATACAATGAGGATAGGTCATGTAAATCACTTGCAGCCAGCCACAACAGAAGAGTCGCACGTGCATATTCAGCAAATCCAGACTCCCATGAAATCTGTCATGAGTTCGTTAGGATTGTTACTGCACACACACACATCACGCTCTCACATCAAAGGTGTATATATAGCACAATAAAACACATGACTCATTATCTTGTATTATCATCTTCTTCAGAGAATAATCAATTCCTCTTTCTAGTTCATACCTTGTATAGGTCAAGATATGATATGCTCGAGAGAAAACAACAAGCACGTTATAGGCAAAAGCGATCTCATTTAATTTTTAGTATAAGCATACAATTATTTCTCATTGATTACAACAAATAAGGTGATAGCTATTTATAGTAGTACATACAATTAATATTGCCCTGAAATGTGTAATCAGGAATACTACAATACAATCTGACAACGGCTACCTAGGATATGTCACAACAAAAAAACAGTAGTTTTCCGAGAGATTTTTCCCTCAGTTTTAAAGTAAATTCCCTCGTTTTTTTTGAAAAACCGAGGGAAAATTTCCCTCGGTAAATTTTTTCGAGGGCAAACTTCCCTCGGAAAATTTTACCGAGGAGGACACCGAGGGTCAATCCCTCGGTAAATTCCCCCGTACAACCCTCGGGAAGACCGAGGGGTGGCTACCCTCGGAAAAACCGAGGGAATTTTGCCCTGAGGGCAGTTTACCCTTGGAAAAACTGAGGGCAGAATGCCCTTGGAAAAATCGAGGGGCAGTACCCTCAGAAAAACCGAGGGCTATAGGTACCCTCGGAATAACCGGGGGCATACACCCTCAGTTTTTCCCTCGTTTTTTTATTTTCCGAGGGTATTCCCCCTCGTATTTTCATTTAAAAAAAATATTTTTAAATATTAATTTTAATTCATGTTTATTTATTACAATTCCCCGAGATTGAAGAAAAATCAATAATGAACAGACAAATAAATAAACCAATTATTATAAAAATATTTCGAAATTTACGATTATTACATGCATTCGACAAAAGTGTTTAGCAACAAAGTTTTTATAAAACATATCAAACTGTCCTATGACGGGGGGTGTTGTGGCGGGGGATGCTGTGGCGGGGGGTACTGTGAGAAACGAGCATACATCTTGGCCATCTGTGCGTTCACCTACGCTCGAAATGCCTCCTGTTGTCGGCGATGCTCCTCACGTAGTCGCTCAGACTCGGTGTATCGCTGCTCGATCGCATTGACCTCCGCCAGGAGCTCCACCCTTTGCGCCTCCTTATAGCACCATCCGACGGGAATGGAGTTTCTTCTCCATAATCTCCCAGAGTATAGTGGTTCACCTCTTGTCCTGTCTGCAGTGTAGCCTGTATTCAATTATATTTTTTTGTTACGAAATATAATTTAATCATAAAGGTAATTACAATTTTAAAATCATTAATTACTTACTTCTTCCCTACAATATAAACAAGAACTCCCCCCCCCCCCCCCCCCCCCCCATGTGGTAAGGACCAACTGATATCGTGATGTACCCGCATCGGATGGTGTATGTATCGGTGTATGTGATGTCAGTGTCGGTGTCTGCATCGGTGTTTATGTAGGCACTGAATGATCAGTACCGAGGACCCATGTAGTTGTCATCGAATCAGCTAAACGATTAGCCGATCCCAATATCTGATCGACCCATGCTACTGGAACCTCGACCTCTCGACTTCTGATAAAATTATACGGATGGCTAGAGAATAATTGAATTTCTTGGTAAGGCCCTATCCTATTCGAAAACTTGATTTTCCTGTAATACAGTGCCTTAGTATATGAGTTTTTTGTTGATTGAAAATTTTGGGCAGCATCTCCCTTTAGTTCTCTAAGTACACATATATTGCAGTGGCACCCGAGAACATAAGAGAGATACTGAACCAAAATTTATATAATCAACAAAAAACTTATAGATAAGATAATCCATATTACAATCACGCTCTCAAACTGTCCAAAAAAGTGGATAATTCGGGATTTAGTATCGAATTATAAATTCAATACTAAATCCCAAACGAGTCTAAGGTATAATTTTTTAGAAAGAGTGTATTTTGGATCGAAACCATTTTAAACTGCGTTATTGGATGGACGAAACCTCCCCAGTCGGCGCCGTAAACAACGTCATCACAAACGTATACATTAAACAATAAATCCACATCATTTAAACAAAAACTACAAAATAATATATATATATATATATATATATATATATATATATATATATATATATATATATATATATATATATATATATATATGATAAACACAACATGCATGCACCGATCACCACGGTATTTCAACACCACCATCACAAACAATTTAAAACATTTTGAAAACCACCATTATTTTTTAAAATAATTTTGAAAAACGTTATTAGAGGGAAGAAACCTCCAGGTCGGCACCGTACACCACGTCATCACTGACGTCTTTCCAAACTAATCACAACATCAATCAATCACTACCAAACCATTACATACATTAAGTTAACATAACCGATCACCACGATATTTTCTCACCACCATCGCACACACTTTAAATGATAATTGCATAATTGAACTTTTAATGAACACTAACGAACCCTAATAATAAATTATTTCTAAATTGAACCCTAATTATGGAAATATTTATAAACTGAAACTTAAGTATATCATTATATCTAAATTGAATTCTAATTATGTAATTATTGCTAAATTATACCCTAATTTGTTACATAAAAATAACTTATACCCTAAATGAAACTCTAATTTCAAATTAAACCTGAATTAAACTATAATTATAAATTATACCTTAAATTATTAAATAATTATAATTTATACCATAAATGAAACCCTAATTCAAATTAAACCTAAATTAAACTATAATTTTATACCCGAAATTATTACATAATTATAATTTATACCCTAAATGAAACTCTAATTTCAAATTAAATCTAAATTAAACTATAGTTATAAATTATACCATAAGTTATTACATAATTATAATTCATACACTTAATGAAACCCTAATTTTAAATTAAACTTAAATTAAGATATATTTTAAATTATACCTTACATAATTATAATTTATACCCTAAATTAAACCCTAATTTCAAATTAAACCCTAATTAAAGAATACTTAGGTAATTATAGTTAACTGAATCATAATTACATATTTAATCATAGTTATGTAATAAACTCATATTTTAGCCCTAATTTCAAACTCTAATCTCAAACCTAACCCATAAACCCTAATTTCAAACCCTAACTGATATAATCAACAAATAAAATTAACAAAATAGAATACAAAAACATAAATGAAAGCTTACCTCGGCGTAGGTGGGCGGCGAAGGCGGTCGTACTCCTCGGTTGTTGCGACGAAGAGTCACCGCGTAGAGCGGCGGACAGCAGCTGCAGAGAGCGACAGATGGCGGACAGCGGCTTGGGTGAGGCGGACGACGGCGATTCTTTCTCTTTCTTTTCTCTCTATTTGTGAGCGGCTGGTCTTGCCCCCGCTAATGTTTAAATAAATCGAACTGAGGGCAATAGTGCCCTCGGTTTCCCCTCGGTGTTTTCCGAGGGGAATGATTTTCCTCATTTTTTTTCTGAGGGAAAATAGTGTCCCTCAGTTTGTTTAAATAAAAAAATCAAAATAAATAGAACACGCGTATTTAACGATCGACACACGACCCTCGTGGTTTCCAGACACCGAGACGCACCTCTCCACGCCCCGTTCGTGAAATGATAGGATTCTTTTTTCTAATTTTTTCGATTTTTCTCCATTCTTAGAAAATGCGTACTTAACGATTGACACCCGACCCTCGTGGTTCTGAGACACCGAGATGCACCCCTCGTGCCCCGCTCGTAAAATGATAAGATCAGTTTTTATTTACGAGTTTTCTATTTTTCTCGATATTTTTGCGAATTTTTATTTAAAAATCGAAAAAAACAAGAAACGCGTACTTAACGATTACACCTGTTCCTTGTGGATCCACGACACCGAGACGCACCTCTTTCCCCCTCGACAAAATCACAACGATTCGCACTTCGCGTTTCCAATGGAACAATTTGATCGATCGATCATATCTTGGTTGTTGGACGAATTGCACGACACGTGTTAACACGCACTTGCTCATTGATATTTTTCAATCGAAATTAGGTCAAAACCACCCCACGTGTTAAGATGATAGGATTTGTTTCATTTTTACGTTTTTTCAATTTTTTTTATTTAAAAAAACCGAGGGGAGGTTTTTCCCCTCGGAAAAAACCGAGGGGAGGGCTGGGCCCTTGGTTTTTTCCGAGGGAAAATAGTGCCCCTCAGAATTTTTAAATAAAAAAACGAAATTTTTTTGAAAAAATAGAAAACGCATATTTAACGATCGATACCCGAACCTCATGGTTTCGGGACACCGAGACGCCCACCCATCCCGCCCCATTCGTGAAATGATAGACTTTTTTTTTTTTTTTACTAATTGTTTATTTTTTTTCGATTCTTTTTTCCATTTCTTATTTAAAATCTAAAAAAAATAGAAAATGCGTACTTAACGATCGACACCCGACCCTCATGGTTCCAGGACACCGAGATGCACCCCTCCCTATCTTGATTGTAAAATGATAGGATCGATTTTTATTTTTATGAATTTTCTATTTTTCTCGATATTTTTTTGAATTTTTATTTAAAAATCGAAAAAAAATAGAAAACGCGTACTTAACGATCAAAATCGGGTCAAAACCACCCCACGTGCCTAAGATAATAGGGTTTATTTCATTTTTACGAATTTTCTATTTTTTTATTTTTTAAAAAACTGAGGGAGGTTTTTACCCTCAGAATAAACGAGGGGAGGGCTGGGCCCTCGGTTTTTTTCCAAGGGGAAATCGTGCCCCTCGGGTTTTTCCAATTAGAAAAAAATATAAAGAAAATAGAAAATGCGTATCTAACGATCGACAACCGACCCTCGTGGTTTCGGAAACACGAGACGCGTTTTTTTTATTTTCAAAAAATCGAGGGGACGAAAATCATTTCTAGTGACAGGTTACATCCGGTAGAAGGTTGACCAATGAAAAGTGACTTCGCTTCCCCAAAAACCGGCTAGTGTGAATTTCTAGGTTGTTCTTTCTCTTCCTGCGTGCCAGCGCGATATTCACTAGTTGATAACTATCGATATTAATTTTAAACTTCTCATGAAACAAAAATTTGAAAATAGGATGAAAAACTAATTAAACGATGTGTAGAACAATATGCTGACCCATCCCTGTACCCACGTTTTAAAAAAAAATTCGTCTAGTAAATTTTGTGAATCACAATTAAATAAAATATAAATCTCATCCACATACTGAATCACAATTCAATAAAATACAAATTAATGATAATTGACGTTATATAAATAATTACAAACATGAAAGTATTATGAATCATTTAAAAAAACATTAAATATAGTTATTTATAACTTATTTATATTTTTATATTAGAATAAAAGAAAATTATTGGTAAAGTATAATAAAAGAAATAAATATTAAATTTATAAAATATAATAAAAATAAATATTAAATTATATAGATATTAAGCTCGTATGACTCAAAAGAAAATGAAGTATCGTAATTTTTATTTATCAAAGCATACAAAGCATACGATTTTCTATTTTTTTTTTATTTTTATTTAAAAAAACCAAGGGATTGAAAATCCTCTCGGAAAAAACCGAGGGGACACATATGCCCTCATTTTTTTTTTCGTAAATTATTATTATAACTTTCTTATTTCAAAAAATCGAGGGGACAATAATCCCCTCGGAGAAAATCGAGGGAACATGGCAACCCTCTTTTTTTTTTTTTGTGTAAATTATTTTTTTTATTTTTAAAAAAACCAAGGGGTCTAAAAGTCCCTCAATTTTTCCGAGGGTATTTTTGTCCCCTCTGTCTTTTCAATGGGTATTTTTCATCGGAAATTCTTCGGTATTGTCTTCAGTTTTTCCGAGGGTATTTTTGTCCCCTCTGTCTTTTTTGTAGTGTGTGATTAGGAATGATACAGTACAATTTGACAATTATATTGGGCCGGATAAGCACGAGGGCTTCATTTGATGTATTATAGGTCCCAAATAATGCCAACAGACTCATTTGTGACCTCTCATGAGATCTAATGCCAGCTTCTTGAGCGATCTCATAACGACCTCTCGTACGACCTGTATGGTCAGTGTTCATGTGACATGAAGTTATTAAATCACTGGTCTAGTTATGTTCATGCGACCTGAAGTTATCGGGCTGCTCTTTAATAATGCTTTCTCATCAAGTTATGTAAGATGAAATTTAAACTACTTTGGGGCAACTACATGCTTAAAAATTATTGTGTCGGACAAATGAGTTGGGAAAAACTAGTTTATTTCCTACCGTAATAGGAAATGACACCCGGTTTAATCCTATGTTTTTAGATTGCAATGAAACGAGTTTAAACCCATACACCACTACTACAAAAAATGGATTTTACACCGGTTCTTTTTAGACTTTTACATCGGTTATACAACCGATCTAGTATCAAGCGTTGTAAATATTTACATCAGTTCAATAACTGATGTGAATACTCATTTTACTACATCAGTTATTTATTATACCGATATCAGATGTGTTCTAGAACATGAAAATTTCGTTGTAAATGTAGGTGAATTACATCGGTAATTAATGACCGATGTAAAATGCATACGCTTTACGTCAAGCATTAATAGAACTGATGTAAAATAATATTGTTTTTAACATCGTTTTTTAATATAACTGATGTGAAAATAGTTTTTTTAACATTTTAGCAGTTTTAGGCGATTCTCAATTTGTAAATTTGTAACTGATTTTTTTCACATAGCTCAACCAAACAATGAGTACACAATTCAAATTCAAATTCAAATAGTAAAAAAATAATTTATCCAATAATCGATCAGACCAAACTATAAATTAAAAAATTAAATAAAACTACAAGGTAACAATTCATCTAATCATACTATAATATGATTAATGAAATACGTACGACTTACACCAAGTAATAGTTTAAACCATAAGTTGTACGAGTTCATTATAGTGCTACTTTATAATCTAAAAATATATAACAAAAAAGTATCTTTTAGTTAGTCATAATATTTCAAATAAGCATTGGACTCAAAGAGTTGAGAAAACAGAAATGCAATATAATAATTTTCAAAAATTACCATCAGCTTGTTACAATGAATCTTTAGATACTGTCGAGAGCAATTGAATCTTCTATACATTCCTCTTTCTTTTCAATCCAACATATAAACCTGCAAATAATAATAACCTAGCTACACCTACAAATCGATATCCTAGTTATGGCTCCAGTGGATAAACTTAGATATTAAGAGCAGACAGAGGGTAAAAGCGGGTAGAAGCATGAAGAATTTCAGGGTTATACTCAGTTTGTATGTACATGGAGTAATGTTTTCAGCTTAATGTTTTGTTAAATTTATACATGACTGAATCTTGGGCTATGTTAAAATTCATTAAAGTGGTAATTTTTGTGTGTGTGTGTGTCTATACACACACACACACACATATATATATAAATATATATATATATATATATATAATTAATTTTCATAAATGTGGTCCGACCTATAGAATGACATGCCGATAGCAAGATCCATCTATTCAGCTATTCATTTTTTTAAAACATTGATCGAAAAGAATCAATATACAGTTATTATGGGTATATACTTACGTAATGCCTTCAGCAGCTCCAATAGCAATGTTCTGCTCCAGTGGAGCTGGCATTCGGTCGAGTGCTGCCTGTGAAGATGAGACTGTACATGGTTGGACGCTCTGGCCCTTCCACACAATAACCGCACAACTAAATCAGATACTTGTGGAGCACGCAAGCAAGTATCTTGATTTCAACACTAAACTCCTTATCTGCTTCGTCGCTCCACGACTTAAACCTTTCCATAGCTATCTTTAAAACAAAGTAGAAATTATTCACCGATTAATTACAAAAAATACCCCTGGGTTTAACTTTATTACAAAAAATATAGTAATAATTTTAAGGATATTTGTAAATTGGAAGTGATAGTAGGGAGGTTGAGTCTACAAAGTGATGGTGGATGTAAATTTGGCTCGCCGGATGACGGCGAGAAACCAGAGGTGGCGAAAATTTGAGATTTACGGGTGGTTTGAGCAGGTCAACTGATCTTGAATATAGGATGGTGGTTTATTAATATATTATGATTATTTTATTTTTATTATTTTCTTTAATATAATCCTAATTAAACTGATTTCACTTAATTAAACTAATTATATTTTAGTACGTGTAATTAGAACGGTTATGAACAAACCGTCGTAATCTATCAATTAACTATATTTATTTACAACGGTTGTATATATAACCATTGTGGTTATAGACTATTTACATCGGTTGTGCAGATAACGGATGTATATTTTACCGGTCAGCTCTATTACAACAATTATTTAACAGCCGTTGTAAAAGACCTTTTTAGTAGTAGTGCACAACACTTGACCCACATGGTCGATATAGACTCGTTAATTAATATATAAATAAATATATTATATTACTTAAATATTGAATAATCACTTCTAGGGCATGTTTGTATTGTTATTAGCAAGGCGTCACCACTCCAAGAAACAATCAAATTTCAATGGAAATTCCAATGTCATGATATTTCATTGAAAAATTCCAACAGAAATACAATGAAATGTAAAACAATTGAAATAATCCATTAAAAATAACTTATTCTATGGAAATTCCAATGGAAGTTCTTATAAAAATTTTACCGTTGGAGGCAACTTTATTTTTCTATCAAATCTCTTAAAGCACATTTCTTTTTAATTTGTAGATTAACTATATATATGTATTACATTCACCAATTAGGATTAAAAATACAAAGTTAATGTGAAAGGGAAAATACATCTGAATTTTTTTGTCTTATCAGTTGATTTAATAACTCAATACACACACATATATAAAATTAGAAGATAATTAATCATAAGTCTATTTTAAATCTTGCATATGGCTTCATAATCTAAGGAGTAATTTGGGGACCAATTTAGGCTTCATATGGATACTTTTGTTCAACCTATGAATTATATTATTATAATGCCATGGAATTTTTATACTTCATTTTTATGACCTCCACATATTATGGATTCTACTGTCATGTTTTTACTAATTATGTGAGGTCGTGTGAGTTTTTTTTTCTCTTAAGTTTAATATTAGTGGAAAGTATAATCCTTACACACCTAGATGATCGTCTTTCACAAACTCAAACTCGTTCTCATGAATTTGATAAATGTAAATCACCATGTTGTGAAAGATGCAACTAAGCTAGTAGAGGATGATCACAACAATCTAAATGTGCACAACAGTCCAAGACCAACGGCTAGTGACAGATGCAAGAAAGGACAACACATCTGTACAGAATTAGATGATCATCATGCCACTTATCATGATCCTAACGGCTACAACAACGGTCAGGCAGCAGAAGCAATGTAACCCTAATTATAGCACTCTAAGAAGAATGTTTGTGTGAAGATTTTCTTGTAACAAAAAATGTCTTGATAAATAAAGCAACAACATTAATGGATTTCACCTTTTCATTAAATATCATGTTTGAATCGACCAACTTTTCCTCTGTTGTCACAATCAAGATTTTATTTCATGGTATCAGTGCAGGATCCTGTCTCTACATCTCTCTTATATATAAACCTTGATTTTTCTTTGAGATTTCATCATGTCTACTGACAAAACTACCTCTGAAAATCACAATATCACTACTAGATTTTAAGAAAAATCTCATTCAGCTGAACAATTAACTTATTTCTACCAAACTTGAAGAATTAAATCTTCTTATTTGTAAACAACAGGTTATAATAGCCATACATGGATATGGTGTTGAAGGATTTATCAATGGAGCCACTACAACTCTAGAAAAATTCATTCTTGATGAGCAATCCAAGCAACAAGTGCCAAATCCATATTAACTTCAATGGTAAGGCTAGATCAGCTTTTAGCTTCTTAGTTGTTGTCATCTTTGTGTGAAGGAATAATGACTCTATATCCTCAACTTCTTCTAGTTCGGGGGGGCATATATAAACAAATGACAAAACACTAAGGTTAACAAATTTACATAACCTAACAACCTGTTAGTACAAACTCATAGATAAATGGCATCCAAATATAGGAATACACTTGTATGCCAAAAGGTATACCTCTCATCCAAAAGTGTATCGATTAATGGAAATAAACCCCGTTTGAAGTCCATCCCAAGGACATGTTTCAGAGCTACCWYCGTGCCCTTTCAATGTATGCAGCTCTCTCAACCTAAACTGTAYGATTCAAGGTTTAAAATATATCATCAATCYGGTAATTTTGGTTTATTACAAAAAAATCCGACTATCTTTCAAACTTTCAGATTACTCCCTTTAAGGGGGTGATTTTATTTTTGAAAACAAGTTTTTATTTTCAATACCTCGCATTTTCTGCTCGTCGTTGGCTTGTTCTGCAATTTCCGAAAGCTCCCCGTAGCTGGTTTTCTCGGTAAAGAGGTTGGTGGTCTCGGGTGGCTGAAGACCATACAAAGTCCGCAGGGCTGCAGCCCACTGGGCTTCTCTCTCTTCTTTCGCATAGTTGGACTTAGTAGTATAAAAGAAGTCAAAAATCAAATAAATACAAAATCAGCAATTTATTATATAGTATTGTACTGTACCTTGTTTTCCAAAAGATTATCCCATGCTTTTCCACTCAAGATGTACCGAATGCAGAACTTAAGGATATCGAATGGAAAGTAAGTCACAATACTATAGAGCCAGATCACCCCGGCCCCATCCTTGGATCTTTGCAAAACCCCAATTAGCATAAACGACGATTAAGGTGGCCACCTGCGAACACAATATTTGTTTTAGTTTTAATTTTACCTATACAAATAAAAATAAGAAAATCGTAAAGTAGGTAAAAGAATTATTGCACGAGTATTCTTTCTTACCAGCTGAGCTATCAAGAAAGCATCCATCAAGAACATGACGGGCCGCTGAACGAACCACCAACTAATACGATCTTTCCACGAAAATGAGCGCTTGGCTCACGATACTAACTTGCAAGTACAACACTGCCATTATTTCCAGAGGACTCTCTCTCAAAGATCTCACGCCAAACTTTTGCTGCAGTTAAATTAGAAAAMAATATCAATACAGGCCTTGAGAGATGATTATTATGAAGAAACGACTAAAAAGATAAAAGAATTCAAAACAATTTTGAAATATTACAAAACTACCRGTGATTAAGTATATTTACACCAAAAAACACTTTATCTTTTAATATTTACAAATTAAGGGTTATTTGTAAATATGAAATGAAAGATAACTGCTTTTTTTTTGTAATTAGGCTAAACCTTAGGGGTAGTTTTGTAATTATCCATTAATTTTATGGTGTCATTATGAAAAAGTGACGCTCACCGAGAAGAAGTCTGTATCTTTCACGACCCAAAAGAAAAATACCGTCCCTAGCGCCAAGTACCTTCCTAAGACAATTCCGGTGACAAAAATCCCATTTAGTTTCCAGCTGTCGGGCACCGGAGATGGCTTAACTCGATCCTTTGAAATCATCATAATGGTCCCTGGATTTATGTACAATATGCGAATAAAAATAAGCCACATGAAGGTCGTAATTACAAAAATCACCCTCGAGTTTAGTCTAATTACAAAAAAAATAATAATAATAGCAGATATGTTTCGAAATTTCAAATACCCCCTTGATATTTGTTCCTATTTACAAATTGCTCCCTCGATGGAGTAGATATTTGTTATGGAAACTTAAACGTCAAGGGAGAATTTGTAAATTTAAAAGATAGGTGTTTTTTTTGTTTTTTTTATTATGTAGCCTCATGGTCATTTATGTAATTTTCCCAATCTAGAGAATGACGAGGAAAGCGAAAAATTGTTGTTTGTGTTCTACACTGACCAGGAAACACTCCAGCAAAACCATCAGCCTCCTCGATCAACTCGTCCACAGGGAGAACAGTTATGGATTCATCTTTGTCATGGCCAAGCAACGACGAAGATGAATACATGTTTGTACCCATCCRGAGCCGGCGGCCCATTTCCTTGGCTATCGCTAGCTTGTAACCTGAAAAAGGGAAGATATAAATTTTTWAAAAAAAGCAACCAGTGATCATATGTATGCAGATGACTGGAAACATAAGACTTTCATTACCAGTTATCATCTTTACGTTCTCGCCAAGATTACAAAATCACAATCACAATTTATACGTTTAAATTCCAAATTTAACTTGTAAGGTTTAACCAAATTACAAGAGAATAATCACATTCATTTTTTGGATCACATAATGATACCCAAATTCACCAAAACGAGCCTAATGTATAGCTAACTTTCAATTCATGAAAAATACTAAACCAAATTCCGTCGAAACCAAACTCTAATAAATCGATTTTCACAATTTGGTTCAATGATTTCATAGAAAACGAAGTGACCAAACCAAACCGAACAAATATGGGTAGTAATCGGATTTTTGTCTMTATAATTTTAAGAAAACAAACCGGAGGCGGCGGCGAGCGAGGCGGGGCTGCTGCGGCGAACATTCGTCGGAGGAACCTTCGATTCACAGATGAAGTACGGAGATTTGGAGCTTTGTTCACGCCATGGATATCATCTCAGCGACGCTGCCATCTCCCCAGAAAATTAGGGTTCTCGAAAAGGGGGCTAAAGGTCAATATGTTCCGCCGCCGGGGAACCTGAACCGGTCCCCCTCGAACCGGATCCAATTCTGAACCACCTTCTCGACCGAGAGCTCCTTGTGTGGTACATTGAAACAGATTCTTGTATCCGTGCGGCGCCGGCACCCATAATTTCAATAACTCATCTTTCTCCAGGTAGTGCCTCTCCCTGTATATCAGCCTGTCCCTATCGAATTTCAGCGATCTCTGCTGGTCCTCGCACGGGGTGTACTTACTGTACTTGGCGTCGCACGATAGGTACGATTTTGCGGCGGCGGCGGCGCCGTCTGCGGAGGAGTGGTGGCTGGAGAAGTCGGGTTTAGTGTGGACGAAGGGAAATTCGTAAGGGATTAGGTTTTTTTTTATTTAATATTGATAGTTTTTTAGTTTAATATTTTTTTTATTGTGTAATATTTAATGATCGTTGTATGAGACACGGATCAACGGTTGAAACAACTTGCTTAAGCAAGACAAGGATCGGTGACATGGCAGTCTATGAATTATAAGGCGGTTCCTAAGAAACCGCCGTAGAATACCTAAGATTTTAAGGCGGTTTTTGAAAACAGCCGTAGATTTACATAGATTTACGGCAGTTTTCTCATCTAGATTCCCATAGCCAATTCATATGTTTCATCATGAATTCAAGGTGCTAAGGCTAAAAGCATAAACATGAAGAACAAGCATGGAAATGAAGAACAAAGCATGGAATTAAAGCATAAAACATGAAATTGAAAGGAAACTTACTTGAATTAAGAAATGAAACAAAGCTTGAATGTAATTGCATCAAAAGTAACAATCCAAAGGAGTATTTGGATTCTTCTTAGGCTTACAAACCCAAGGCCAAGCATGAAAGTAAATCTAAATCTAGAAAAGAAATTACATCAAAGCTTGAAATTGAATCTAAAACCTAAGAGAGAGAAATTAGATCTTAAAAACTAGAGAGAGAATTTTTTAATCCCAAACCCATGCTTGGGTTGGGAGAAAATGAGAGGTGTCTTTACAAAATGAAAGAAGTCTCTTATTTATATTACATTTAATTGGGTTTAAATGGGCCAAAATAGCCCTTAAGGCTTCAAAATCTCGATTTTGACCAAGTTTGACCCGGAGGCACCTTCCTAGACCCTTGGCTCGACCCTGGGCTCGATTTGGCTCAAGATGGCTCGGCAATTGCCGAGCCTAGGCGCGCATGGCTCGGCAGGTGGCTGGCCTGGGCGCTGGCTTGGGCGGCTGGGTGTGGCATGGGAGCGCGCGGCTGGGCGCTGGGGCTGGCGAGTGCTGGCGTGAGTCCTGGCAAGCGCCTGGCGAGTGGGTTGGCGAGCGCCTGGGCGAGAAGTGTGGCAAGCGCCAGGCGCTGTGTGGACGGGCGCTGCGCGTGGCTTGCTGCAGGTGCTGTCGGCAGTTGCGCGCGGGATGTGGGCGGGCGCGCTCGGCAGTTGCGCGCGTTGCCCGCTAGGCGCTGCTCGGACACTGGATAACCCAGTGTGGGCTGCGCCACCTAGTGTGGGCAGTTTGGCGTGAATTTTGGCGAGTATTTTGGCAAACGCCGAACGCTAGCAGCTACCTTGGCGAGTTGTGGCGCGAGTTGGCTAGTACTTTTAGCCTTCAATTCCTTTACCTATAAAAATAGGAATTTTAAACATAAAAATCCAAAATTACACCAAACCTCCAATTAATTGAAACCATTTAACCCAATTAAACGTAAAATTAACAAGAAACACGAAAAACAATAAAACAAGAAAAACGACCTAAAAACCTAACGAAAAACAACTCAAAACTACTAAAATCAATATAAAAAACTCTCTAAAAACAAAAGGTAAAATACAACAATTACATGCAAAACATTAACCAAAATGGGCTTTAGTGATTCTAAAGATAATAGTTCATTGTTCTTCAAAGTTCAAATGGGGAATTGTCTCTTCGTGTTAATCAATGTTGACGACATCATTGTTACAGGATCCAATCCCTTTCTGATTGATTAGTTTATTAAGGTTTTTGGTCAGAACTTTTCCATTAAAGATCTTGGACAGATGAGTCATTTTGTTGGCATTGAAATTACTAGAACATAAGAAGGCATGCACTTATGTCAAGAAAAATATATCGAGGAGCTCCTTGAAAGGCCTAAGATGGAATATGCTAATTCTAATCCCACTCTGACGGTGCCCTCATTGCAGTTGTCTAAATATAAAGGAATGACTACAATACATGGAACAACATACATGAGCATTGTGGGAGCTCTTTAATAAGTGACCTTGACAAGACCTGAGTTGAGCTACAGTGTGAATAATGTTTGTCAATACATGTCAGCTCCTTTAGATACACATTTGAAGGATGTGATGAGAATTCTGAGATATTTAGTTGGGACAACTAATTATGGACATTATACCATAAAATCTTCTCATTGCAATCTAAATGCCTTTTTTGACTCTGATTGGGGGGTTGATGTGGATGATAGAAGGTCAACCACATGATATTGTGTTAATTTTGGGAAATATCTTAACATCATGGTGTTCAAGGAAGCAAGCTTCTGTATTAAGGTCTAACACAGAAGCATAATACAAAAGTGTAGCTAATGCTACCTGTGAAGTGACTTGGATTAACTCATTACTTAGAGAAATCAGGTTACCTCTTGCTAAGGTTCCTCTTATTCGGGTTGATAATCTCAGTGCTATGGCACTAGCCTCTAATCCTATCTTGCATGCTAGAACAAAACACGTGGAACTTTATTACAACTTTGTTAGAGAAAATGTTGCAGCTGGAAAATTGAGAGTTCAACTCATTTTTGTTGTTGAACAGATATCATATATATTTACCAAACATTTGCCTTTGCAATTCTTCTCGAGGATTAGGAACAAGCTAAACTTAATCAGTAAGACCACGATCGAGTTAAGGGGGCGTGTGAAAGATGTAGGTAAGTACGTGGAGGATGATCATAATAGTCCAAATGTGCACAACAGTCCAAGACCAACGGCTAATGACAGCTACAAGAAAGGACAAATTATCTGCACAGAATTAGATGATCATCATGCCACTTATCATGATCCAAATGACTACATCAGTTGTCCTACAGCAGGAACAACGTAACCCTTCACTATAGGTAGAATGTTTGTGTGAAGCTTTTCTTGTAACAAAAACTGTTTTGATAAATAAAACAACAATATTAATGGCTTTCAGCTTTTCATTAAATATCATGTTTGAATCGATAAGCTTTTCATTTGTTGTCACAATCAAGCTTTTCTTTCACATGTTGTCAATATCTCCTTATATATACTTTTTTTTACTAGCATTCACATGTACCAAAATTTGTCAACTGGGAAGGTGAAGAAATTTCCTATACTATTTGCTTCTATAATTCCAAGAAGGAATGAAAAGCGCCACTAATGAGGCTCCTCGAAAGGACCAAAAAAAATTTAAAGAAATAATGCATTATCACAATGATAAATCTGAAGTAGAAGCACCCAAGGGTGCCTTAGAAGAACTTAATCTTAGCCGAGGCACGATTATCGGCTAACTTGAGAAGAAGATGAATTGAAAAAACATACTATTTATTCTCCTTTGAGGCAAGAGAGAGAGAGAGTTTTTTATTTGTCTCTTGTAATCAAGCATTTAAAAAAAAAACCATTTATTAAAAATTGTAGCATCAAATGGAAAAACTGTTTTAAGGGTTATAATACAGTAACCACCCCTAAAGTTTTTCTAATTACAAAACACACCAATTATCCTTTATAATACAAATACAACCTCCTTGACTTTGTAATTTTTTTACACAAATACCACATGTTTCGATGTGCAAATCTGTAAATTCCTAATCTGTAATTTTTTTACACAAATACTCTAATGGAAATATTAACTTCCCATATAGTCCATTTAATTCAAACTACTACATAACAATACTACTTTACCCTTATTAATGATTTTCTTTTTTTTTTCCTTTCAATTTTTTTTTCTTTATTCAACATTTAATATAACCAAAATCCATACTATTACATGACATTTTCATATCATTGTCACCAACCGGTTACGACGAATTTCATACTACACTGTACATTTTCATACTACAACCGAAATTCCATACCACTAATTTTTATAATCTTAATCATTATAGGAAAAATATCACAATACGCCGTGATATTTCATACTATATTATGTAATTATTTTATAAAATATGTCACACTAAAATACAACATTATTTTTAATAATTTTATATTTTTAAATTTCATTTTCACGCTATATATGAAATTCAAACTGGTATTGTGAATTCCATACTAAAATTTCACAAAATCAATAAAATTTCTTACTATTATATTTTAAAATTCATACTACCATTATCAAATTCATAACTCTACTAAAATTCAAAAAATTAATAAAAGTACTATAATATTTTAAAATTAATAATACTATTATCAAATTACATACTAACCCTACCAGATTACAAACTACATTATGCAATTTTTTTTTTCAAAATTTTAGATTGGGCTGTCAAGTTTTATATTAAATTGCACGAGATAATTTCATACTACACAATATCTTCAAAACAAAAATACATACTGCAACGAGCATAATTTCATACTACTCATTACACATGAAGCAAAAAATTCCATACGCCATTATTATTATTATTAGTAGTAGTAGTTTTTTAGGTGTAGGGGTAGTTTTGATAATTTAAGTTGTAATTTTGATTAAATGGGATAGATTTGACTAAATGGGATAAAAAAGAATTCATTAGAGTATTTGGCAATTAATGGTAATGGGAGTGTAGTAAATGAGAATTTCCCCCCTTTTTTTTTTCCAAATTTTCTTTTCATTAGGTGCACTCTGCTGATATTTTCTACCTAGAAAGACACATTGGCATTTTGGAACCCCAGACAAAGGATTTATGCCTATTCAGGTATATTGATGCATATAAACTTATCATGGAGATCTTTGTTGATTTAAGATTTTCTAATTTATATTAACAATACTCTAGTGCTAAGTTGTGATCTTTTTGTTTCAAGTAAAGGTGATCATGGCGGCTTTAGAGGGCAAGGAAAGATTACAGAGGATTGATAAAACCAAAACAAAAGGAGTAGGACTTTAAATTAAGTGATTATTATTTTTCTTTATTTCATTTATTACATTGCTAATAAATCACACTATAAAAAATAGGGTTTTACCGAGGTGAAAAACTCTCGATAATAACAAAAAATCCCTCGGTAATCAATTTACAGAGGGAAATACTCAGGGCAACTTCCCCTCGGTAAAACTCTCTCGGTAAGATTTACAGAGGACAATATGCTTTCTTTAAATTTTTCGAGGGGTTTACCAAAGGTTAATTTGTTTGGTAAATCTCGGGATCATGAATCTGATTGCCCTCGGTTTTTTCGAAGGGACATTACACTCAATTTTTCCAAAGGCCACGCTCCCCTCATTTTTTAATAATATTTTTAACTATTATTTTTAATCCTACGTTTTTATTAAAATACCCAAAAATATTCAAAAACTAAAAGCAAAAAACCTAGAAAATTCATTAATAAACAAACAAATTAATCAACTAATTATATAAATTTCATAAAATGTATAATTATTCAGTTTGTTCAACAAAAAAGTTAGAAATATCAAAAGTTTATAAAAATATTTGATCAAAGGAGTCCTGTGACGGGGGAGGCTGCGACGGGTACTAATATAATTGAGCTAATAGCTCGACCATCCATCGCTTGTTGAGCTTGTCTCGTGTTCTCTAGCTCTTCCCTCTGTGTCTAGAGCTGCGCCTCGAGCTCCCTCACATCAGTCCTGTTGTGGTGGGAAGAGGAAGAACCGCTACATCTAAAACCTATTGTTATAGCCAGCAAACTCTCGGAACTAGCCGGTGCCATAATGTCGGTCCTTACTCAACCCGACAATATCGAGATAAACAAGGTCAGGGTTAACCTCGTTATCAGGATCCTCTGAGGAAGCACACGCCTCATCTATACGTCGCTCGTATTCCTCTTGAAATACAAGTTGACAAAAAAATCTACATTAAGACCAAAGAACAAGTTAAGTTATAACTATTTAACATAAAAAAGAGAATCACCTTAGTATTACTAGATCTCATTTCGACACACGTGCCATCGTCCTTCTTGTGCGTACGTCCATAAACTGGTACGCAGTTGCCAACTCACGGATCTCCCGCTCATGTATCCAAATGAAATTATCAGATAATTAACATTAAATAAATAAATAATGTATTATGATCTAAAACTACTTATGATATCATAAG
This sequence comes from Phtheirospermum japonicum, assembly GCA_014905375.1. NCBI lineage: Eukaryota > Viridiplantae > Streptophyta > Magnoliopsida > Lamiales > Orobanchaceae > Phtheirospermum > Phtheirospermum japonicum. Next base: position 235,524 of record BMAC01001182.1, on the reverse strand, counting down.
AATAATCAATCATAGATTTGGACCCTCCAGTGTGCTTCGACAACCTAATACCTGAACCAGAAGGCTCGCTCCGCCTATTGGCGCAGCATTGTTCGGACCTCTTCTTATTCTCAGACTTATCCCACTCTACATTACATGCCTTAGTTGAGATGCATGATATATAAAATTTAAATAATTTGTAATAATAAATTTTTTTATTTAATAAAAAAACATAAGAAAAAATCTTTTACCTCAAAACCCCCTCATAAACGATCCTCGGTAGCTAACCAGTCTGATCACAAACTTCTTATACTCATTAAGCCACTTTCCTATGCTTGTCCCCCATCGTTTGGAAAAATGCCAAATGTATAACTTGTGGAGTATACATATTTGTATCCTAATAACAAAGATCATACAAAATAAAATAATAATTACAATTCAATTGATATATGATTCTCAAGTTACATTAATGATTAATAAATTTAGATACAAAATAATAATTACCAGAAACATGTCCCACCACAATCGACGAATATGCTCAGGGACCGCCTTAATCTGCAACCAGGCGGGATGGATCTCCTTCGACATGATCTTTCGAAATATGTCAGCCAGCCTGACCTTTCTGCTATGTAGTCTATAATTGTATTTGTGTTACAATATTATTTAATATAAATATGATTAGAATTTTATAAGTATTAATTTACTTACTTCTTTTCGTCAATATAAACAAGGTATCGCCCCTCTGGTGGGCCCAAGGTCTGTCAGGATGTACCCGCATCGGACAGTGTCAGTGTCGGTGTAGATAAATTTGGTGTCGGTACTGAATGATTAGTACCAAGACCCACGTAATTATCATCAAAATCAGCTAAACGATTAGCTAACTCCATATCCGATCGATCTAGACTGGACCCACATCCACGACCCCTCAGCATCTGATAAAAGAAATATAATATGAGCATTTTACAATATAGTAGTATATATTAACCATTTTAACTTATCCAAATATAAATCAATTAGTTAATATAAGAGTCTTACAATATGAACAATTTACACATATTTCAACAACAATGACTTCCTTTTAACCTAATCATTTTAACCCATTTTCACTATTAAAGTTATCACCAAACTCATCTCCGTCTGTGTCTTGATCTGTATATTGATAAGTGAGTAAATCTTCTTATGTATCGTCCTCTTCCACATCACCAAGTTCATCCACGTCATTTTCAGTGGGGTTGTACAACTGGAAATCGATATCATCCAATTGTACTAGATTGCGTGTGTCTACAGCTTCCTCTTGGAATGACTGCTATGGTAGAGGCTCGATAAACTTAATATATGATATCGCCTAAATTTCACACGTTGTCTACCAGTCTAACTTGTCATGATTCGAAATTGGATGCACATAATAGTATACTTGTACAGCCCGAACAACAAGTACAAAATATTTATATCAATTGAATCTACGCTTATGATTGCTATCGATAATCTTATAATGTGGAAAAACATTTGTGCTTGTAAGAGTTGAATCAAACTAGTCGCACTTGAATGACATTTCACTTTTCTCCATTTTCCCGATGTATTTGAGCTGCACAGTTATGACTGTAAACACCAAGCACAAAAGATTAAGGATAACTGTAGGTCGGTATTTATACTCGGCTGCCCCATAATTCGATCCTTTAATGCATACTTCAATGCTCAATCCTTATTTGTTAGATTCATGCTCAACTGTGTGAAACCTATAACCATTTATCTTGTATCCAGTATATGTTTTCACACATCATGATGGATCCTCTGCTAGGCTCCTAATATTCACGTCGATCACATTGTTTGAAGGATCTCTAGCCTATAACATTGAAAAAGTATTTTTAATTTAGGAAATATACTACATAAACATATATGGTAGTTAAGTGATATGCATCTCAGGATTGAACAGCTTATATAATGTTTGAACCAATTGGCAAATTCATTTTTCAATTTTTTGTTGAGCCTATCATTTGTAATGTTTGGTTGGAAACGTTGAATGCTCTCCTTGTAAATACTACATCATTTGTTAAAAATTTATTAGTACATTATATATACATTTACTTAACATATTCCTGGACCTCTTCGAAATTTCCGCAAATCGTATATCCTTGCGGTGTTGTATTCTACTTTGGTCAAGAAATATTTTCCCTTTGTACCAAATATCTCCTCATATTTTTAAAGACCGAGGAAACTTCATCAGTGCCATCTACACCATCTTGACTGATAGGGCAATGTGTGAGCCAGACCTGGTTTGGGGTAGCTCTTCCCTAAGGGCTGGCCATCTTGAGAAGTCGATAGGAGCATGATATCGAGCTAAAATACTGGAGACTGGAATCATGTCTAGTCTGGGCAAAAGACCTGATTTGGCCCTCTAGGGGGGGTAGAGTTCGTCATCATTACGGTAAGATTTAAGCTATTGAAAGGCAGGAACATAAAAGGTAAGGAGAGCTGGATCACGACAGGTCTGGTTCCTTGGAATCTGCTGGAAGCCCTAGGAGATAATACGGAATGAAGGAAGATCTGGATCAGGGAAGACCTGTTTTCCGGACTCCCCAGGAAGAGACAAGTGGGACCACTTGTCAGAGTTTATTGCTCAAATGGCCCCTGATTCGCGGCACGTGCTCCTGAGATCCCAGCTGGGGTCCCCACTAGGAAAAGTTATATATATCTCAGCCCCAAGGCTGAGAGGGGTAAGAGCAGATCTGGGCGAATACTCGGGTCATAGAGGAAATATGGAATAGTAGAAGAAAAGCAGGCCCAGGCCAGACCTGGTTTCCTGTTTACCCAGAAGAGAGCGAGTGGGACCACTTGTCAGAGTTTGTTGCTTTAACGGCCCCTGATTCGTGGTCTTTGTTTCCGAGATCCCGGAAAGGGGTCCCCACTAGGAAAGCTATAAATATCTCAGCCCCAAGGCTGAGAAGGGTATGTCATTCTCTTGAGAATTCTTTCTTTCTTCTTGGAAAAACACCTCAAACGCTTACTGACTTAAGCATCGGAGAGGTTTCCACCGGAAAATCACCGGTGGTCCTTTCTAACTCTTGTTTGTGGTGCAGATCCGAAAGGTGTTCAAGGTTTCAGGCATTTTCAATGTGGGTCATTTTTTGGGTTGAAACAATTGGCGCCGTCTGTGGGAAATATCTGGGTTAAGACGTGAGCTCCTTTTCCATGGCTTCCGACGGGTTACAAAGGAATTTGGTTGGAGAGCTTGGTGGAACTCCCAAATCTGCCATGCCCTAGGGCATGCCGCCATCGGCAGAAACGTCAACGGCGAGACCTGAAAGAGCAGAACCATCAACCGAGGCTGGATCGTGTGCTGTTCCGCCTCCCTCTGGCGAAGCAACACCTGCTGCTGGAGGATTGTTCACCGACGCCCTTCTCCAGCAGCTGTCCGACCTCATCGCTAAAGCAGTAGAAACAGCCGTGGAGAAGAAATTTGCTGAAATGTCAACACCACCACTCGGCAATTGACCAGACCAGACGGTCCCAGCGATGGAAACTGAGCCACTGCATCACCAGCGGGTAGAGCGGACTCCCCCTCAGGATAGGGATGAGAATTTCTCTACTTTCGATAGCGAAACCTCAAGTCAGATCAACCCAGGTCTGGTCGAGTAGATACAAAGCTTGCAAAAAGAGGTAAGGGAGTTTAAAAGAAAAATGGCGAGTAGTGGGATGGTGCAGATCAGGCGAGGCACTCCGTTTACGGAGGAAGTCATGCGGGATGACGTGCCGGCCTCATACCGATCTCTGGGTTTTGAATACAATGGGACCACAGACCCGTGGGACCACCTGAGTAGATTTGAGATCGCGGCTGCCCTACATAAATTTTCAGATGCAGTTATGTGTCGGGTCTTCCCAATGACCGTTACCAAATCGGCACAGCTTTGGTTTAGCCAGTTGCCGCCCCGCTCTATTAGCAACTTTGACGAGTTCAGCTCTGCCTTCCTGCACCAGTTTACAAGTTGCATGAAGTATCAAAAGATGCCGTTAGAGCTATTCAGCCTAAAGCAGAAAGAGAATGAGAGTTTTCGTGCTTATATTAATAGGTTTACGACGGCAAAGCTAGAGGTACCCTCTGCGTCCGAGGAGCTGTTGGTGAATGCTCTGGCGCAGGGTCTGAGGAGAGGCGGATTTTTTCAATCGCAGGTTGTCAAACCAGCCCTGAAGTTTGGAGAACTATTGGAACGAGCTGAGAAGTATATTCACCTTGAGGAGGCCTTGAAAATCAAGGATGAGGGAGAAAGGAAGAGGGAGAGATACGATCGTGATGATAGGACTGCTGCAAAGAAGCCGAGGCCAGATTTGTCTGGAGGGAAACCTCGTTTTGACAGGTACACCCCTTTGGCAACTCCACAGGGTGAGATTCTGCAGGCCATAGAGAAGCATCCAGACCTGAAATGGCCTAAGACCTATGCACAGAGACCCAGGAAGGAAAGGTCTGATCGCTTCTGCCGCTTTCACAACGAGTATGGGCATGATACTGATCAGTGTACTCATTTGAAAGATGAGTTGGAAATATTGATCCAGGCTGGGCACCTGAAAGTGTACGTCCGTATGAGAAGAGAAGAGGCCAGATCTGGCAATAAGGGCTATGACAAGTCTAATCAGGGTAAAAAAGACCAGGACAGAAACCGCTCTGATGGGAGACGAGCTGATCAAGCCCAGGTCATCCATGGGGAAATCCAGATGATCACCGGAGGAGAGATGGAGGAGCATTCCAAGAGGATGTAGCATAGTTATGTCAGAGCCACGAAAGACTTAGTTCGTAAATCGCGCGATGTGGGGCAAATGACCTCTACCCCTAACATCTGTTTCGGGTCAGAAGATGGTGATGGCATTTTGGCCCCACACATGGATGCTCTGTTTATAATGGCAACTATCGCCAATTATATTGTGCGATGAATCTTTGTGGATACCGGAAGCTCTGCAGACATTCTGTTTTATTACTGTTTCCGACAATTGAAATTGGATGTGGAGCTGGAAGAGGTGACTTCCTCCCTAGTCGGCTTTGCAGGGGGAGCTCTGAAACCAATGGGAGCGATCAGACACCTCGTCACCCTAGGGGAAGAGCCTTATAGGGTGACAAGGATGGTTCGCTTCTTGGTTGTAGATGCGCCATCTTCCTATAAAGTTATGCTTGGCCGACCTTCCTTGAGCCAATCTCAAGCTGTAATCTCAGTTTTCCATATGAAGATGAAATTCCCTACTGAGGTGGGAACTGGGGAGGTAAGAGGTGACCAGTATGCGTCACGACAATCGTATGTTGAGTGTATTAGACGAAATAGTGAGGAAGAAAGGTTGAGTAAAAAAGCTCGGACAGAGCAGCCACGGCAAGAGCTCGTGAGAAGGGAGGAAGGTTTGATGTTGGTGGAGATCGTTCCAGGAGATGAAAGTCGAGTCCTCCGTATAGGAACGACTCTCAGCCCAGAAGTCTTGACAGACCTGGTGGCTTTATTAAGAGAAAGTGCAGATGTGTTCGCTTGGTCTCCCCAGGACTTGGTGGGGATCGACCCTGAGGTGATGGAACATCGCCTTAATATTAGTCCAGAGGCAAAGCCGGTGAAGCAGAAGAAAAGGAACTTTGGACCTGAGAAGGAGGCCATAATCGAAGCTGAGGTGGAGAAATTGCTTAGTGCCAAGCACATCCAGGAAATACAATTCCCAGAATGGCTCTCCAACGCCGTTCTAGTTCCAAAAACTCAAGAAGACTGGAGAATGTGTATTGATTTCCGAGACCTTAACTGAGCTTGCCCGAAGGACCACTACCCACTCCCTCGAATTGATCAATTAGTGGACTCAACTGCTGGATGCGAGCTCCTGAGTATGATGGATGCCTCCCAGGGCTACCACCAGATCAGGCTTGCAAAGGACGATTGGAAGAGGGTTAGTTTCATCACCCCGAAGGGAACTTACTATTATGTAGTCATGCCATTTGGACTGAAAAATGCTTGCGCCACATACCAGAGGTTGGCGGACAAAATTTTTAAAAATCAGCTCGGGCGAAATATGGAGGTATATGTAGATGATATGTTGGTCAAGAGTGCTAGAGAAACCTCACATGTGGATGACTTGAGAGAGACCTTTAGTACCCTGCGGAAATACAGAATGAAGCTCAACCCTAAAAAGTGTACATTTGGGGTAAGAGCTGGCAAGTTTCTAGGGTACATGTTTACTGAAAGGGGGATTGAGGCCAACCCGGAGAAAGTACGGGCAACTATGGAGATGCAGGAACCTAGGAACGTTAAAGAAATGCAGTGTTTAGCGGGACGCATCAATGCCCTAAGTAGATTTGTCTCACGATCGGCGGAGAAGAGCCTCCCTTTCTTCCAAGCTCTGCGTAAAAAAGCTCCTTTTGAGTGGACCAAAGAATGCGAAGAGGCATTTAAAATGTTCAAAGAACACTTGGCTAGCATGACCTTACTAACAAAGCCTGTCCTAGGAGAACCCCTCATCTTGTACCTATCAGTTGGGCAACAGGCAATCAACTCTTTCTTGCTCCGAGAAGAAGGAAAGGTGCAGAAACCAGTCTACTACTGGAGCAAGGTCTTACATGATGCTGAAGTGAGGTATGTAGAAGTAGAGCGGGCAATATTAGCTCTAGTAGGCACAGCCCAGAAATTGCGCCCATATTTTCTTTCGCATAGTATAATCGTACAAACAAATTTGCCGTTGAAAGCTTTCGTGGATAAGATAGAGGCGTCGGGGAGACTGGTCAGGTGGATAATTGAGCTAAGCAAATTTGATATTAGATTTGAGACCAGAACAACAATTAAAGCTTAGGCCTTAGTTGATTTCATGCAAGAAATGACCGGTCCTCCTGGAGAGCTGAAAAAATGGACAATTTTTACGGATGGCTCTATCTGCAATCAGGGCTGTGGAGTTGGGATTGTTTTAATGGATCCAGTAGGCACATCCACTGAGTTTGCTATCCGGCTGGGTACAACATTTTCTAATAATTCTGCGGAGTATGAGGCCCTCCTAAGGGGTATCCAGATGGCGAAAGACTTGGGTGCAGAGTAGGTGTGCGCCAGGGTAGATTCTCAGCTCATTTGCAAGCAGATCAGTGGAGAGTTTGAAACGAGAGAAGAAAATATGCTGAGATATTTGGCTAAGTATAGAGAACTCGCCAGAGGTATGAAAGGCCTAACGGTCCTTTAAATTCCTAGAGAGGAAAACGGAAGAGCTGATTTCTTGGCAAAGGTGGCCAGCTCGGCTGCAGATTGTCAAGAAAGAGTTATTACTCTTCTACAGGCGGACGGAGAATTTGGAACAGAGCAGGTATGCTCAATTATTGAAGGAGAGGACTGGCGCTCTCCTATAAAGGCATACCTGGAACATGAGGTCTTGCCGGAGGATAGAAAAGAGGCAGCAAAAGTACGAACTAGGGCTGCTAGATTTTGTTTAATCAAAGGAGAATTATTTAGAAGGGGATTTGGCCAGCCTCTTCTGAGATGCTTGGGCCGGACAGAAGGAGCTCTGGTCCTCAGAGAAATTCATGAGGGATGTTGTGGTAACCACATTGGTGCCAGAGCTCTGTCGAGTAAGATCTTGCGGGCGGGGTATTTCTAGCCACACCTATGAAAAGAGGCGGAGGATTTCGTACGTACATGTGAGAAATGCCAGAAGAACTCAATGCTAATACACAGGCTTGCGGAGGAGCTCATGACGATGAGCTCCCCTTGTCCATTTGCCAAATGGGGGATAGATCTGGTTGGCCCCTTTCCGATGGCCCCTGCCCAGAAGAAATATTTGATAGTGGCAATTGATTACTTTAGTAAATGGGTGGAAGCAGAGGCCTTGTCTAAAATCACGAAAGAGGCAGTTATGAAGTTCTTATGGAAAAATATCTTGTGCAGGTTTGGCGTCCCCAGAATCCTGGTCTCAGATAATGGTACGCAGTTTATGGGTGCCAAAATTAGAGATTGGTGTGTAAAGATGAAAATTGAGAAGCACTTCACTTCTGTTTACCATCCTCAGGCTAATGGCCAAGAGGTCACCAATCGTATACTAGTGCAGGGGATCAAGACCCGATTAGAAAGAGCTGGGGGTAGATGGGTGGATGAACTGAATTCAATCCTATGGGCATACAGAACTAATCCCAAAGAAAGCACAGGGGAGATGCCTTTCAGCCTAGTTTACGGTATGGATGCAGTGGTGCCTGCTGAGATTAGCATTGAGACCCATCGAGTTCAGAATTCCGTTGAAGAACAGAACGATCTCTTAATCCAGGATGCTCTGGACTTGATGGAGGAGAAAAGAGAACGAGCTGCTGTCAGGATGGCGCATAACAAAGGAAGAGTAAAAGCGACATACGATAAGTCTGCGGTAAAAAGGCAGTTTCAGGTGGGAGACCTGGTTTTGAGAAGGTACGATTTAGGGAAAGCCAAAGGAAAGTTAGATGCCATGTGGCAAGGACCACTTCGGGTCACTCGAATTTTGGCTGGAGGAGCGTACATGCTGGAAGAGCTGGATGGGATTGAGATCCCTCGTGCTTGGAATATTACTAATTTACGAAAGTTTTATAGGTAATTGTAATCGTTAATGTTTATTTATTTGTGAAATAAAAGTTGCAGGTTTATCCTCACCAGAATAATGGCACGTTCACAATCAAGCCAGAATTGGCTAAGGGCGGATGCCCTCGATTTTGCCTGACTTGATTGTCAGTTCAAGCCAGGATTGGCTAAGGGCGGATGCCCTCGATTTTACCTGACCTAATTGTCAGTTCAAGCCAGGATTGGCTAAGGGCGGATGCCCTCCATTTTGCCTGACTTGATTGTCAGTTCAAGCCAGGATTGGCTAAGGGGCGGATGCCCTCGATTTTACCTGACCTAATTGTCAGTTCAAGCCAGGATTGGCTAAGGGCGGATGCCCTCGATTTTGCCTGACTTGATTGTCAGTTCAAGCCAGGATTGGTTAAGGGCGGATGCCCTCGATTTTGCCTGACTTGATTGTCAGTTCAAGCCAGAATGGGCTAAAGGCGGATGCCCTCGATTTGTCCTAATCTAAGTGTCAGTTTAAGCTAGGATGGGCTAAGGGCGGATGCCCCGATTTCCTGACCTGATGCACTGACCTGGAGGTCAGAGATGCCAGGTCTGGCCAAAGCATACGCGCCCGCGTTAAAATCTCGGACCTAGTTGCCAGGACGGGTACACCAAAAGATCGCCAAGGCTGAACAGACATAAGCAAGACCTAATTGAAGACAAAAACCTTAAAAGGTACGTCCCACGACCCTGGAAGAGCTGACACTCGAAAAACACGATTCGCGTAATCTAAACAAGATGAAGTCGATTGAAAATTTTACATGTATTATCATATTTCTGGAAAATAAGAAATTATTTATGCCAAAGTTGATCGTCATCACAAATATTACTTTTCTTGATCAGAAGAGCAAAAAATCAAAATTGATAAACATATTCATTAAGTCCTGGAAAATTACAATAAGCAGATTGCACACACCTTCTGTGAGGGTTGGCAATTTTGATTAAATAGAACGCAGGAAAATAAGAAAAAAGATAAATACAGGAACTCATCCCTGTGAAGACCTCCGATCAGCAGCCAAAACTCGGCGAACACGCCACAGCTCGTGCTCCATCTCGTGATAGCGCTGACGATATTTATCAGCACGCTTAGACAGAGCATGTGCTTCGCCGGCAGCGATGGTCAACCGACCCACTGACTCCGCTAAATCAGCCTTCTCTTCTTGAAACTGGAGATTCAATTGGAGGAGCTCAGCCCATTCCCATTTGTAATTGCGCTTTTTCTGTCTCTTCCTTTCTAAAAGACGATGGAAATAACTGATTTTTTCTCGGAGCAGGGTCAGTTTGTCGGAAAGTTTAAAATTTTCGACCACCAGAGAAATGTTCTTCCTTTTCACAAGGTCGAGTTCTTGAAGAAGGGGAGAAGACGCCGTTGCAAACAATTGGATGAAAATAAAATATACATGCAATATTTAAAGGAATCAAGGGCACGTGACAGAGAATCAAAAGTACTAGGGTTTCCGGAAATTCAGGAAACCCTAGAAGATCAAGAGTCACAACAAGACAAAAGTATTAATTATCATTGAACAGAAAATATTCGGGAACAAATCTAATCTTCATAAAAGACAATAAAAGCAGACCAGCCACGCAGGCTACCTATAGGTCTGTTATAGAAACTAAGACTCGCACAACCTAAGTGTCGACCTCCATGCCCACTCCCAGTTCTGTTGACACCTGATTCACCGTGCCCTCTGATTGACCTCCTGGAGAGGCTCCTCCAGGAAGCTCACCTAGACCTGCAAAGGATGGGGAGGGAGATGAAGTAGGAGGGACTACGGCGAGCGTCAGGTCTGATTGAGCTTGGCTGGACTCGAAAGCATGAAGAACAGAATGAACATGTTCGGCAAACTCTACAGACCCGATGGTGTTGAGACGATCCTTGGCGGGGTCATATGAGAAGGAGGTCGGCTCGAGCGGGGTCTTCAGTGGTGCTTTCCGGTCAAAGGGAGTGTTAGGATTGGCCTGAATCCATTTGTCCTGCTCATCCAAGCCATAGTTGTAATACACCACTGCCTCCGGGAAGAGCAGTGAGAAAAGGGCTTTGGATCCCAAGAAGGCCTTCTTGGTTTCATCCTTGGTAACTTGGACCAGGTTGAGCCCCTCTTAAGAGTTCAAAAACTCGGTCTTCCACTCCCCCTTGGCTTTGGCTAAAGCCTCGTCTGCCAGACTCCTTGCCTCCGCTATAACTTCGTCCTGAGCTTCAGATCGGGCCATCTCCAGCATCTTTTCCTGGGCTTTCTTCATCTCATCCACCTCCTCTCGCAGCTTCTTAACCTCCTCGACCTGCTCCTTGGCGAAAGTCCTGACCTGTGACATCTTTTCGGTAAGGACCTTGTTCTCCTTAATAAGGTCATATTGAGCCATAGATCGGGTTGCTCGGATATCCAGAAGAGCTCTTTTGGATTCAGCCTGGACGTAAAAGGGGGAGCTAAGAATTTACTAAGTTACTCAAAGAAAAGAAGGATAGTGAGGGGAAAAAGGCTTACCCTAGACTCATCCTGACACCAGGATTCTAGCAGCTCGCGATCGCTCATCTGTTCCAAGACGCGCATGTCTTCAGGCGCGCATTGAGCACTCACGTGTCGAGCTGCCACATCTCCCGAGCAGTTCAGGACAGGAGTCCGGCGCGGAGGACCCGCGCTGCGAATGACGGTGGCAGCAGGTCTGGTATCTGCGGGGTTAGCTGAGGCCGCGGGGATGCTCACACCTCGGCCGCGGTTGGAACGGGGCCTTTTCAGCTAAGGAGCGTCCTCCTCGTCGGAGTCAGATGTGAATCGCCTCGCTGAGGAAGGGCTCTGGGATCGAGGTGCAGAAGATGCGCCTACTATCTGAACCGCGGGCTCTGCATCAGCCTCTGCGCTTTTCTGGTCGGCTGACTCGAACATCATGCGCATCATCCTTTCTGAAAACAAAGAGCAAAGGAAGTAAAGACTCATGGGCATCAAGGTATGATGTAACAGACCATGCTAGAGAAAGCCTTTTACCAATCTCTGGGGTTAAGGGACCTGTCTCGCAAGTTTCATTGAAGAAGTCCAAAACGTGAGGGAGGAGGAGTTCATTTATATTTATAGGATTCTCATTCAGGGTAGATATGATTTTTCTGAATACGAGGAGGTCTGCCTGCTGCGGTCAGATGGGGGTAGGAAGGTAGTTTCTCTATGGGCTTGGTATCAAAGCCCCAGTCTCCATCACAATGGACAAAGAAAAACTTTTTTCGCCAGGCTTTGTGAGAGGAGGGAAGTTTGTGTATAAAATGAACCCCAGGTCTGGCTGTGAGATGAAAGTAATTAGGGGACAAAATCTTCGCTTGGAAGAGCTTGTAGAAAACGAGGGTTGTAGGATCCAGGCCAGCATAGCGCATGGCCAGATTGTAACATACCATTATTCTAAAGGAATTAGGGGTAAATTGAAAAATGGGGATTTTGTACATTTGGGCTATTTCAAGCATCAAAGGATTTACTGGTAAACGTAAACCCGCTTGAAATTGATCGGCATAGAAAGTCAACCATCCCTCCGGTGCTTGACAGGCTAGAATACACGCCGGAGGAGGGTAAGGGTCGAAAGGCTCTTTGATTTTATATTGGGAACGAATTTCCTCTATTGACTGTTGGCTAAGGATGGATGTAATCTTGGGGTGGTCGGGGGCCGCCGGTGGATATACCAGACCCCCAGACGAAGATGAGTCGGCGGCCGCCGTCGCTGGAGAATTTAGGAGTGATAAAGGAAGAGTTGGTGTGGCCTCCGGGCTAATAGAGGGTTGAGATGGTGAATCCCCTGTCTCGCCTATAGAATTAGATGACAGAGAGGCGGAGAATGGAGAATAAGAAATGGGTACCGCTGTCTCCGAGGGGACAGACGGCGGAGATGGGGAGGTTCCTATATCTAGGGGAGACGACATTATAAACAAATAAAGGACAAGGAACTAAGAGGGGTACCTGATTTGCTAGGGTGGCCGGAGAAGAAGTAGATCGGAAAAATTCGCCAGAAATTGTTAGGAGAGAGAGAGAAGCTCTGCGATTTCTTTCAAAGGTATGGAGCGAAAATTGAGAAAGAGAAAGGAGTAAAACGGAAGTAAAGAGCAAAAAGGATAAATTCAAAAAAATACGGAAATCAAGAAAAGCGGGATTCGATGGGATTTGCGCATTTAATGTGGACAGTTGAATAGGATGTACTAGCCAACCTGGGGTAGGCCATACGTCGCGTACCTGGGAAGACGTGTGGAGGGGATAACCATTCGGGAATTTGAACCGACACCACTAGTGTCAATAATTAGGCCTGGGCGCCAGGCGGATTTCTAGGGATTCCCCCAGTACGAGAAGTTATAAAAGATGGAATGTCCTAATTTATTCCACAAGAGCTTGAGGATATTATTGATCTACCCCAACTATTTGGGGGGAGGAGTTGATAGGGCAACGTGTGAGCCAGACCTGGTTTGGGGTAGCTCTTCCCTAAGGGGTGGCCATCTTGAGAAGTCGATAGGAGCATGATATCGAGCTAAAATACTGGAGACTGGAATCAAGTCTAGTCTGGGCAAAAGACCTGATTTGGCACTCTATGGGGGGTAGAGTTCGTCATCATTACGGTAAGATTTAAGCTATTGAAAGGCGGGAACATAAAAGGCAAGGAGAGCTGGATCACGACACGTCTGGTTCCTTGGAATCTGCTGGAAGCCTTAGGAGATAATACGGAATGAAGGAAGACCTGGATCAGGGAAGACCTATTTTCCGGACTCCCCAGGAAGAGACAAGTGGGACCACTTGTCAGAGTTTATTGCTCAAACGGACCCTGATTCGCGGCACGTGCTCCTGAAATCCCGACTGGGGTCCCCACTAGGAAAAGTTATATATATCTCAGCCCCAAGGCTGAGAGGGGTAAGAGCAGATCTGGGCGAATACTCAGGTCTGAGAGGAAATATGGAATAGTAGAAGAAAAGCAGGCCCAGGCCAGACCTGGTTTCTTGTTTACCCAGAAGAGAGCGAGTGGGACCACTTGTCAGAGTTTGTTGCTTAAACGGCCCCTGATTAGTGGTCTTTGTTTCCGAGATCCCGGAAAGGGGTCCCCACTAGGAAAGTTATAAATATCTCAGCCCCAAGGCTGAGAAGGGTATGTCATTCTCTTGAGCATTCTTACTTTCTTCTTGGAAAAACACCTCAAACGCTTACTGACTTAGGCATCGGAGAGGTTTCCATCGGAAAATCACCGGTGGTCCTTTCTAACTCTTGTTTGTGGTGCAGATCCGGAAGGTGTTCAAGGTTTCAGGCATTTTCAACCTTGGTCATTTTTAGGTTGAAACACTGACCATCGTCGTTTCTAGGCAAATTTATTCTTTTAGTTAACACGTCATCTTCAAAATAGTACGAACCAAAATTTGATGCCTCTTCAACTAGATATGCATTTCTATCGACTTTTCAACACTCGTCTTGGTCTTCAAACTGTTCTTTAGTTTGCGAAGATACCTCTTGAATAGGTAGATCTGCACTAGGACAGTAATTTTCTTCACATGCTAAATGAACGAGCAGGTGCTCCAGTAAGTCAAAAAAACCTAGAGGGAAGATTAGTTCCAGTTGACACAATATTAACAAACGACTAATATCTTAGGTTCGAACGACGCTGACGTGAGATCCTTAAAAAAAAAGTTCAATTCGGTGAGAGCCTTCCACATATTTGAAGGAAGTAGTTCATGAAAGGCTATAGGTATCAACCTTTGCAAGAACACATGACAATCAAGGCATTTCATCCCAACCAAATGCAATTCCTTCTTATCGACAAAACACCCCAATTTTGATGCGTACCCATCTGTAAACAAAAGGTTTTTAACCCATTCGCATAATGCAACTTTCGACGGATTATCAAGTGTGTAATAGGCTTTAGGACACTTTTCCGATCTATCTGGCGCCATTTCTTAATGATTACAATACTAATTCAACTATTCCCTTAATTTAGACATGTCCTTTCTCTTCCCTTTAACATTCATCACCGTGTTGATTATATTGTCTAACACATTTATTATATTTGCGTAACATATAAATTGTGGCGAATCAAATTTGTGCTCCAATATGGAAAATCCCAAAAGATGCTTCATTTTCTCCAACCAGACGTTTTGGATATTTGTTTATTAACGAGTGCTACATCTAGTTCAGTGACTTTCAAAAGCCCCAATCTTTCTATCTCTACCAAAATTTATGATCCTGGATGGACGTTCAGTGGTGGAGTATCGACTAGTATTCTCTTCCGAAAGCATTGTTTATCCTTTCGAAAATGTTTACCATATTCAAGAAATTTCTAGTTATTGTCGAACCATGATTGCTTACCAATACACTTAATAGTGAAGGCGCTATACAGTATGGACAAGTTGTTCGACCGACCGTACTCCAATCGAACAACATAAGATATGTAGGAAAATCGCTAATTGTCAACATAAGTGCTACTCGCAATTGGACATTTTGTTTTTATTGAGATATCGTATGAGGGAGACCCAACCATCCACAAATGACTCAACTTAGTAATAGAAACATATTGAGTTCGTCTTTTGGATTCTTTGTCCCTAGTACAAGATGTTAAGGAACATGAACTGTTATTTCATGCACATCTACGGTGGCAAATTGTAGGGTGTAACTATAATAGGCCATTAGAAATATTGTGCGTCAAAACTTCTAAATGGTTAAAAACTATCTGTACAAAGACCCAATCTCATGTTTCAAGTTTTGGCTGCAAGATCTGGATGAGTTTGGGCAAAATATTTTCTTGCTTCTGAGTCGGATGGGTGGCGCATATTATCATTTCAACAACATGTTCAACACGCCACCTCATGTCTTTTACTCTAGCTTTAGATGTGTACAACCTCTATAGACGGGGAGTTAATAGAAAGTAATACATCTTCTTGTACGCGGCGTGGGCCTTCTACCATTTTGTTTGCCAAGAGAAACGGGTTTAAACCAAGGTTCATTACAAAATTTACAGTTGGTCAGCTTAGAACTGTCTCTCCAGTAGCTCATACAATATATCTTGCAACAATCTTTTTTCTCGATCGGTAAGCCCATACCACTTAGCAACTTCTTGCTGTTATAGAAGTTAGCAGGTACGATATTGTCTTTCAGTAAAATCTATTTGATTAATTCACTCTATTGATCATAATATTTCTAAGACATGTGATTCTCTCACTCCAAATCCATGAGACGAGAAACCAAAGATAACTGGGTATGTCCCTCACACCTTAGATTGTTGGGCCTCAGGGTTTGGTGACTCTTCCATATCGACAACCATGCCAAAATCGAGACCAGATGCATGTTGAACCATATTAATGTGCGTATTTGATGATTCTTTAGGAGCGATGTAAGAGGGACCCTCAACGTGAAAATTGTGGTGGCGTCGAGATGTGGCAAGCCGACTTTCTCCATGGTAAATCCATTTATAGTAATTTAGCTTGAATTCGTGTCTAACCAATTGATACTTAATCTCATTTATTAAATTATAAGGACACTTTAACCTCTATCCTTATGCATCGGATGTGTGTTAGAAGAGTTTTTGTGGTGTTTAAATAAATCAACGGGTTCATGGCTTGATATTATCGGAATTCGATTCGATTGAAGGTTTCAATGTGTTTCAAGCTTGGAAAATAAAAGGAAAAGGAAAATAAAGCAATTAAAATAGCTAAACTACACTAGGAATTGAAAGAGCAAATTGGTAGGATGCCTCGTCGGATGCCTTAACATGAAATTGCAAGCAATTAAGGAAAACAAGTAAAAACAAGCATTGTTTCACCAAGTACAAACATGCATGCACAAGGTACAACTATGCATAAAAACTCAAAAAAATGCAAATTAGTAAAAATTGAAATCACAAATAGCAAGAGCCATGAAAATTAAAGAGAAAGTTTAAAACTTTAAGGAAAATAACAAGCAACGAAGTCTAGATCTAGGATTTAAGCTAAAACTATGCATGAAAATAAAAATCAAAATAAAGCATAGGAAAAACTCAAAATCATGACGATCCAAGACCCGATCTATGATCTAGATGTGTCACTCATCTAGATTCCATAGCCAATTCATATGTTTCATCATGAATTCAAGGTGCTAAAGTAAAAATCATAAAATGAAGAACAAAGCATGGAAATGAAGAACAAGCATGGAATTAAAGCATAAAACATGAAATTAAAAGTAAACTTACTTGAATTGAGAAATGAAACAAAGCTTGAATGAAATTGCATAAAAGTAAACAATCCAAGGGAGTACTTGAATACTTCTTAGTCTTACAAACCCAAGGAGGTGCTTGAAATTTAAATCTAAAACTAGAAAAGAAAATACATCAAAACTTGAATTTGAATCTAAAACCTAAGAAAGAGAAAATTATCAAGAGATTGAGAGTAATTTTGATCCAAAACCCTAGGTTGGGTTGGGAGGGGAGTTGTTAGTCTTCACAAGTCAATTGGAGGGCTTTTATAGTGATTTGCAGGAAGCAAGCTCGTCAAAATGCCTTAAGCCCCGGACACCCAGTCGATCGACTAAGTACTAGTCGATCGACTAAGGTTAGTCGATCGAATGCTCTTCAGAGAGCATCGTAACTCTCTGTTGATCAGTCGATTCTTGAAGGTCGCAGTCGATTTCCCCAGATTCAGTCGATCTGTGCACAGTCGATCGACTAGAGGCCAGTCGATCGACTGCCTCGCCAAATTGCAGCCCTCTCTGATGGCCAGTCGATTTCCTTGATGGCAGTCGATCGACTGCGTGCTCTCTGGGCAGTCGCTCGGGCAGTCATCCGGGCAGTCGACTTTTCTCTTTTTGGCACGGTTTCTTGAGTTTCAACGCTCCGACTTGCTCCGTAGAAACATTTAGCGTTGGTATATTACCTCGTGCCTCCTACACATAAGAATTTAGATTCAAAACCCATGTATTGTCTCCAATAGACACATCTATTACGCTTCAATATTAAAAACGAGGAAACAATCGAAAACCTAACGAAAATGACTCAAAACATCTACACACAATGCCGAACCCTAACTATAATACTAAGAAAAACACGACAATTACATGCAAAACAACTACCCCACACTTATGGGTTTGTTCGTCCTCGAACAACGAAAAGTATCGAGAGTGTATATGCAATAAACATAGTGTAAAAGGAAGAAGAAACCCTGTGCTTATCCTTATTCATATGATGGGAATTTCAACATTTACTCGCTATTGTCAAGCTTTGCTCGTATTACTCTTTCTCAAACGCAAGCCAATTCGACGACTTCCTCACAAATGGAAATTTGAGGTGTTCGCTCAATTTGCTCGAGTGTTTGATAAGGGACGTGTATACGCTCAAATTGGACAATGCATGCATTCGTCAAGATTTCACAAATTGGACGCTCAAGATTGCTCGTAGCACATGATCAAACAAGAATCAAACGAGGTCTTTATTATGGGTTGTAATGTTGGCTCTTTGGTAAGGTATGAAACATTTGGATATAGTGGCTAACACCCGACCAAACGTGATCGATAACACACAAAATCCTACTTTCTAAACCCGAAGCTTATAACCGCTTCACCTTCCCAATGCACCAAACTCTCAATCGAAACCCTTTTCTCTTTAACACTTTTTCCCGACTTTTATCTCACAACACAAAGGAGCTTTATGACTTGCCCCCCCCTTTTTACTAAACCTAGCCCTTTTGAATTAGGCCTTTCGCTTGAATGCACGCGTAATCACTTTTCGTGACTAGTGTTGGAGAATTATTATTATTATTATATTTTTTTATTTTTTTATTTATTATTTTTTTTTGTATGAGCACTCTAAAACTCAAAAAACCTCATTTGATTTCCACACATTTTTCGTTAGCTAACCATACACTCCCCCGCCTCACAATTATGAATACATAAGAGCTAAAATCGAGCTCGACTAACAAGAAACGGGATAAAGGCTCAAGGGGGCTCGTTTGGGATTTTTAAGTAGCTTACATATATGAATATGGCCGAAACAAGGATGATATATGTGCCTCAATATCATTTTCAAACCCAATCATGTGCGAGCAAAATCAAACCTCCTCAATGCAATTTCAATAAAAATACAAGCAAGCCGATAAATCACACATGGCTACTCACTAGTTTGCATCGAATTTGGGAGCAATATCAAAAGAGCTTTTGGAGATTTGCAATCTTTTCACAATAAAATGTTGATTATATATATATAAAGGCGGTTTTGGATGAAGAACAAAAATTTAACTCCTCACACAAGAGGTTTAAGACATAAAAAGACATAAAAAATGTAATAAAAACATAAAAAAGACACACAAGAGACTCCAAAAACAAAACATCAACGACTCAACCATATAATAGCGCAAGTAGTAAGCATCACTTCGCCAAGAATGCGTCACTTCGCCAAGGCTCGATTCAAGATATACAAAACATGCTTGATTAAAACCGGACCCTAAGCACCTACTCACCCCACACTTAAACCATGCATTACCCGCATTTTAATGAGAACCAAGTGAAAGGAGGGTGAATAGAAGCTTCCTTAACCGATCGAGTTTGAGTCGAGCTCGGTAGGGTCCACCTAAGCATCTAAGCAATCCAAGCAAAAATCGAGCATGGCTAGTAACTCCCGTTTTCATGAACGCTACTAACTTATCAAATTGCCCAATGGTTGAAGTCGAAAAACCAAATCTAGAAAAGAAAATCACACGAAATTAAAAACTCAATATGTACATGAATCATAACAAAATATATTTTTTTTATTTTTCAATTTTTTAAATGTTTTTGGATTTTTGGATTTTTGAATGTTTTTTGGGTTTTCAATAAAAGAAAGAAAGGAAGAAAGAAATGGAAAGAACTTGGGTTGCCTCCCAAGAAGCGCTTGTTTTACGTCACTAGCTTGACGTACTCCCTTTTGGTCAAGGCAGGAAGATCACGGGAGGGTCCATCAACACAATCTCCTCCTTGTCGGGAGGATCCACTCTTTGGAACATCCTCGGCGCATTGAATAGCTCGTATAAGATCCTCCAAAAAGCAAACGTTCCAAGCGGGCAATGGAAGCTCATCTCGGCTAGGTCCTCGGGTGGGATGGTGATTTTAAAGTGACCCGATGACTCATCCAAGAAATGATTGGAATAATGGCCGGCTAGCTCGTTCACCCTTTGATCGACAAACGGGGGAGGGAAATGATCTCTCTTGGTAGCCGCTTTCAACTTCTTAAAATCGATCAACATCCTCCAACCCATTGTAGCCCTTGTGGCCAACAACCTTCCTTCTTTATTTGGGCACCAAGTCAATGGGCTTCACCCACTCGCTTTTGGACATTACGAACATCAAGCCCTCCAATAGCAACCTCATCATCCCAGCTCTCACCATGTCTCCAAGACTCGAATTTAAAGCGCTAACTCCCTCAACCACTCCCGATATCCAATCAATAGCACTTTTAAGAACATCAACCCCTTTAACCATCCTCTCCTCCTTTTCTTCTCGGTGGGGGTTTGCAAGGATAATAATTGACTCGCTCTCCTCATCCTCCTCAAGATAATCGTCAATTTTCCCAAGCTCATCATCAATAACCCCCACCTACCCCTCTAAAAAGTCGTTGTTGCCCTCAACGACACATCGAGACTCATCTCCACACAAAATGGGGTCAAATAGAGGCACAACGGGCTCATCGAGAAGAACAAGGGGCTTATCCTCACAACACCCCTCTATATCGACAACCGGGCCAACCACGTCCTCATTAATCCAATTCTCAATATAAACCCATTCGACCTTGTCCTTGACGAATTCCATATATACCTATTCTTCACAAGACTCTTTTGAAGTAAAGGGCAAAGGATCAAGAGAGTTAAAATCATCCGAAAATGAAAACAAGTCCTCTTCCGACGGCGAGGCAACCAAATCAAGTACCCCACACTTATCGGGGAACGTGACCGGAGGGATAGGGGAAGGTGGACTTGAGAATTGGCTTGTAATGGCCCATGGATCCGGATCGGGAGGTGGAGTAGTAGAAATCACCGGGATATTCGGATTATAAGGGCCCACATGAGGAGTACAAACCGGATAATGAGATGGCGGTGGAGCAAAAGATGACATAGCACAATCGGGTTCCACATGAAGTCCATGATCCCCATACACGTTCTCCGAGGGATGCGTTGGAGAGGAGAGGTCCGGGCAATAGTCGGGAAGATGATCACTCGTTCCACACCATCCACATCCCAAAAAAGGTCGGCTAACATCTCTCATAGTACGGATGGGGGGGCCACATGTGAAGTTGGATCCCGGACCACCAAACAACTCATACTCTTTGAGATCTTGAGCGGTTAAAGGGGGAATTTGGGGAACACCAAACGAGAAGGGAAACGGAGTTTGCATATTCGGATAAGGATTTGAAGCACCATACCCTCCGGGAGAACCATTCATACCCACGACGCTACCAAACCCAACATGGTTTGCACCATGCCCTCCCATATTGGGTTGCCCATAACCATAACCACCATTGGCAACGTGGTTTGCACCATGACCTCCCACGTTTCCATACCCATTATACAACATCTCATTCCCAACATGGTTTGCACCATGCCCTCCCATGTTGGGAATGGATCCACCATAGTTATAAGCACCTAGCATACACTCAAAGAAAAAGTGTCATATTCCAAAGAAAGCTAAAAACACAATGAAATGACAATTAAATCGAAAGCCTTAACCAAGCCGAGTCGCAACGGCGCCATTTTGTTAGAAGATTTTTCGTGGTGTTTAAATAAATCAACGGGTTCATGGCTTGGTATTATCGGAATTCGATTCGATTGAAGGTTTCAATGTGTTTCAAGCTTGAAAAATAAAAGGAAAAGGAAAATAAAGCAATTAAAATAGCTAAAATACACTAGAAAATGAAAGTAAATTTTTGGTAGGATGCCTCGTCGGATGCCTTAACATGAAAATGCAAGCAATTAAGGAAAACAAGTAAAAACAAGCATTGTTTCACCAAGTACAAGCATGCATGCACAAGGTACAACTATGCATAAAAATTCAAAAAATGCAAATTAGTAAAAATTGAAAGCACAAATAGCAAGAGCCATGAAAATTAAAGAGAAAGTTTAAAACTTTAAGGAAAATAACAAGCAACGAAGTCTAGATCTAGGATTTAAGCTAAAACTATGCATGAAAATAAAAATCAAAATAAAGCAAAGGTAAAACTCAAAATCATGACGATCCAAGACCCGATCTATGATCTAGATGTGTCACTCATCTAGATTCCATAGCCAATTCATACGTTTCATCATGAATTCAAGGTGCTAAAGCAAAAAGCATAAAATGAAGAACAAAGCATGGAAATGAAGAACAAGCATGGAATTAAAGCATAAAACATGAAATTAAAAGTAAACTTACTTGAATTGAGAAATGAAACAAAGCTTGAATGAAATTGCATCAAAGTAAACAATCCAAGGGAGTACTTGAATTCTTCTTAGGCTTACAAACCCAAGGAGGTGCTTGAAATTTAAATCTAAAACTAGAAAAGAAAATACATCAAAGCTTGAATTTGAATCTAAAACCTAAGAAAGAGAAAATTATCAAGAGCTTGAGAGTAATTTTGATCCCAAACCCTAGCTTGGGTTGGGAGGGGAGTTGTTAGTCTTCACAAGTCAATTGGAGGGCTTTTATAGTGATTAGCAGGGGGCAAGCTTGTCAAAATGCCTTAAGCCCCGAACACCCAGTCGATCGACTGAGTACCAGTCGATCGACATCCCAGTCGATCGACTAAGGTCAGTCGATGGACTGCTCTTCAGAGAGCATTGCAACTCTCTGTTGATCAGTCGATTCTTGAAGGTCGCAGTCGATTTCCCTAGAGTCAGTCGATCTGTGCACAGTCGATCGATTAGAGGCCAGTCGATCGACTGCCACGCCAAATTACAGCCCTCTCTGATGGCCATTCGATCCTCCAGTCGATTTCCTTGATGGCAGTCGATTGACTGCGTGCTCTCTGGGCAGTCGCTCGGGCAGTCGACTTTTCTCTTTTCGACACGGTTTCTTGAGTTTCAACGCTTCGACTTGCTCCATAGAAACATTTAGCGTCGGTCTATTACCTCGTGCCTCCTACACATAAGAATTTAGATTCAAAACCCATGTACTGTCTCCAATAAACGCATCTATTACTCTTCAATATTAAAAATGGGGAAACAATCGAAAACCTAACCAAAATGACTCAAAACATCTACACACAATGCCAAACCCTAACTATAATACTTAGAAAAACACGACAATTACATGCAAAACAATGTGCTTAAGAAAATTTAATAAAGCTCTCTGCTCCATCTACGAATTATCAGGATAAGGAGCCGTTGACGATTTGTTTTACATCCAACTACGATCGAAACCCATCCCATTACACGATAGTTATTTTGATTTATTAAAAAATGGGCAGCATGTGGGTGGCTAGAAAATGATTGAATTATTGGTAAGGGCCCTATCACATTTGGTACGTGAAATTCAGTACTACAACGTCTTAGTATATGATTTTATTGACTAAAAATTTCAGAAGCATATCCCCTTAGTTATCTAAGTACACATATATCGCATTGCTCCCGATAACAAAAAAGAGTTACTAAATCCAAAATTTTATAATAAACAAAAAAACATACACATAAGATAAGCCATATTAAAATAACGTTCTCAAACTGTCAAAATAAGTGGACAGTTCAGAATTTAGTATCAAACTCTCTATTTGATACAAAATCCGAAGTGAGTCTAACGTATAGTGTTTGAGTGTGAAAGAAAGATTATATTGTGGATCAAAATAATTTGAAAATTCCATTCTTAGAGTGACGGAACCTCCCGGTCGGCGTCGTAAACCACGTCATCACTAACGTATAGATTAACCAATCAAAACATGTATATAATATTAACAAAGCATAACATATATATTAAACACAACAACCACACGTACCGATCAACACGACATTTCATAACCACCATCACCAACAATTTAAAAATTTTCAAAACCACCATCATTTTCTAAAATAATTTAAAAACCATTATTGGAGGGACGAAACTTCCCGGCCGGCGCCGTACACCACGTCATCACTGACGTCCACCCAATCACAATATCAACTAATCGCAACATATATATAATATCAATGGAACATATAACATACATATTAAATAAAACCAATCACCACGACATTTACAAAACCATCACATACACTTTAAATATAATGGCATAATTGAACCCTTAATGAACACTAACGATCCCTAATAGCATAATCGAACACTAATTGTCCAATAATCCCTACATTAAAACCTAATTAAATAATAATCCCTAAATTAAATTATAATTATAAACTAATCCATTAATTAAATGTTAGTTATATAATAATCCCTTAATTAAACCCTAATTATATAATAATTCCTAAATTAAACTTTAATTATAACATGTTTGAACTGGGTTTGTAACTTCTTACACAGGCATTAGTTACCACTAAAATTCTAGTGGCATGCTTTTAAAGCTGTTGTACTCACAATAAATAAACTCCCAACCTCCTCCCTGAAGTACAAAAATCTATATTTATTGCTCCATTCCACTACTCTATATTACTCTTTCTTAAAAGTTTGTGGACGCACCTATTTTCCATATCCCAGATCATTTCACACAAACAAGTTTCTGTTCCTGAATATATTTGTTTAGGGTGTAATGATAGTCACAAAGGCTAATGTCTACGTCCACCAGGCAGAGTCTACAATGTCACCACTATTATCTTTAAGAACTCACTTCATCCGCAACATCCAAAGTCTCCTTATCCACATGTCTTTGCAACAATCCTTCCTCTATCACATGTATCAATACCTATCTAGTAGATATCTCCAACTTCTTCTTCTCATCCCAACAATAATACTACTACTCCAAGCTCTTCATCCTTCTCTTCATCCAGAACATCCTACCTCTTCTAAATCTCTTGGAATACAACTGACTATACCTCTTAATATCTCTCCAACTTAGTTACCTGCTCATAATCCAACACCAGTCACTGCTCCTACGCAAACCATGGTCAGAAGGTCAAAAAATGGAATTTATAAAACTAAAGCTTGTCTCTCTACTTATGAACCTAACACTGTGAAAGAGGCATTGCGAGATCTTGCCTGGTACTTAACAATGGAGGGGTTTTAGATTTTACAAGTAAAGTACACCTGGGATTTAATTCCTTATTCTCATAACATTAGTGAAATCAATAATAAATAGGTTTTTTTATTTTTTTGGAATAAATACAAATTAACTAGAGCAGTGGATAAGCTCAAGCAAGACTGGTTGTTAGGGGTTTTGAGCAAATGGTTGTCTTAGATTATAATTTTAATTTTAATTTAGTGGTAAAACATTGTACCATCATATTGATCCTCGCTCTAGCAGTCACTTTCCAGTGGTCTAACAATGACTTTTTAAATAGGGAGTTTCATGAAATACTTTACATAGCACAACAAGTTTTATTGATCAAAATTACTCAACTCCTTTGCAAACTTAGCGAATCTCTCTATGGGCTAAAACAAGCACCAAGAGAGTGGTTCACTAAGCTCAAATCCTTCATGTTCTTCCAAGGTTTTCAAATAAAACTTCCGATTCTTCTCTTTTCTTCACAATAAAAAATTTAAAACTTATACTTGTTCTTATTTATGTGAATGCTGTTCTGGTTTGTTGAAATATAGTGCCATGCATGTCCATGCATGACCACCAGATTATCTCATGCACAGCAGAACAACTCAGCTTTCCTACATTGTCCTGTAGTGTCCTTATTAGCTGTCAAATGGAGTCTATGGATGCTAGGATATTCTATCAAGTGTAATGGTCCTTTATCTAGTTTTTTGTGTAGCCTTTTGTGTGTTGACACGTAGTTAGGGTTGATCAATTCTTCAGAGCTCTCAGCTCTATTTAAGGTGCAAGTCATCTTCCTAAAATAATAATAAGAAACACTGCTTTATGAATGAGAAATTTGTTCACTTCCTGCATTATTTTACTGATCCTAAACATGGTATCAGAGAAGATTTTTAACCTGTCTCTGGTGCTACTATCCTATCCTTCATTTATTAATCTTGTCAGGTCCTATCATGGCTGAATCGTCAACATCAACATCCTTAAATGCCCTTCACAGTAATAATAATACAAATCTGCAAGTGGTTCAACCACAATCTCTGCTCCTAACTACCAAACGTTCAGATTCAAACTACCTCATCAGGAAACAACAGATCTTCACAGCCGTACGTGGCTATTGCCTTAAAGAATATCAAAATTGATCTATCAACATCCCACAGAAGCTCATCACAAGCTCAGAAAATCAAGATGTTTTAAAGCTGAATCCAGAATTCCTTATCTATCAAATACAAGATCAGTTGCTAGCCTCATAGCTATTATCTTCACTGTTAGAAAGCCTACTTGTGCTCATGGTTGGGTTGGACACCTCTCATCAGATGTGGAGAGACTTGGAGACAAATTACTCCAGTTAAGCCTTAGCAAGGCAGATGCATTACAAATTGCAATTGTCTAGAGTGAAAAAAGGTAATCTTTCCATTAGAGAATACCTTAATAAGATCAAATTATGCTGTGATGCTATAACCTCTACTAGTCAAAAGGTTTACGAAACATATCAAGTCATGCATATACTCTCTGGTCTTGGTAGTGAGTATGATTCAGTTGTAGTGTCAATCACTTCTAGGCCTGAATTCTGCACAGTGAATCAAGTGAGTGTTATCCTATTGAGTTTTGAAAGTAGAATTGAAGTTGCCAATCCTGCTATGATTGATGATAATATCACCCTTGTTGCCAATATTGTTGTTCAAAATAACAAAAGAGAAACCTACAACTCATATCAAAATGCTAGAGGAAGAGGAACCTATTTTAGAGGTGCTGGCAGACAAACTAGAGGAAGAGGCAGGGTGGGAACAATTTCAGTAAAGTTGCTTGTCAGATTTGTCATTATACAAATTACAGTGCTGAGAAATGTTACTACAAAGGAGATTTGAATTTTGTTCCTAATTCAACCAGTCAAATCAGAATGCAAGACAATTCAACAATAGAAACTACAATCCAACTGCTATGATTTCTTCTCAAAACCAAGATAACACCTCAGTTGCCTCAGACACCTTAAATTGGTTTCCAGACTCAGGAACTACAAATAATGTGACCTATGATATGTCTGACCTCAACACTATGTCTGAATATCAAGGTTCAAACAAGCTACATATGGGAAATGGAACAGGTCTGGATATTACACACATTGTTAATACTGAACTAAAATCTCCTTATTCTGCATCTGTTTTCCATCTCAAGAACCTTTTACTTATTCCATGCATCACAAAAAACCTTATGAGTGTATCTCAGTTTGCTCAAGTAATGTTGTATTCTTTGAGTTTCATCCCACTTTTTGTGTTGTTAAGGATCAAGCTACGGGGGTAGCACTACTTCAAGGAAAACTTAAGGATGGACCGTATAAGTTTGCACTACTACAGAAACAGCTTTCTAAGGCTGTTAATTAAAGGCGGTTTTCTGAAAACCGCCTTAAAATTACTTTTAACGGCGGTTATGGCAATAACCGCCGTTAAAAAGGTCTTTTTACGGCGGTTTTCACAAAAACCGATGTTAAAATTGGGTATCAACTGATTTTAACAGCGGTTTACTAGGAACCGCCGTAAAAGTGACATAATCTACGACGATTACATGAAAACCGCCTTAAAACTCAAATATTCTACGGCGTTTTTTTTAAAACAGCCTTTAAATCTAAATTTTCACGGCGGTTATTGTAGAACCGCCATAGAATGTATTAATTTCTTTTTTTCTTTTTTTTGGGTACACGCCTATTCCAAACATAACCCTATCCCAAACATAACTTCATTTGCAATTGCCAACTCCGATACCGCCCCTTCTGCTCCCCAATTTAGCATTTGACTTTGAGAAAGAAAAGGGGCGCCCTAGCAGAATTACAACTCCACATCTTTACCAATCCAATCATCTAATCCCTAATCTTTCAAAGTTTGCGTTAATTTCCGATCATAGATCCCATTATTTTCCAAAATCTGAAACCCTAAGTTTAGGGTTTTACAGAAAAACTCGCGAAATCGGGGAGGGCGGCGTCTGTCGCCACCGGCGACTTGCAGTTGGTTACGGTGGCGGACAGATCTCCGGACGCTCTCCCTCCGCGTCCGCCGTCCTCTTCATCCTCAGCTCTAGTTGAGTACACGCCGCCCGCCGCCAAACCCGAGGACGAGGACCTTGAAATCAAGCTCCGACGGATTATCGAGTGCGTCCCTGTTCGCGTCAGCAACACCTCCGGCAGCTCCGCCGGTTTCGGCTCTGGTGACTTCCATCAGGTATTAGTTGTCATTTGAACTGAAAAGCTCTAGAAATTTAATATTGAAAATTAGGGCAATTATTGTTTTTTTACTGGAATATGGTCTGAAATTTCTTCTGCAATTATTTTTCAAAATCGTGTTGCACGGCCGCAAATCAGAATCTGAGGAATTAAATATTTGGTAGGTTCAATCGTCTTTTGTTTGTTTGTTCAATCGTTTCTTGCTTTCAGTGAAACGACTTTTAATTTATTATCAAATTTCATGGAAAGATTATTGACCTATTATAATCTGCAGGTTTTCTTCTTTCTTCTTCTTCTTCTTGTTCCTTTTTTTTTTTAGCAAGTGAATAATGGATGGCAATAATTGGAGAGCAGCCCAAGGGCAGGTCCAAATCCCGGGCCAGGTTATGGGCGGTGATGCGGTGGCGAATCCGGGTATGGAAGGAGGTGATTGGAGGACTCAGCTTCAACCAGATTCCAGACAGAGGATTGTAAACAAGATGTAATTGAATATCCTTCACTTCTTTTTTGACCATTCTGAGTTGTTCTCTATGTTGGTGTATAGTAGTATTTTGAGCTTTGCAGTTTTTAGTTGGTTCATGTTGAGTTCTTGGCTGGTTTCAAATTGGGTTTGTTTTTATAATTGGGGGTAAAAAGACAGTCTTGTTTCTGAATCCACATAAGAACTGGATAGATATAGAATCTGCTTAGTTAAGAATACATAAATAAACTAGAGGTTTTGGAATTAGGATGGTTTTTAGAGCAATTGAATATATACTGAAGGGTGCTTTATCTTTGTGTGAACTATTTAATGTTATTCTTGGCTAGAAAACTTTATTCTTGTAAATTTATTTTCACTTTATCATACCTTCTTATTTGCCCCGAAGTTCATTATATTTTCTCTAGTGTCTTATTTTGGTAGCAACTGTTACGAAAATACTAAGACTATGATGCTTCAAATGCATAGAATGGAGACTTTGAAGAGGCACCTCCCTTTCTCTGGACAAGAGGGACTACAGGAACTTAAAAAAATAGCTGTCAGGTTTGAGGAAAAGATTTATACCGCAGCAACAAGTCAGGTATATTAGTCCCATGATTGATTTCCCCTTGATTTTCTATATGCAGGCCAAACTTACATTTATGTATCATTTGCTCACTTTGTGTAATAAAATTATATTTCACTGTTACTTTTGACCTTGTTCCTGTATTTCATACTCTTGCAGCAAGATTATTTAAGAAAAATATCCTTGAAAATGCTGACAATGGAGACAAAATCTCAAAACCCTATAGCAGATTCTCTTCAGCCTAATGCTGCAAGTAATAGCAGAAATCCTCAAGATCCAGGTAAGAACTGTGGTATTTTCATCAAAATAACCAAAAAATATGTCTATATCTCTGCCTTTAGACAACTTACTTTCTGAAGACATGTTTCTAACTTGCCAATCTAATGATGTTTCTCTCTTACTTTCTCCTTCAATGGCTGGGCCAACATTGCACCTTCTTTTCTTGATACTAATTTTGAACTATTATTGTTAAGCAAACTTATTATGCCAAGCATTTGACGTATGTCTTCTTTTGAGTTTGCCTTTATGATCATAGATACTTATAATGACATGGCTTGAGAATTGGTTTACTTTTAATTTGCAAAGATTCTGGAACAAATATCCTGTTAGCCATCCCAAATAACACTCTCGTTATTAAATTTGAATTTAAATATGGGAAAAGACCGAGCCAGCTGCCACACACTGACCAATAAATAAGAAGAAAGTTCTAAATACTGATACTTGCTTGGCCATTTTGGATTGTGATTCTAATTTAGTTCAGTCTTTAGATCCTTAGACCCCTCACGTGTGTCTTAAGGACTCATGCTTTTGTATGGTGTAAAGCAATCAATTGCTCCTCTCAATTTGTTTCAATGGGTTCACTATGGATCCAACTGCGAAGTGCCTCATCTCTAAAGTTGATCCACACCATAGGCAATAGATCGAGTTCATATTCTTGCTCTCTACTCTAGTTTATTTTGAGTGCATTGATTTTGGTATATTATAGAAGTAGAGGTAAAACTAAGACATTGTTATGTTTCCAAGCCCTCATTTTCATTTTTATACTATTCATAAATATGGAATTATGTCTGAAATTTTTCCCATTTGAAACCACCCTTTTTCTCCTCTCTTTTTTCGCATAAATAAAATCTCAATTTTCGATCTTGTAATTCCATTTCTCAACCCTGTACATAACCCTATCAATTATTATTCCCATATTTTAATCTAAATTACACTAGGGCATTCACTACCACCTATATCAATTTTATATACTATTATTTTCAAACTGTATCAACTCAATGGTACCCAACACCTACTAAACTTACAAATATTATATTATATATACAAGTTAGATATCGAAAGTGAAACCCACCATTATCAAATTTTCAAATTACAATATACATAGATTTTAAAAAATATTAACCAAAAGCACAAAAACAAACATAAGTTCATTTTTATCATGAATTTTCGTATTTACAAGTTAAAATATAAATGAATAAATTATATATATGTATTCAATTTCTAATAATAACATAAATATTAACTTTAGAATTCTGATTTTTATAAAAAAAATGAAAAAAAACACAAAACATATGTAAAATCCGGGTTTGTCTGGATTTTTGCCGGTATAATCGCAAAAAAGTTTTTGGGTAGTATTTTTGACGGCTGGTACGGTCCGGAATTTGAAACATTGATTGGTACGAGATGAGATCCGACTTATTTGTTGCACTGAGTTCACTAACCTGTTGGTGGGATTCAGCTGCTCGATTGTTGTAATTCTTTGAGAAAGATGTAGCACACTTCTAAAACTCGTGAAAGTTTAGCACATAAATTTTAGAAAAACTTTATTATTAAGTTGATTTTTTTTTTCTAAGCTACATAGACTCACTGTCATATTATCGCATATTGGATTTTATTACTTCCAGTAGAAGTTGTTTATCTTGACCTTGATCATCTTTGTAGGATCCACTGAGTACTATGGTCATTCATTGTGATGCGAAACTTCAAGAGCTTTTAGGGTGTGAGAGCATTTCTGCATTGGGTATTCAGGAGATGCTGGTGCACCATCATTTGTTGAAGCAGTGATGGTGTATTGTTATGTGAATTGTAAGTAATAAAAAGCTATGGATGTGCCTATCGCTACCTATAACGTATTTCTTTCTGATCGATCTACCTTTATTTTGTGTCTGTATATCCTGTATAAATATTTTATGTTCTGTAAGTTTGAAAATGAAGTGTTCAAATCCATATTTCAACAAATAGGTCATATGTTCTGGTTTTGAACTTTTATGCATGGATTAAACTTCAGCTTTCGTATTCATTAGTCTTGTGATCATGGTTGGAATTGCATATCATATATAAGTATTATTTATATTTTTTAATCTAATTTTTATATCGATCTGGCCTTGATTTATAATTGTATTATGTTTGGGATCTGATTTTTGGTTAAAGTATTTATCGTCTTCTTTTTTTAAAGTTTAACCTGGAGTTTGTTAATATATGTTTGATCTCTTCCTAAGCACCTCCTTTTTTTTTCTTTTTTTTCACGAATCAGATAACCCAACCGAGATTTATAACCCATCTTGCATTCCCACAGTGATTATTCTCACTTATTTTTATGTTTTAGTTGAATGGATTAATTATTCAATGGTGTGAAGTTAAAAAAAAAATAAAATTTCTGTAATACTTTTTTCCTTCGATTTATATTTTTGTTTGCTATACTCGAAGATAGAGTAGTTAAATATGTATTAAGGTAATTGGTGAATTGAATTAAAACAATGTGTTTGCGAACAACCATTAATTAGAACATTTCTCATATTAGCTGGTATGTATGTTTTTCTGATTTATTTAATTATTTTAAGGTAATAGAACCGTTTCTTCAAATTTGAAGTGGGAAACTCGACTGAGGATAGCTTTAGAGGCAGCAAAGGGTTTGGAGTACCTCCATGAACATATAAGTCCCACTGTAATCCATAGAGATTTCAAAAGCAGTAACATCCTTCTTGACAAAAACTTTCATGCCAAAGTTTCTGATTTCGGACTGGAAAAACATGGATCCGAGAAAGCTAGTGGACACGTTTCGACTCGAGTTTTGGGCACCCAAGGATATGTTGCACCAGAGTAAAAGACCAACACTTGCCTTTCASCATCTAAAGTACTTCTAACTTGATTTCCAAATTAACTGCTTCTGATTTTTTTATTTCATTCTCTGTAGATATGCTTTGACCGGGCATTTGACCGRAAAATCAGATGTATATAGCTATGGAGTTGTCCTCCTGGAATTGCTGACTGGTAGAGTCCCAGTTGATATGAAGAGGACTGCAGGTGATGTTATTCTTGTATCTTGGGTAGGTTTCTTATTCATTTTT
The DNA here is from genome assembly GCA_014905375.1 of Phtheirospermum japonicum. Taxonomy (NCBI): domain Eukaryota; kingdom Viridiplantae; phylum Streptophyta; class Magnoliopsida; order Lamiales; family Orobanchaceae; genus Phtheirospermum; species Phtheirospermum japonicum. Next base: position 203,294 of record BMAC01001182.1, on the reverse strand, counting down.
TTTTCTTTGTATTATAAACTGTGATGAATATTGTCTTTCTTAATTTTTCAACTTCTCTGCTTATAGTTTGTTCTGTTTCTTTTTATTTGMTATCTGTAATTTAATAGGCCTTACCCCAGCTAACAAATACAAATAAGGTTGGTCAAATAATGGATCCGGCATTAGAGGGACAATATCCGACGAAGGAGGTGGTTCAAGTTGCTACTATTGCTGCTATGTGTGTACAACCAGAGGCTGATTACAGGCCACTGATGGCTGATGTTGTGCATTCGTTGGTCCCGTTAGTCAAGCATCATAATGGACTTTCAAAGGCAGCTACTTGCTCAAGCTTTCGTGCTGCTCAATCTCCCAAGGCATTGTAGGACTTATCGGGCTCTAATTGTTGGGGGTGACTAAGGGGAGAAACTACTTTGTTTTGCTATGTCTATCTCTTCTTAATATGTTTCTTGATTGAATATTGATGTATATGTCAATTCTTGTAAATATTTCATTGAATCAATATGAAATATATTTGGAGCGCCTACTTTCATTTATTTTATTTTTTTTAATTTTTTTACTACTTTCTAGAAGGTATTTTTAGAAATCTGTTCTGGAAAATAACTTTCTAGAAGGTATTTTCATAAACCGACGTAAATAGGTATTGTTGTACGGRGGTTTTAGAAACCGCCGTTAATTTGATATTTCGACGTCGGTTCTACAAAACCGCCGTTGAAACTGTATATACTAAGGCGGTTTCTAAACCTCCGTTATCTAATAGCCTAAGAACCGCCGTAAATCCTAACTTTTTAAGGCGGTTTTCAAAACCGCCGTAAATATTTACGGCGGTGGATTCTAAGGCGGTTTTAAAACCGCCTTAAAAACTGATTTCTGTAGTAGTGTTGAGTTCAAAACCAAGGGAGTTCAAGAAGAGAGAGTACATGCAGCTGGAATGTCTACTGTTTTTAATAAAGTTGTTGTTGCAAATAAGTTGATGATGAATCAATCTTTAGTTAATGTTTCTGTTTTCCAAAAAAGACCAAACATGTGTGTTTGGCATCCGATATTAGGACATCTTGCCATTGAGGTTGTTGGTAATGTCCTTAAGAGTTGGAATTTGCCCTTTGATGATAATGAGAATAAGTTGCCCTTATGTGATGCATGCTGCAAATCTAAGATACATAAACTGCATTTTCCTGAATCTCACTCTACCTATACTCATGCTTTTGAACTTGTTCATAGTGATCTTTGGGGACCATCTCCTGTATATACTTACTCTCATCATAGAATATATGGATCTATTTTCTGAAGGCCTAGAGTGAAGTTCTATCTGTCTTCATTCAGTTCAGAAAGTTAGTGGAAAATAAATTCAAAACTGGGATCAAAACTCTTCAAAGTGATGGAGGGACAAAATACCTTACATTTACTCCCTTCATACAACAACAAGGGATCAAACACAGAGTCTCTTGTCCATACACTCCTCAGCACAATTGACTTGCTGAGATACAGCACAGATATATAGTTGAAATGTCTCTTGCTCTCTTATCCCAATCTGGTGTATGAAGTGTAGTTTTTTGTGGTTTTAAAAATAAAAGGTTCTATTGGCTTGGTATAATCGGATTTCGATTCAATTGAAGGAATCTATGTGTTTCAAGCTTGGAAAATAGAAGGAAAATGAAAATAAAGAAATTAAAATAGCTAACTATCCTTAGAAATTGAAAATGCAAGTTGGTCGGATGCCTCGTCGTATGCCTCAATATGTAAATGAAAAGCAATAATGAAAATAAGCAAGAAAATGCAATGTTTCACCAAGTACAAGCATGCATGCACAAGGTACAACTATGCATAAAATCCTAAATAATGCAAATAAGCAAAAATTGAAAGCATGAATGTAAAGAGAAAGAAAAGTTACATGAAACTTTAAAACTTTAAGGAAAATAACAAGCAACAAAGAGTAGATCTAAGATTTAACCTAAAACTATGCATGAAAATAAAATTGCAAATAAAGCATAGGAAAAACTTGAAATCAAGACGATCTAAGACTTGATCTAAGATCTAGATGTGTCACTCATCTAGATTTCAAATCCAATTCTTAAGATCTAACAAGAAATCAAGGTGCTAAGGCAAAACGCATAACATGAAGAACAAGCATGGAAATGAAAAACAAAGCTTGGAAATAAAGCATAAAACATGAAATTGAAAGTAAACTTACTTGAATTAGGAAATGAAACAAAGCTTGAATGTAATTGCATCAAAAGTAACAATCCAAAGGAGTATTTGGATTCTTCTTAGGCTTACAAAACCAAGGCCAAGCATGAAATTAAATCTAAAACTAGGAAAAAAAATTGCATCAAAGCTTGAAATTTAATCTAAAACCTAAGAGAGAGAAGATAGATCTTAAAAACTAGAGAGAGGATTTTTTAATCCCAAACCCATGCATGGGTTGGGAAAAATGAGAGGTGTCTTACAAAATGAAAGAGAGCTTATATTTATACAAGTTAATTAGGGGTATATGGGTCAATTATGCCATATGAGCTTGGATTTTCATATATTGACAAAATGTCGAAATAGACCATTTGGGTTGAGTTTGGCTCGATTGGCTAGAAAAATTTGCAAGATGGCTCGGCGCTGGGCGGGCTGGCTCGGTCGTCCTCGGCAGCTGTCGACACGAGCTTGCAAGCATGGCCGAGCATTCTCGGCAGGTGCTCGGCAGGCGTGGGCGGACACTGGGTAACCCAGTGTCATATCACGTACCCAGTGTCAGCCATGATATTTCAAATCGAGCCCAGCTTCCGCTAAAACTCCAGTTGTAAGCCCATACTCGACCATATCCAGACTAGAATATTTCAAAATACCTAATATAAACATAAAATTAATTAATTYTGATTAAAATAACCATATTAAGTTGAAAATCAAAAAGAAACATGCAAAACAACAAAACGAGAAAACAAACGAAAAACATAATAAAACTCGACTCAAAAAATACTAAAATCAATATAAAATCCTAATTAAAAACACGAGAAAAACACCACAATTACATGCAAAACAACTACCCCACACTTATCAATTTGTTCATCCTCGAACAACGAAAAGAATCGAGAGTGAACATGCAATGAACATAGTGTAAAAAAGAAAAATCCTTGTACTTATCCGTATTAATATGATGGGGTTATCAACATAAACTTGCTAGTGTCAAGCATTGCTCGTATTACTCTTCTCAAATGCAAGCCAAATCGATGACTTCCTCACAAATGGAAATTTGAGGGTATTCGCTCAATTCGCTCAAGTGTATATAGGACATGTATACGCTCGAATCGGACAATGCATGCACTCTTCAAGATTTCACAACCATAGTGCAGAAACTGCATATCCAGAAGGGTAATTCTGCCTATCTAGAACGCCTTTCTGTGCCTTCTGTAGTGACATAGTTTTAGAAAGTCTGTACTTTCCAGAACGCCTTTTTTTACCCTTCTGGATTGGCAGACTTTCTAGAAGGGTAAAAAAAAAGGCGTTCTAGAAAATAATTTTTATGTTCTAGAATGGTACCATCCCATGTTGATCCGCCACTTTCCAGAACGGTTTTTTCAAATACCGTTCTGGAAAGTAGTACTTTCCAGAACAGTATTTGAAAATACCGTTCTGGAAAGTAGTACTTTCCAGAACGGTATTTGAGAATACCGTTCTGGAAAGCGCGACTTTCCAGAACAGTGTTTGAAAAAACCGTTTTGGAAAGTAGTACTTTCCAGAATGGTATTTGAGAAAACCGTTCTGGAAAGTAGTACTTTCCAGAACGGTTTATAATAAAATTGTTATGGAAAAATAGTAAAAAATAAAATAAAAAGTGTGCATCATAGTACTTGCAATCTAGAATCAACAAAGTAACAAATATATATATCTACTAAAATCAAGTAAAATATCGAGTTATGTACATTCAATACATTTCATCACTCCCCTAAGAAAACCTTCATGCTTCTCTAATAACATCAGCTATACCACTCTAATCATTCATCAAGACAAGTCCAAATATATGATTTGCAGCCTTGTTAACATCCACAGGTTTCCCCAATTCATTTCCAGGACCAACGACAACATCCTAAAATGCATTTTAACAACTCACTCAAGAATAAAGAACGATATTTCATTCCAAATCCAGCAGGTCATTGTAATAAGATCCACATCTTATAAATAGGAGAAAAAACCCAATGGGTCTAGTTAACAAATTGACAAAAACAAACTATCTATTTTCTCTTTTTAAGAATAAAGCTTACCATTTTCAGTTCAAAGTCCAACTTACGAGAAGGTCCAAAATAAGGCGGGGAAGTGGCAGTTGGGTGACCTTGTCCTCTAGAATAAACAATAAAATTTCATAAGTCTTGAATATACTTGTAAATGTTAACAGCAAGAACAAAATCTTCACTACAGAGTTCAAGAAACTATGAGGTAGATCAAAAAATTTACTCGAGAATGGAAATATAACAACTAAGAACTTATAACAACACAACTATCAATTCATATAATTCAAGTTCAATATATTAGAGAAATAATCTGGACACCTAACACAATCATTCATTGTACTCGTACAAATTTAGTAATTAAGGCATCCATTTATTCAAATTTAGTAATTAAGGCAAGGGGCTCTAAATCGCATTCACAATACTTATAATTTCTCGGTATAAGTTAAATTTTCGAGAATTGAAGGGATCGTTCCACTCAACATATTAAAGCTTAGATCTGTAGAAAACCCAATAAAATAAAATAAAATAAAATAATGTCCGAAATTTGAGGTTACTTATATAGATAAAAGAAAAAAAAATTACCTTCAGCACTATAGGTGCTTGCATCAAGCCAATAACCGATGGGACTTTACCAGAAAGGTTGTTACTTTGCAAGGACCTAAAAATAAACCACAATTCATCAAAACTCTTCAAAAGTGAATCTCAACTTTTAAGCAAAAAGAAAACACTAGTTTTTAAACCAATTATTAAAAAACATGTGTGACAACCTAAATAAAATAAAACTAAACTCAGGTGCTTCAAAATGAAAGAAAGAAATATATTTCAAATTCCTGTGGATCCCACCAGAAAATGACCCTTGATGTCATAATTATCCAACAAATATTGCAGCATAAAAAAGGGTTTAAAAAAATTGATAACAAAAAAAAAAAAATAACTAAAAAACAAACACACTTGCCACCAATACCGACTTCTATAAACTTATCCTCCATCAGCAACCCCCCACCCCCCCAATATCCAAAACCAACCAGTTGCCCTTCACTTATCACCTCAGCCACACACACTGCACACATTCATCAAAACTCAACACACAAGCAATCAAGAAACTAAGAAAATCATATAATAATTGTAGCAGTTTTGGGAGTTTGATTGAATATACTTAAAAACATGGCCTCGACTGCATGTTTCTTGCATCACCATGTAGCACTCCCCTCAAAAACTTCACCGTCGTCGTCGTCTTAGCGCTATGCTCCGCCACTCAAGCCGAGCCAGCTAGTTTGTCGAGCCCATAAGCTAGAAGACGAGAATGGCTCAGCCATGGTGTCTCTTCGATTGTCTCTCACTGTGCTCATTGGTGCTGCTGCAATTGGCTCCAAGGCCTCACCTACTTATACAATTCAAACTATTATTTCTAACATCAATGCAAATGGGAAAATTTAAGTTTAACTAAATTCTCCGTAATATTCATCAGTTAGGCAAAATTCAGATTTTATGGAAAAAAACAAACAAACTTACAAGTAGCACAAACCCTTTAGCTGACACATACACCTGTAATATTTATGTTCATGAACCATATATTGCAGCAAATACAAATATCCATAAAGCCCAAATCAAAAAGACAATAGATAATAATTACATCCCGCACTAGTAGAATTTGTTACAACTCATAGTTTAGTGAACACAGTTGTATCCATGATACCTTTGTAGTTTATCAAACAAGTTGAAACTTTTAATGCATGATATTTTCAACTTAATGGTTGTAATATGAACAATAATGACATGCTATGTATAACAAACAGCTTCTTACATCACAAAACTAGACTAGTTCCATTCCATCATCCAAGTTTTCATGAAAATAAGAGTTTGATCAATGTTAACCAAATGATTTCACGTAAAATTCAACGTTCTATATTTATATCAACATATATGTGAGATTAATTATGTAGTAAAACTCAAAACACTATATATACCTCGGTTGAATGCATGTTGAACCCTTCAAGCGGTTTGAGGAAATTTTGTGCTAGATCCACTGCAGGTTCAGGAGGTTGCTCCATCGAGACATTAGAAATAGTCTGCAGGAGAAATACACGATCTTTCACCCAATCAACGGAACTAGACTCGACATCAACCTTTTCTTCATCATCACCATATCCCCATTTGCACGGGCTTTGGAGTTCGCCAACCGGTTTATACTTCTCAACAAGCTGCTAGTGATGCTGCAAAAACTCCCAATCGACCGATTTCAAAAGAATCGCAGACACTTCCGACAACAAGAACCACGCGCCAGGTGGTGCCGTCTACTTATCAATCGACATGTGATTGCTCAGCCATCGAGAGAGGATCAAAAAGTTCTTCGATTAAAAAAAAAAAAGTCCTAGTGCTGATGAAATTTTGAAGGATCTTATAAGCTCCCAAACATGTAATAAGATGTTTTGAAGAGCTCTCTAAATCAAGGAATATAAATAAGGATCGTGTTTTAAACAGCAAAAGGCATTATTACCAGAGTCTGATGAAGCACTCTGATCTTGAGAATTTGTTTTTCCCATTGCAGTCGTCAGCTCCCGATGAGATAGGCTCGTTCGCTGATCGGTTGTGTGCTTATATTGCAGTTGAAAACCTATTCGCCTCAAAACCAATATTATTGGAAATTCTGCAAAATACAAATAAATTAACAAAACATTCAAATGCAGCATTTTAACTTATGCTTCTTAGCACGTATATCTTCGGTAAGTTTTGAAACCATACAGCCATTACTTTGAGGAGTAGCTAAATCTAGATTGCATAACCGGTGAGCTTTTTGAAAACAATGAATAGCACTTTTAGTTTTCACTTTAGCTGCTCGAGTAAAAGATGAAGTGAATAAACCCCACCATCTCAATTGCCTAAAAAAGACGATGAACTTGCATATGCTTAAGCTCAAAGGCTAATGCAGTTAAAAATAATAAATAAATAAATAAAATTAGTTGTTGAACACACTACATGAGCATAAACAATGAAGGTTCTCATCGCCTTGCAGAGTTAAATTAAAGCGCGTACAACTGCAATAATCAAGGATTCTAAAAACCAAGTACAAAATATAATAAATCATACCAAACAGTAATAAACTATACAAAAGCACAAAATAGTCAATAGTATCAACATGACAACATCACAAGCCTCTTAAAASKRGACARTTAGGRGATAAARCYTGMCCTCTATCRTAAGCCTGGCCTAGTCGAGGCTTTTAATAACTATAGTGTCAAAACATTAAGATGCTTAATCCGGTGTTATACTAATGTGATTAAATACAAAAGTGGCTCGCTTTCTATGTACAATGTTAGCTTGCAACTGGGACTAATCACCAAACAAGAATACTACCTACTAAAAAAACGGTGGTCCTCTCTGCCATATAATGGGCCTAAAGGAAATGAATGTGGCCCTCCAACACCACATTATTACAGAATTCATCAAGGATACTGAAATCCAACAACACATCACATCACACACCTAACCTCCAATAAAAACCCAAAAACTCATCTTTAGTTTCGTGAGAACTTCTTGTGCCAAGCCTTTGGTCTACATTACACAAGAGTTTACATAAAAGATCCTAGGCTTCTGGTGATAGCTTTACCTTAAATTCTCTCCCGTGACAAATGGCCAAATCCTCGAAAACTCGACAACAGAAGGGCATCCGGAGTAACAATCAACCACACGTCACTCGTGCTCCACTGACCCGGGGCCGTGTGCCCAGACTAGTAAAACCATGAACATCTAAGTTGCACTGCATCAATCATGAAATAAATTAAATTAGGTTTTCGGATTATTTTTTTTAAATGCACACATAATATAATAGAACACACTCTCTCTATTTTCCAATATTAGAATTCAGAGGAGGAGCGGGCCCCAGTCGGGGCGGGCGAAGAAGGAACGGTCGAGGAGCGGGCGAAGAAGGAAGGGGAGGTCGGCGAAGAAGGAACGCTGGGAGAGGCCGTGGCGGATGGTGGAGGTGAGGCGGGAGAGGAAGTTGCGGAAAGCAGGGGTGGCGATCGGCGGCTGGGATTCCGATTAGGGATTTGAGATCGGCATGGCATAGTTGATTTGGAGAGAGAGAGAGAGAGAGAGGGTATTGGAGCGGAGTTTTGGATTTTGTTTAAGAGTAATAACCTTGTGAAAATATTTCATTTACCCGCTTCGTTTAGCCGCCTATATTTTTTTTATTTTTTTTTGAGAAAGACATTCAGGAACGGTTTTTTAATACCGTTCTGGATTGACGAACATTCCTGAACGGTATTGAAATTACTGTTCCGAAAAGTCTTTCACAAAAAGAAAATACAATCCAGAATGGTATATTATAAATACCATTCTAGATTGATCAATAAATCCAGAACAGTAATTTTAATACCGTTCTGGATTGTAAATTTATTTATTTTTAGATAGACTTTCCAGTACGGTAATTTCAAAATCGTTCTGGAATGTTCGTCAATCAAGAACGGTATTAAATTACCGTTCTGAAAAGTATACTTTGCAGAACGGTATTTTAATACCGTTCTAAATTGACGAACATTTCATAACGGTTTTGAAATTACCGTTCTGGAAAGTATACTTTCCAGAACGATATTGTAAAACCATTCTGGAAAGTCATCATTCCAGAACGGTATTTTAAAATAACGTTCTAGAAAGTGCTATCCAAAACAGTTTTAAAAATACCCTTCTGGATTGACTTTTTTGTCTGTTCTAGAATGCAGTTTCTGTACTAGTGCAAATTGGATGCTCAAGATTGCTCATGGTACATGACTATATAGGAATCTAAAGAGGTCTTTATTATGGGTTGTAATGTTGGCTCTTTGGTAAGGTATGGAATATTTGAATATTATGGGTTGTAACACACAAAAATCCTATCTTCTAAAACTTGAAGCTTATGATCGCTTCACCTTTCCCAATTCACCAAACTCTCATTCGAAACCCTTTCGTATACTCACACACTTTTCCGACTTTTATTTCACAACACTTCAAAGCTTTTTGAATTTGCTTCTTTTTGCTAAACTTAGCCTTTTTGAATTAGGCTTTTCACTTGAACGCACGCTTCATCACTTTTCGTGATTTGTGTTGGATTTTTTTTTTTGTATAAGCAACTCAAAACCCAAAACCCACAATAGATTTCCCTCACATTTCTCGTCAAATAATCATACACTCTCTCACCTCACAAGAATGAAGATATAAGAGCTAAAATCGAGCTCGGCTAACAAGAAACGGGACATAAGCTCAAGGGGGTTCGTTTTGGATTTTTAAAGTAGCTTAAATATATGGATATAGCCGGAACAACGGTGATATATGTGCCTCGAGGTCATTTTTGAATTTAATCATGTACGAGCAAAATCAAACCTCCTCAATGCAATTTCCATAAAAATGCAAGCAATCCGATAAATCACACAAGGCCACTCACTAGTTTGTACCAAATTTGGGAGCAAAATCAAAAGAGCTTTTAGAGCTTTGCAATCTTTTCACGAGAAAATATTGATTTTATATATATAGCCGGGTTTGGACGAAGCGCAAAGATTCAACCCCTCACACAAGAGGCCACAAACATGCAAAAACTCGACAAGTAAACTATTCAAACTTCTAAGCACGTGGAGTTGTTCAACAATGTAATAAAGACACAAACCACACAAAAATCGACTCAACCATGTAAAAGCGCAATTAGTAAGCGTCACTTCGCCAAGAACGCGTCACTTCTCCAAGGCTCGAGTTAAGAACCATAAATCATGCTTGATAAAAACCCGGACCCTAACCACCTACCCACCCCACACTTAAACCATGCATTGCCCGCATTTTAATGAAAACCAAGTAAAAGGAGGGGGAATAGAAACTTCCTTAACCGAGCGAGTTTTGTCGAGCTCGGTAGGGTCCACCCAAGCATCTAAGCAATCCAAGCAAAAATGAGCATGGCTAGCTTCCCTCGACTCCATGAGCGCTATCAATCTTATCAAATCGCCCAATGGTCGATGTCGAAAAACAAAACCTAGAAAAGAAAATCACAGAAAATCAAAAACACAAGAAAATATGTACATAAACCCAAACAAAATGAAACTAAAGACCAAAAAGGACTAAAAGACAACTCGAAAAGTATTTTTTAGTTTTCAATTTTTTAAATGTTTTTAGATTTTAATTTTAAAGTAAGAAAGAAAGAAAATAAAAGAAATAAACGAGAAGAACTTGGGTTTCCTCCTAAGAAGCGCTTGTTTTACGTCATTAACTCGACGTACTCCCTTTTTGGTCAAGGCGGGAAGATAACGGGAGGATCCACTAACACAATCTCCTCCTTGTCGGGAGGATCCACTCTTTGAATGTCCTTGGTGCATTGCATAGCTCATATGAGATCCGCTAAAAACCAAACGTTCCAAATGGACAATTAAAGCTCGTCTCGGCTAGGTCCTCGGGTGGAATGGTTATTTTAAAGTGACCCGATGACTCATCAAAGAAACGATATGAGTAATGGCCAGCTAGCTTCTTCAACCTTTGATCGACAAACGAGGGAGGGAAATGATCTCTGTTGGTAGCCGCTTTCAGCTTCTTAAAATCAATCAATGTCCTCCAACCAGTTGAAGCCCTCGTGGCCAACAACCCTCCTTCTTTATCCTTAAGAGCTATCAAGCCGCTCGTCTTGGGCACCAAATCAATGGGCTTCACCCACTCTCTTTTAGAAATAACGAACATCAAGCCCTCCAATAACAACCTCCACGTCTCGGCTCTCACCATTTCATCAAAACTCGAATTCAAAGAACTAACTCCCTTACTCACTCCCGGTATCCAATCCATAGCACCTTTAAGAATTGTAAATCCTTCAACCATCCTCTCCTCTTCACATCGGTTCGAATTCTCAAGGATGGTAATCGGTTTGCTCTCCTATTCCTACAAATAAGTATGTGTTAGCGCGAACAAATCATCGATCACCTCATGATACTCTTCAAGCACTTCAATCTTAGAATAACTAACCTCCACCCCAAGAAGATCTTAAAATTCTTCAATCCTATCATCAATAACCCCCACCTCCCCCTCCAAAAAGTCGTCGTTGTAGTATAGTTGTGAGTATTCCCGCCTGTCACGCGGGTGACCCGGGTTCGATCCCCGGAAACGGCGCCATTTTGAAGTGTAGTTTTTCGTGGTTTTAGAAATAAAAGGTTCTATGTGTTTCAAGCTTGGAAAATAGAAGGAAAATGAAAATAAAGCAATTAAAATAGCTAACTATCCTAGAAATTGAAAATGAAAGTTGGTCAGATGCCTCGTCGTATGCCTCAATATGTAAATGCAAATCAATAATGAAAATAAGCAAGAAAATGCAATGTTTCACCAAGTACAAGCATGCATGCACAAGATACAACTATGCATAAAATCCTAAATAATGTAAATAAGCAAAAATTGAAAGCATGAATGTAAAGAGAAAGAAAAGTTACATGAAACTTTAAAACTTTAAGGAAAATAACAAGCAACAAAGAGTAGATCTAAGATTTAACCTAAAACTATGCATGAAAATAAAATTGCAAATAAAGCATAGGAAAAACTAGAAATCAAGACGATCTAAGACTCGATCTATGATCTAGATGTGTCACTCATCTAGATTTCAAATCCAATTCTTAAGATCTAACAAGAAATCCAGGTGCTAAGGCAAAACGCATAACATGAAGAACAAGCATGGAAATGAAGAACAAAGCTTGGAAATAAAGCATAAAACATGAAATTGAAAGTAAACTTACTTGAATTAGGAAATGAAACAAAGCTTGAATGTAATTGCATCAAAAGTAACAATCCAAAGGAGTATTTGGATTCTTCTTAGGCTTACAAAACCAAGGCCAAGCATGAAATTAAATCTAAAACTAGGAAAAAAAATTCCATCAAAGCTTGAAATTTATTCTAAAACCTAAGAGAGAGAAAATATATCTTAAAAACTAGAGAGTGGATTTTTTAATCCAAACCCATGCTTGGGTTGGGGAAAATGAGAGGTGTCTTACAAAATGAAAGAGAGGTTCTATTTATACAAGTTAATTAGGGGGTAAATTGGTCAATTATACCATATGAGCTTGGATTTCCATATATTGATAAAATTTCACCCAAAATTGTCAAAATAGATCATTTGGGTTGAGTTTGGCTCGATTGGCTAGGCAAATTTGCAAGGGTGGCTCGACATGGGCCGAGATGGCTCGGCGCTGGGCGGGCTGGCTCGGTCGTCCTCGACAGCTGTCGGCAGGAGCTTGCGGGCATGGCCGAGCATTCTCGGCAGCTGGCGCGCGCAGGTGCTCGGAAGGCGTGGGCAGACACTGGGTAACCCAGTGTCATATCACGTACCCAGTGTCAGCCATAATATTTCAAATCGAGCCCCGATTCCGCTAAAACTCCAATAATAAGCCCATACTCGACCATATCCAGACTAAAATATTTAAAAATACCAAATTTAAACATAAGATTAATTAATTATAATTAAAATAACCATATTAATTAGAAAATCAAAAAGAAACATGAAAAACAACAAAACGAGAAAACAAACGAAAAACCTAATAAAACTCGACTCAAAAACTACTAAAATAAATATAAAATCCTAATTGAAAACACGAGAAAAACACCACAATTACATGCAAAATAGTGTACCACATCATTTTTTGATTAATGCCTTCAGAACAGTTGTTTACTTGATCAATAGATTACCCATTAAAGTACTGAGAAATAAGTCCCCTTATCAGAGTCTGTTTAACACATTACATGACTACAATCAGCTCAGGGTGTTTGGTTGTCTCTATTATCCCTATATTATACATCTGAATAAACACAAACTTCAGTTCAGATCCCTACCTTCTACCTTCATTGGGTATTGTGACAACTACAAAGGTTACAAAGTTATCCTACCCTCAGGAAAAATGGTCATTACCAGACACATCCTATTTGAAGAGACTGTGTGTCCTCATCTCAGCAAATCCTCAACAAAACCACTTCCTACAACCTTAGAGACTTCCAATTTACCTGCTCCACCCCTTATTACTGCCTCAAAACATCCTGCGAAAAACCCTACAAGCCAAAATTCACCATCTCAGGGCACTCCTACAAACAAAATGCTTCAAGTCATCATTCCTCAAAAACTCTCTCCATTGTCTAGTGCAAGAACCATTCCTCTTGTTGTTGATCTTCAAATTGATAATAAAAACAGATATTCCTCTACTCCATCTCCTAAACCTAAACATCATATGGTGACAAGGTCTAGAGCTGGGATTTTCATACCTAATGATCTTATTTTTGTCATAACAGAAGTGGATCCTTCATCATAAAGAGAGGCCTTTCAACTGAAATATTGGAGGGAGGCCATGCAAGATGAATACTCTTCACTTATAGAAAATAAAACCTTGATCTTGGTGCCTAATCCTGTAAACAAATCTATTGTAGGTTGTAAAGGAATATACAAGATCAAAAGAAACTCTGATGGTTCCCTTTCCAGGTACAAAACCTGGTTAGTAGCTAAGGGCTACACTCAGAATCCAGGAGTGGATTATCAGGAAACTTTTAGTCCTGTAATCAAACCAATCACAATCAGAATTGTTTTAACCTTTGGTGTCTTTTAATTGGACCAAAAATCAGCATTTAGTCCACTTAGTGGACTAATTTTCAAGTGTTACCAAAAACCGGACTAAATGTCAAAGAGTGGTCACTTACCGGACTAAAAAAATATTTTTGCCTATGAAGATATAAGAGCTAAAATCGAGCTCGGCTAACAAGAAATGGGGCACAGGCTCAAGGGGGCTCATTTGGGATATTTAAGTAGCTTATATATTTGGATATGGCCTAAATAAGGGTGATATATGTGCCTCGAGGTCATTTCCAAATTCAATCATGTACGAGAAAAATAAAGCCACCTCAATGCAATTTCCATAAAAATGCAAGCAAACCCGATAATTCACACAAAGCTACTCACTAGTTTGGATCGGGTTTTGGAAAACAAAATCAGAAGAGCTTTTAGAGCTTTGCAATCATTTCACGAGTAAATGTTGAGTATATATATATAGGCGGGTTTTGGACGAAGCACAAAAACTCAACTCCTTACACAAGAGGACATATACATGCAAAAACCCGACAAGTAAACTATTCAGACTTCCAAGCATATGGTGATTGCTCAACAATGTAATAAAGATACAAAAGACACAAAAAAGACTCAACCATATAAATGTGCAATTAGTAAGCATCACTTCGCCAAGAATGCGTCACTTCGCTAAGACTCGAGTTAAGAAAGACAAATCATGCTTTGTAAAATCCGGACCCTAACCACTTACCCACCCCACACTTAAACCATGCAATACCCTAATCCCATTTTAATGAAAATCAAGTAAATGGAGGGTGAGATAGAAACTTCCTTAACCGAGTGAGTTTAGGTCGAGCTCGGTGGGGTCCACTTAAGCATCAAGTAATATGAACAAAAACCGAGCATGGCTTGTTTCCCCCAGTTCTATGAACACAACTATCTTATCAAATCGACCAAGATTGGAGTCGGAAAACAAAACACTATAAAAGAAAATCACACAAAATTAATAACTCAAGAAAATATGCACATGACTCAAAATAAAACAAAACCGAGGGCTAAAAAGAACCAAAAGACAACACAAGATTTTATAGTTTTTCAATTTTTTGAATGTTTTTGGATTTTTATATAATAAGAAAGTGAGAAAAGAAAGAAATGTAAAAATAAAAGAAATAAATGAAAAGAACATGGGTTGCCTCACAAGAAGCGCTTGTTTTACGTCATTAGCTTGACCAACTCCCTTTTTGTCATGATGAAGTCGAGACGGGAGGATCCACCATAGCAACAACCTCCTTGTCGAAAGGGTCCAATCTTCGAACCTTTATCGGGGCATCGCGTAATGGGAATAGCTTATGATGAAAAGCGAATGCCCCAAACGGGTGAGTAAAAATTATCTTGTCTTGATCTTCGGGTGGAATTGTTGTTTTGAAGTGATGCAATGACTCATCTAAGAAACAAAAGGAATAATTCCCGGCTATCTTGTCCATCATTTGTTCGATAAACAGGGGAGGTGAATGATCTTTCTTGGTGGCCGTAATTAACTCCTTAAAATCGATCAACATCCTCCATCCCATTGTAGCTCTCGTGACCAAAAACTTTCCTTTTTCATCCCCAATAATGGATAAACTGCTCTTCTTTGGTACTAAGAGAATGGGACTCATCCACTCATTATCGGCAATTTCGAGCATTAAGCCTTCCTCCAATAATTTCAATTTATCATCTTCCACTATCTCCTTAAAATTAGGGTTAAAATGCCTTTGGAATTCTCGAGATTGTTCGACATCATTCTCCAAGACGATTTTATTCATGTAA
The DNA here is from genome assembly GCA_014905375.1 of Phtheirospermum japonicum. Taxonomy (NCBI): domain Eukaryota; kingdom Viridiplantae; phylum Streptophyta; class Magnoliopsida; order Lamiales; family Orobanchaceae; genus Phtheirospermum; species Phtheirospermum japonicum. The sequence goes on along the minus strand of BMAC01001182.1, from coordinate 187,742 downwards.
TTCCAAGGGCTGATTCCCATAATAACTCCGGGTCTCCAACCAAGAGCACCCTTATGAACCTTAAGCGCTTCAACCGACCTCTCCTCTTCTCCTCGATTCGAATTTGCAAAGATGATAATCGGCTTGCTCTCCTCTTCCTCCAAATAGACACGCTTAAGGGGATATGGAGGAGGCTTAAACTTGGGCTTGTGTCTCCTCTTGGCCTTGTTGGGGATTAACTCGAACAAATCACCGATCCCCTCAAGATACTCCTCAAGCCTATCGATGGGATCGACTCCCAACCCGTCATCAACAATCTCCACCTCCCCCGCCAAAATTTTTTCATTGCCCTTAACGAAACAATCATAATCTCTTTCACTCAAGTCGTTGGCACATCGAAACACAATGGACTCATCGTTATGAATAAGGGGCTCATCATCCGCACAACAACCCTCAATATAGACTTCCCGGCCAACCTCCTCCTCATTTCTCCTTTCCACTATATATACTTGTTCGATCAACTTTTTGATCATGTCCATATGTAACCAATCTTCATAAGATATTTTTGAAGGAGAAGGCATAGGGGCTTTAGAGGTTGGTGCCTTTTATGGGTTCGAAGACTTGTTTAGGCCATCATAAAGTTCCTTTGCCCAAGTGGGGTTCAAAGGGGTGGAATCAAGAGGAGTAAGAACACTCAGAATAGAAACCACCTCCCTTTCGGATGGCGGGACAACCATATTTTCAACCACCCCACCACTTCCAGCTGACGTAGCCTCAAGAGAATCATATGTAGCATCAAACGAGGCCGACATAACGAGAGAAGATTGCATGTGTTGCAAAATGGCCAAGAGATTCGGATCGGTAGATGGGGAAGGAGCAATCATCGGAATAAGTTGATGAGATGGGACCACATGAGAAGTAACACCCATATTTGAATAGTCATAACAAAACTCTTGTAACATGCAGTTGCTAGGATAAGAAAGAGGATTAAGAGTCGGAGGTGGGGCAAAAGACGATCTAGCACAACCGGGTCACACGAGAAAAATACCTCAATTACATACAAAACCCGGATATAACCAATATATATTTCATATTGCTCGAATGTCTAGAATTTATTGTATGCCATGTTGGATTTATTGGAATTTTCCTCCAATAATTGAACACCACCTTTGGTCGTTGTAGTATAGTGGTGAGTATTCCCGCCTGTCATGCGGGTGACCTGGGTTCGATCCCCGGCAACGGCGGTATTTTATTTTGTAGATTTTTAGCGGCGTTGAAATAAGAAAAGTGGGTTCATGGCTCGGTATTATCGGAATTGATAGTTTGTAGTGTTCAACGTGTTTTTAGCTTTGAGGAATTAAAGGAAATTGGAAATAAATGGAAATACGAAAATAAACAAGAAACTATGATAGGAAACACAAGTATTTTGCATGCCCCGTGCGAATGCCTAATGGAAATAGCAAGCAAGAATAAAAACAAGCAACAAAAAGAAATGTTTCACTAAGTACAAGCATGAAAGCCTAAAGTACCACTACGCATGCATGATCATGAAATTTGAAATAATGCAAATTAACAAAAATCGAAAGCATAAATGGAAAGAGCAACAAAAGTTGATGTGAAAGTTGGAAACTTTACGAGAAATAACTAGAAAGGAAGAGTAGGTCTAAAATTCAACTTAAAACTATGCATGAAACTAAGAGCTAAAATAACATGAAATACTCAAAATAAAAATGATCAAGGACTCGATCTATGATCTTGGTGTGTCACTCACCTAGAGTCCATAGCTAACTCACAAGATCTAATAATTAATCTAAGAGCTACGGAAAAATTCATAAAATGAAGAACATGCATAAAATTGGAGAACAAGTATGAAATTAAAGGAAAGCTTACTTGAATCAAGGAAAGGATCAACAAACTTTAATGAAATAGCAAAAATAAAATCTAAGTGATGACTTGAATTCTTCTTAGTCTTACAAACCCAAGCAAATGCTTGAAATTAAATCTAAGAACTAGAGAGAGAAAATAGATATAAAAACTAGATAGAGAGAATTTTAATCCCAAACCCAAGCATGGGTTGGGAGGAGAGTGGATTCTTTACACAATGAGAGTTGGGTTCTATTTATACTATGTTTAATTGAGGTTAAATAAGTTAAATTAGTGTTAAAGGCTTGAAATTCCCGGGTTTGACCGTAATGGACCCGTGTTGACCTTGGCGTGAGGATCCTCCTAGCATCGGCGTCGACCAGCATCATTCGACGCAATTCAAATCAATGCAACATAGATTTTATGTCGGCATATGAGTCGATTGGTGTCGACCGACACACATATTATAGTCGATTTTACATTAGATTTTACAATGAATTTCCATTTATTTTTCCTCCAAAGAATACCACAATTACATCCAAAACATTCACTCATGAAAAGTGTGAAGTGTATGATGAGAGCAATTCCTGCATCCTTACTGGCCATAGGACCTCCGACAACTGCTATCAAATTAATGGTGATGTGTTCTATGAACTGTCCCAATTGAGTGATGCCGAAGTGTGGCATCAAAAGCTCGGGCATGTCAATTACAAGATGTTGGAGAGATTGTCCAAGAAGGAAGCTATGAATGTACTACCTAATATCAACACCAAAATCATCCCGGTGTGCGAGGCATGTCAGAAAGGGAAGCAGATTAGGGTGTCTCATCCAAATGTGCAAAGTCTCACCACATCAAACTGTTTTGAACTCTTTCACATGGAACTTATAGGTCCTTTGGAAGTAGAGAGACTTGGTGATAAAAGGTATGTTCTTGCGATTGTGGATGACTTTTCTCATTTTACATGGGTTGAATTCTTAAAAGAAAAATCTGAGGCTTTTGAAGCTTTTAAAAAACTTGCGAAAAATTTGAGTGTTCGTTTTTGTGTGAGTATAGGTAGAGTAAGGCCTGATCATGGGAAAGAATTTGAGAATGCTTCTTTTTTAAACTATTGTTCTAAAACAGGTATAACTCATGAATTTGCCTCACCCATCACCCCCAACAAAATGGGATAGTCGAACGCAAAAATATGTCTCTTACAGATATGACTAGGACGATGCTCAATTCAAATGGCATTGCTAAAAGATATTGGGCTGAAGCTATGAGTACTGCATGTCATATAATTATTAAGGTGTATTTTAGACCGGGGTCATGTGTTACTCCCTATGAATTATTGTTGGTCAAAAATCCAAATTTGAGCTACTTTCATGTTTTTGGGTGTATATGTTATTTGCTAAATGATAGAAATCATCTTGCAAAACATGACTCGAAAAGTGATAAGTGTATTTTCATGGGGTATTCTCAAAATAGTCATGCATATAGATTATTTAATCTTAGGACACGTAGCACGATTGAGTAAGTTAACGTCAAGTTTGATGATTTAATTAGTGGAGTTAAACCTGCCGAGGACAATGATCTGGTTTATGATCAGAATCCTCAAGATAATGTTACGGTTGGTATAGATGAAGCTGTCGGTACAGAAACTGAAGATGCAGGTGGTGACGGAACTGATGACATAACACCAAAAGTAACACCACCTCAGACTGCTCTAGAATCTAATTCAGAATCTGATGATGAAAATCATGGTGAACAGATTGATTTACATCAGAGGGACATTCCCTCTAGAATTCAAAGGAACCATCCCACGGACCATATGCTTGGATATCTCGATGAAAGAAGTACAAGGAAGCATCAAATAAATTTCAAAGAGATGGTCAGGTATGTTTGTTTGTCTACTAACTGCTCTAAAATTCGAGAGTCCTTGTTTCTTTCTAAGACAGAGCAAAAGCGTGTGGAGGATACTTTGAATGATGAATTTTGGATAAAAGCCATGAAATAGGAGTTGGATCAATTTGCCAAGAACGATGTATGGAGCTTAGTTCCTTGCCCTGAAAATTCACACGTCACAGGTACCAAATGAGTTTTCAAGAATAAGATGGATGAGGCTGGAAATATTGTGAGAAACAAGGTGAGCCTGGTTGCACAAGGATACACTCAAATTGAGGGTATCGACTTTTATGAGACTTTTGCTAATGTTGCTTTCATTGAATCTGTAAGACTCTTACTTGTTGTTGCTTGTCATATGAAAATGTCTCTACATCAAATGGACATAAAGAGTGCTTTTCTTAATGATGTTTTAAGTGAAGAAGTGTTTGTAGAGCAACTTAAAGGATTTGTAGATCCCCACAAACCAGATTTTTTTTAAAAAAAAAATAAAAAGTCTTTGTATGGTTTAAAACAAGCTCCTAGAGATTGGTATGAAAGGTTGACTCAACACTTGCTGTTTTTAAATTTTAGAAGAGGGGAAGTTGATAAAACCTTATTTCTCCTTAGATCAAATAAGCACATTCTGATTGTCCTGATTAGTGTGGATGATATAATTATTGGATCTACTAACGAGCAGATGGTGAGTGAGTTTATTAAGAGAATATCCGATACATTCGAAATGAGCATGGAAGGTAATCTCTCCTACTTTCTTGGTTTGCAAATTAAATAGATGGATGACAGTATTTTTCACTCCCATTCATAGTATGCTAAGAATTTAATTAAAAACTTTGGACTAGAGAATGATAATCATAAGAAAACACCGTTAGGTAAAACCATGAAACTGTCTAGAGAAAATTTTGGTAATGGGGTTGATAACACCATGTATATGAGCATGGTAGGAAGTCTTTTGTACTTGACAGCGAGTAGGCCTGACATTATGTACAGTGTGTGTCTGTGTGCTAGATATCAGTCAAACCCTAAAGAATCACACTTAAAAATATTGAACGAATCATTAGGTATGTAGTTGGTATAACAAAATTGGGTGTTTTGTATACTAAGGATACTAGTACTGAACTTCTGGGATATACGGACTCGGATTAGGCTAGGAATGTTGTGGATAGAAAGAGTACTACAGTGGGTTGTTTTTTCTTGGGTAATAATCTTATCTCGTGGTATAGCGAAAAAAACAAAAGTGCATTTCTCTTTCTACAGCTGAAGCCGAGTATATTGCAACTGGAAGTTTTTGTACACAATTGTTATGGATAAACCAAATGATATAGGACTACAGTCTACATAGTGGAATTTTGAATGTGCTTTGTGATAATTCCAGTGCCATTGATATCTCAAAAAATTCGGTCCAGCACTCTCGTATCAAACACATTGACATAAGGTACCACTCTATTCTAGACCTGGTTAGGAGGAAGATAGTTATTCTTGAGCATATTGGGACAGACAATCAGCTTATTGACATCTTCATAAAGGCATTAGATTTAGAAACCTTCTCTCGTTTGAGAAGAGATCTCGGAATGTGCATTGTCTAAGTGAATGTTAGTTTTGATTTCATGACACCTACATCTGTCATAAGTCATGACATCTATATATTTTGCATGCATTTTTATTTTATTTTTCATACACATCCTGAATGCATTGGGTCTGATTAAAGTGCAGAAAAATCACGTGTTGTAATAAAAAAAATGGTGACAAAAAGACTAACCTCTTCAAGTAGGTGATTGTGAAATTCTTCCGCATAAACTGGTTTTCTCCCAGGTCCAAAAACAAAGGGTTTTAAAAGCAATTCCTAAGATAATTCCTCTTCAAATCTATAAAAAGATTAAGAAAATTTGTATTATAAAGATCCAGTCTTTAAATTCACACTTTTGAGTGATTTTAACGGAGTCATTGGGTTAAGGGTCTGTTTTCATTGACTTCACTGAAGCAATATTAGTTATAATATAATCATATAAAAAGCAACATTGATCATGTCACCTAAATCAATTGCTGAATATTTTTTTATCTTCTTAGGTCATGATTTTTAGGCATCAATTAGTACATTCATACTTTAAGAAGATGCCTTTTTGATGTGTGTTATGTTGTTTGTGCTTGTGTCTTTCCTGAATTCTCTTAATCTTGTTTTGAGTCTTGCTAACCAAGTGTTTCAGTGGTGTTAAAATCAGAGGATTGGACAGGTAATAAAGGATTGATTCGGTGATTGAAAAATTACTTTGCAAAGGATTTACTCAACTATGGTGATGGTTTTTCAAAATCCAGCTATATTTCAGTTTTCTAAGTAGTTGAGGAATATGATTTTTATTTTCCAAAATTGAGTTAGTGGCTTAGTGGAGTTAGGATCATGTTGGCCTGTTTTAAGGAGGAGTGGGTGTTTTTGCAAGAAAATAAATCTTTTCGGGGCTTATTTATGGTATTTGAGAAAATTAAGTGGTTATTTTTCTCTTATTTCTATTTACCTGCTATTTCTCTCTCCTTTCAATGATCACTTTTTTTGCTAGGATAAAAGGTTGGGAGTTTTACTGTCTTCCCTAATCTCCCTCGATTCACTTGCAAATTTCCTCTCATACTCCAACGACTATTATTTTATCTCTCGGTTTTTGCTTGCTTTCGTGTGTTTTGTTTGAAACTATTTGCAGAATGTCGAACCCTCACCAAGAAAAAGCTGTGAGCTCCCCACCAGCGTGTTCCGCTCAACTGATAAACAGGTTCTGGTGACCCTGCCGACTTACACCGCACAGGACATTCGTGTGGGGATGGGTGGTGATGTGTCACTGAACCCATCACCAGTTTCCCCTACTGCCACCAATAAAACACCGGTAAATTCTAATTAACTGATTCTCATCGTCATTTTTGCTGATGCAATTCCGAATGCTTAGCTTAACCCAGGACAGATGGGCAACGAAATCGACGTGGACAATCCCCCTATCTGCCTCTAATTGCGGAGCTTTTTGGCTGAGTTTGTAATCCGACCTTGAAAAGGTCATGGAGACTACGAAACATTCCCCCATGCGTGGTTCTGATGGTTGTACCGAAGAGTAAAGCTGGTGCACAACGTCATGTGCCAATTGAGCACATGAACATGGCCGAGGACATCACATTTATGATGGACTCCGATGATGAGGATTTTGTGCCATCTGCACCAGTTGACGCCCCACCGACCACCTCTACCCATAATTATCGAAGTCGTAGAATCCTCACCGGAAGCAAATCATGAGTCTGGACGAGAAGAAGAATCCACCAGCTTCCATCAAGGTGTCACCATCGTCCACTACTACAAGCTATTCTGATCCCCCGTACGAGATAATTGACTTCTTCACTGGAGAGGTTGGTAGTTCCTCCAGTCCATTGACTACTGATCCACCTCTCACTCCTGCTCATATTGCTCACCCTGAACTGAACCTGAGCTCTTCGACTACTCTCCTGATTCTGACTATGCATTTCCCTTTGGTGATTACTTGTCTGCTTTGAGGAGAGAAAAGAAGAAGACCAAAGCTGCCAAGAAGGGTGCTAATAGTTCAAATGTTGTGTCACCCAAAGAAACACCTTTTGTAGATGCTCCATCTGCCAATGTTGGTTCTACTGATGTGTCACTGAAACCAACATCCCCTGCAACTGACACAGCCTATTCTTCTATCTCCGAATATGCTAATGTTGCTGCCCCTTAACATGCACTGATTGCATCTGACCTGATGTCTCATGATTTTGATGATGTTGCTCTTCACGGTGTTGAGATCGAGGACATGGTGCATGTGTCATCCAAGTTTGTGATTTTGGAGGCTGAAGAGCTATTTGATGGCTATCAAACGCGTGGCATGATCGGTGAGTGCCGTGTTCCTGTTGATGTCTTTGAGAAGCAAAATTTAATTGCCTACTTTAGGAACCAAGGTATGTAATCCACCGTATCTACTGATATGCCGTTTGTTCGAAGCGCGGTGCTCGAATTTTACGTAAATATATTGCTGTCTATTGTGGATCCCAAGTCTGTAAACTAAGGAAAAGTTTTTGTGCATGGATCTGTTTATGCATTTACTTCTTCCTTGATCAATGAATTATTTGGAACTGAGGACTATCACGGTGATTCAAGCGTGGATGACATGATTGAGGTGGTTATCTTCATGTCTGGTGGCTTGGTGCATGAATGGCGTGAGCAGTTGCCAATCACGCGCTTGACCTCTCTGTATTCGGTGTTCCACAAGGTGGTTGTCTTCAATTGGGTCCCTACTAATAATGCCCTAGTTGTCACTCAACCTCAGGCGCTGTTTCTGTTCAAGCTCGGGCGTGGGATCAAATTCAATTTTCGCCAACATGTATTTGATGCTGTCACAAGATTTTATACTACAAAGGCCATGTCCTCCTTCTGTTTTCCGTCTCTTATTTACAGCTTATTGGCAAGTCAAGGAATTTAGCATACCGGAGAGGATGTGTTCTCTGGGGAGCCCGAATGGTTCTCTTTGCGTGGTCAGCACATGGATGGCGCTCGAGTTATTGATCTCCCTTGCTAGGCGCCTCCTCGGGCTGATGTTCATTTTCATGATGGTTCTTGTGCTTCTGACACTAGTTCTAACATGGTCACTTTTTCTGCTACGGTTGTGCGAGCTCAGATTGCCTTAATTGATAACCATATTACCCAGCTACAGGCGCTTCGAGGTTCACTTGTGCTTTCCAAATAAAAAATTGGGAGATGGTGAAAATGTCGACGCCGGTGATGATGCTGGTGTTGTTGTGAAAGTATTGGCAGGCTTAGCCAAGTCCAAGAGGAGGACGAGAAAGGTCAAGTCAAGGAGAAGTACGATGAAGAATTTGAAGAAGATGATTAAGAAGAGGAAAGCTAAGGATGATGGGATGACTTCTCACCGATCCAAGAGGATGCATAGTGATTCAAGCTTTCGTGTACCGACTTTATAAATATTTGTCAAACGTTTAAAAGCTCACTCAGAAGAGTAAGAGATCGCGTGTAGGTTTGTAAGATAAAACGAGTCGATTCTCAAAGAACAACAATTCGGAATCTCAAATGTTTATTTAATCACACGTAATCTGTGAACAAGTATAATTGGGGTTTTGTTTGTTTTGTTTTATAACTAAGAGTTTTAAAAGCAATATTAAATAATTTGAAGTAATTAACTTGAATTATTTAATCAACTAAGAGAAATGAACAAGGTTAAACTAAAAGCAAATATAAGCATGAACTTAATAAATGAACGCAATTAAGAAGCATGAACAAGATCCAATTGCATAAACGAATAGAAATAGCATGAACGAAATTAAACAACCTAAACTAAGCATGAACGAAACTACTAAGCATGAATTTAAGTAACTAACATGAATTCAAAGTACTCAGCATCAATTTAATCAACGAAATTGATAGTAAAAACGATCACAAATTATACTATCCAATTATCCAAGTCTCAACTTCAACAATCCAAAATCCAAATAATAGCAATTATCTAAAAGCATGAACGGAGTAAAATAGCTTATATGAAATTAATTCTCCAATAACCACGCATGAATTAAGTCAAAAAAATTACGAACTTAATTATCCAAGAAATCCAAGGTATCAAACATGAAATAACTCAAGATCCGAAAATCAGAACAATAATCTAAAAGCATAAAATAACGAAAACTATACTAGAAAATGATTAAAAGATTAGAGTACTTATTAGAACTAAGAAGTGCAGTAAATTCTCCAACTATTCCGGAGAGAAAAGGTAGATCTTAGCCTAAGAACAAGTCGTGTGCTAATGAATGGTGCTTGGTACTTGCGATTCTTGTATCTTCGATCTTGATCTTATAGATATGTATCGGGCAATGGAAATGAGCCTCCTCTACATCTAAGAACCCTAAAAATATACGTGGTGTGTTTCCAGATGGATTACAAGTGGGTATTTATATTTTTCCCAAGTCTTGAAGCACAAGTTTCCTTTTAAAAATGAATTTGGGCCCGATAACGGTGAGCTTAGCGGTAAGGGTTACCGCTAACACTACCGTTAACTTCTCGCTGTGTGTTACTATCCTTTATTAGTGATTGTGGTAGCGGTCAGGGGACCGCTAAATGCGCCGCTAAACTCTATTGTCTCTCCCTATCGGTGGTACTAGAAGTCGGGTTACCCTTAAGGCCACCGTTAACTTGGTCTGGGAGCTTTCTGTCCTCCTTAGCGGTTGGAATAACGGTTGGGTAACCACTAAGTACACCGCTAACTCTTCCTGGATCTTTATGTCGTCCCTTAACGGCTGTACTACCGGTAGTAAGACCGATAGTTTTTAGCGGTACTGGTAGTGGTAAGAGATACCGCTAACCATATCGTTAAGTGGTAAAAATTGCTACTTCTTCGCCGAATAGCTCGTTCTCATCTCTCGATCGTCAAACTCCATCTATTAAGTGCTGAGCTCCTCTTGGTACTTAGCTATATAGGGAAAAACAAAGAATAATCACCCATTTGCATCAATAACGATCAAAATATGGTAAAATAAGCTGGAGATATGAAAATACAAAAATAAGCTTAATCTATCCAACTTATACCAAGATTTACAATAAAAACTAACTCAAATACTAATAAAAATAAGGACAAATTCATGTTAATCAACTACCCCACGCTTTATTGCTTTGTTCGTCCTCGAACAAACGATAATTTCAAAGAATAACAAGAATGAAAATAAGTTAAAGCAAGGAGCCGTGTTGTGCTATATAAGTAATTTTGAAAATATAGATAACTGAACGCAAACTCAAACGCTCGACCCTTATCACATTGTCACTCCAAGAACATAATCATGCGTCCTCTCAAAGGGTATTATATATATGTACGCTCAAAAGCACTCGAGAATTTTTTATGGGGACGTGATTACACTCAAATCATCGAAATACATGTACAATAAACAAGAACTGAAAATCAAGTAATTCTCCATCGTGTTTAAGTGTGTAACTAACAAAGAATCAGAAAAGATTTTTGCGGGTTGTAATGTAGTCTCTTTGGAAGGATATGGAATATATAAGTCGTGTGTCTAACTCAGGATCTAACGTGATCAATAACTCACCAACCTATTCTAATCACGAAGCAATGTGCTTCACCTCATTCAAACGAAACCTCACTTAACTCTCATAATGCAGCCTTAATACTTTTGCTATTTCTCAACTCGTAACCCAAAAGCGACAGCTGCACAAGCCACTTAACAATATAGAGGCTTAAGATATGCCTCTTCATTCATGCTCAACTATTACCTTTTAAACATTAGGCTTCCTAAGAAAATCAACAATATAAAACACAAGCCTTTTTAAACATAGGCAACAACTCAACAAGAATCCCCATCCTCTTTTTATTTATAATTTTTTTTATTTTTTTAAGGATGGTGATCCTTAAAACTTAATACAATTATTTTCATAAATCCTTGTTCAAAATCCAAAACACAAATAATCGATAAAAATAATGAATTCTTACCCCACGCTATTAATGATTTAGGAGTCGACTCAAAACCACTCATGGCTATAGGAAATGGATATTTGGCTATGATTGGCTCATTCAAAATTTATAGTGGCTAATATATATGGATATGGTCGGAATAAGGGTAATTTTTGTGCCTTAATGACATGTCGAAAGCTAACTACACACTGCGATTTCAAAGAGATCTCAAAACAAAACTCACTCAAGTACATGCAAAGATGATAAACACTCAGCCTACTCAGAGGCTTTTGCATGAAAAAGTTTTGAATTGAAGCTGCTTTTAAGGTTTTGCAAAGTCGTTTGCGTCCAAGTACCATTTTATAATATATAAATAATAATTTGGAAAAATATTATGCACTTATACACGCTCAAAGACAAGATCCTCAATCATACATAGTTAATTTTGACAGGTAAACCAGACAAACTCAAATAAGCGCAGGAATAACAGTTAATCACAATATGTTACTAATTATTACAGGCCATACGAATTCAAATTGCACTCATATACAAATTAAAAATCATACTCGACCCTCCCCCTTTCTAAAAATCCAACAATCTCCGTATTGCCACAAAAAAAACATATAAAAATTAAAAGAGGAGGCCCTCAAAGGCCAGACGGGCCTCCTCATGCGCGGGACGAGCCTCCTCAAAGTCGAATCGTGCATCCACCCTCGTCGAGTGGCCATAAAATTGGACGACAGAAAGTCGGTCGTATACATTCGCCTTGAATCCCGCGTAATCAGCCAAAAAGGCATCAAAATCGAGCTGCCTATAATGCGATGATTCGCCCGACGTTCCATAATCGGGCTCCGCATGAAGCCCTGTGTCTGACACATCAACCTCCTCAGTCACCTCTCGACTCTCTTCCTCATCGTTTTCATCGTCCTCATCATCCTCGTTCCTCTCGCCATATGACTACAACTTAGTCACTGGTATCTTTTCCTCTCTCAGTTTCCTGGAACTCGAACCATTCTCGACGCGAGTGTTAGCGGCTGATAGACATCCTCAATGTCGTCGCTCCTCAGTGAGTATCCACACATCTCAGTGAGGCTCTTAATGAAAGTGCCATGTGGCATCGAGACAGGCCTCTCCTTGCTTATTTTCTTTACATTCTTCAAACTTCGAGTCATCATGAGATAGATTTAAACCTGTTTTCTCTTTGTCATGCACCACAATACATACATCTCATCTTTATTCACCAATGTTAGCTCCTCCTTGCCGAGTACGCATCGCAAAAGAAAATGGTAAGCGTAGTAAAGAGCAATATCTTGGACCATGGTGAGGGGGTATTGCTGGCTCCTCCCCTCGAGTACCAAGAGCTTAATCTCTACCCAAAATTGTCGCTTGTTATACGTAGGGTTGCATTCGCACAGAGTCATCCGACCATCAATGTCAAAGAAGGCCTCGATTACATTGGCAGTGAAATTCAACTCCTTTCCTTCAAAACGACACGTCAATGTCTAGTCGGCCATTATCTCGAAAGACGTGTAAAACTCGAGCATCAGTTGCTCGTAGGCCGAAAATCAAATTCGAGCCCATTGGACGCAGTTGAGGGCTTTCACGTAGCCCATGATTTTCTCAACGAATGGATTTTTACCCATGGCTTGGGCGAGCCAGTAGTCTATATCCACAATCATCAGATTGATGATTATCCAATTCGTCGAGGATTTGTATAATTCGACCTCGTCGTTGAACACCTTGAACTTGGCCTTCAATGCCTTCTCCATATATTTTCATTTCTTATTTGATGACGATGACATGGTGTTGGAAAGTAGTAACTAATGGCCGGAATACAGCTTGAAATGGTCAGAATACGACCTCAAATGGTGTCTCAAAACTTCCCATAAATCAACCAGAAGAATACTTAGTAGTAAGGGCTAGCGGTAGCCCTAACCGTTATCTCTAACCGCTAAGTGTTAGCAGTATGGTCTAGAGGTAGCGGTTAGCACTACTATGACCGCTAATCCTCTTGTCGAACACATGGTGTTCAGAAAAACTTATCGGCTTCTCACCCAAGAAATTCAACCCAATCCTAAATCTAAACCTGCAAATCCTAATCCAGATAACTAAATCGAGTATGAGTCAAGCTACCCTTACCCTAATATTCGAGAAGTTGATTTTGGTGAATCTCTCGTGGCTACCCTCACGCCCAGAAATTGTCCAATTTTGCCAGAGTGGTGATCCTCGATTCCCGGTGGAAAAATCAACTGTAGGGGATCTTAGCGGTAAGCATTCGACGGGTAGCGATACGGTGAGGGTGAATAGAAGTTTAAAATTAAAAGTGAATGAAACCCTATAATTCTCATCTTTAAAAACTCATCAATGGGCTGGGCCTGGTACGTTAGCGGTAGGAGTGACTGCTAGCCTTACCACTAGATTATATTAGCGGTAATGTTTACCGCTAGGCTACCGTTAAGTATGTAAAAATTGCACATCTCACAAGAAAAATTAAAAACATTCGAGCACAAAATAAAGTAAAGTTAAAAACACACGATCGTACGAACATAATTTATTAATAAAACTCGTGAGAATAAAACAACAAAATTAAATGAACATTAAAACTGCAAAACAAAAAACCCAGATAGAATAGGATAGCAATCATATGACTCGATTACAATCAAAATAGAAATTTAAAATTGCTGACTAAGACCACCTAATCTAAAATCATCATAGAGGTCTAAAACTAGTTAGGTCCATAAACTATATCCTCGAGCTCTTCGATCCTTACTTCAGCCCTCTCAATAAATTCCTCCATCCAAGCCATGTTGAAGAGGTGTGTTGCTTCGTTGCGATGAAAACCATCATTCGCTTCCCTTAGCTCTTCAATTGATCTTTTAAGATCACGATTCTTGACTTTTAGTTCCTCATTTGTTCCTCTAAGATGGTGATTTGTGTTCCTCAAATATCGGATATAATCTCTGGCCTCTCCCATACGATAGTTATTCTCTTGGGCTAGATTTGCAATCTCATCACCCACCTTCTTCAGCTTATCCTGCAAATGGGCGATCTCTACGGAAAGTGTTGTCTCAATAATAAGGGATTTGGTGTTCTTAGCAATCACTTTTTCAAGATCTTATCTAACCTCTTTTAGATGGTATTTGCGGGCAGCATCTCGCTGGCTATGCTTCATCTTGCCAAGGGTAAGGATAGAAATTTGTTTAGGGGGATTCGTGGACGATGGCTCAAGGATTGAAAGGTTTATGAATTATGAATTCCTTAAGGGGGGTTCATATAGGTATTATTGGCTTTGAAAATAGGAGTCCTAGATCCTCTCCAAATCTAATTAAGGTTGGATATATTAAAAATTACCTAATTAATATAAAACTCTCCAAAGTTAAAAGATCTAGACTTTAACTCAGCCAAAATTCGTCTAAAAATCTACCAAAATAATAATTACCTTGTAGGAATAAATCTCTAAAAATTCGCAGCTCCAGGATCCTCAAAAATCCGCGGATCAGTTAACGCTAATGGTAACTTAGCGGTAAGTGTAACCTCTAGGTCACCGTTAGGTGCCTCTATAGTAGTTAGCGGTGGCGCTAATGGTTGGCCATCGCTACCTGCCCATTAAAACCTTATGTCTCTTTCTAGTGCTGGCCTTAGCGGTAAGGGGCATTGCTAGGTCCACCGTGAAACCCCTATGTTGTGTCTAGCGGTTAGTTTAGTGGTTGATTCTTGTTGTTAACGCTTCGGTGAGATGCTAACAGTAAGCTTAGCGGTAGTCGTTATCGCTAGCCAACCGCTAAGTCTCACGATTTGGCGAATTTTTCAACTTTTCTGCACATCAACAAATGCTTAAACATACCCCGACAATTGACAAAAATTATTCAGCAGTAAAAAGAATGAAAAATCTAAAAGAAATTCAAAAAGAAAGAAAAATAATACAAACACTTGGGTTGCCTCCTAAGAAGTGCATCTTTTAACGTCGCTTGTTAGACGCGAACTTAGAAATTGATTTTCAGCTGGAGGTGGATCCACAAACTTCACCACCTCACGATCTTGGCTTGACGTCATCCCATCATGATAAAGCTTCACTATGTGTCCATTGACTTGAAATGTTGAATCTTTCTTCTCATCGTATAGAGTGACCGCTCCAAAATTTTTGATTTCTTTGATCATAAACGGCCCACTGCATCTTGACTTAAGCTTAACTAGAAACAACTTTAATCGAGAATTATAGAGTAGAGCTAACTTATCAATCTCCAATTGTTTATCAACAATATTACAATCGTGACGTATCTTCATCATCTTTTTTTACCTCCATACGTCATCGTATGACTCGTTTCTGATTTCTTCAAGCTCGGTCAGCTCTAACTTCCTATACTCTCCCGCTTCATCATAATTCATGCTCAGCATGTGAATGGCCCAACTTGCTTTATGCTCTAGCTCGACCGGCAAATGACACGCCTTTCCATAGACAAGACAGAAATGGCTCATACCAAGCACTGTCGTATAAACTGTTCAATACGCCCACAGTGCATCAGTAAGCTTCGCTGCCCAATCCTTTCGATTTGGTCCAACCGTCTTCTCAAGGATAGCCTTCAGCTGGCGATTTCTCGTTTTGACTTGTCCAGAAGTTTGAGGATGGTACGGGATAGCTGCCTTGTGCCGAACTCCATATTTAGTCATCAACCTCTCAAAGGCTCAGTTGCAGAAATGACTCCCACCATCACTTAAGATTCTCTTTGGGATTTCAAATCTACTGAAGATATTCTCTTGTAAAAATTTAAGCACAATCTCAACATTTGCCTTGCGTACAGGAATCGCCTCCACCCATTTGGATACGTAACTGATTCCCACAAGTACATACTCGAAGTCTCCGCTTTTGGGAAAAGGTCCCATGAAATCTATCCCCCAAACATCAAAAATCTCCACCACTTTGTTAGGCACTAGCGGCATCTCGTCTCGCTTACCTATGTTACCGGTTCATTGGCAGTTGTCGCACGTCTTGCAGTACTCGTACGCGTCAGCAAATAGACTTAGCCAATAAAACCCAGCTTGAAGGAATTTGAATGCCATCTTTTGAGCTCCAAAGTGCCCTCCAAGGTCATGGCAAAAATGTAGGATACCTCCTATTTCATCGTTAGGAATGCATCTTCTACTTAGTCCATCCTTGCAGCGTTTGAACATTTAAGGATTGTCCCAAAAGTAATCCCTGCATTTATGCAAAAATCTCTTCCTTTCTTGGTAGGATAGGTGGTTAGGTACAATATGACAAGCAAGATAATTTACTATGTCAGCATACCAAGGGGTGATCAAATATTCAAGAGCATAAGCATTTGCACCTTTTGATGAAAGCCCGGTCAATAGAAACCCAATTTCTTTCTCCTAGATGAGCTCCTAAGGCTTGAATAATAGTACATCAAGATCATTCATAAGGGAAGAAGTCGTCAATCATGATATTATCACTTGCATCATTATTAACTACCATCCTAAACAAGTGATCAGCCACGACGTTTTTGCAACCATGCTTATCTTTTATCTCTACATCAAATTCTAGCAACAATAAGATCCATCTAATCAGACGTGTTTTTCTTTGAGGTTTAGAAAATAAGTGACGCAACGCAGCATGATCCGTATGTACAATTACTTTTGCTCCCACTACGTACGACCTAAAATTATAAAGCAAAAATACAACTGCTAGCAATTCTTTTTCATTCGTGGTGTAGTTACATTGGGCATCATTTGACATGTAACTTGCATAATATATAACCCTAAGTAACTTATCCACACGTTTCCCTAGAACGGACCCCACCACCTCATTAGAAGCATCACACATTATTTCGAATGGGAAGGTCCAATCGTGGGAAACAACTACTGGTGCCGATGTAAGTTTTTCTTTAAACTCGTTAAACGCATTCATACAAGCTTCATTAAAAAAAAGGAGTATCTAAAGTTAAGTTTTACGAAGCGGGGGACTAATTTTTGAAAAATCTTTTATAAAACGCCTATAAAAACCCGCATGACCTAGAAAAATCCTAACACCTTTCTCATCACGTGGGGGAGGAAGAGTTTCAATAATATCAATTTTAGCTTTATCAACTTCCAGCCCCCTATTAGAAACAACATGACCCAACAAGGTGCCACTCTTAACCATAAAATGGGATTTCTCCCAACTCAATGTAAGACTCGTCTCAACACAACGTTCTAGCACCTTAGATTAGTTAGATAAATAGTTTTCAAAAGATGAACCAAAAATTGAGAAATCATCCATGAACATGTTATAAAATTGCAGGGTTTGAGTTCACCGGAGAATGTTTGGGAGGAATTAGGGTTTGGACGAAGGGGAAATGAAACGGGTGAGAGCAAATTAGGAGGAGATATTCCACAATTCGTGTAGGGCCATGGATAGGAGCGGGTAAGAGCCCAAGTGATAACGAGGGACACATGGCAACATCACATTTAATCTATCTTTTATAAGTCTTACTTTTAGCCTTACATGTGTAATGTTTTAATTTGTCCAATTTCCTTAATTCAAGGGGAGAACACCGATTGTTTTGGTCCCCCCCCCCCCCCCCCCCTGGATATTTATCTGTTTGGATGAACATGGAAATGCTAAGAAGAAATCACACAACATTCTACTCTTTCTTTCTCTTCAAGCATCTATCCTTCCCCCTCCCTATTCCTTATACAATTCTTGGTAGAAACTGAATAAATTAATTACACATAAATCATACAAAGATTCCTATTATTCTGAAACCATAACATTTGGTATTCAGAGCTCTCGATTCTCCACTATGGCTGAAATAAAAAAGTTTAAGGACTTGCAAGAAGCCAAAAAATGCCTAGACCAGATCCTCTAAACTGAATCTGCAAAAAGAGAAGCATCAAAATTAAAAATGCAAGAACAAATTACAGATATTAACACTAAAATGATGGGCAAACTTGATCACCTTTCCCAGACTTTAGCATCCATTCAGATGCAGCTCCTGAATCTGGTTAAAGGGCACAAGCAGACTGAAGAAGAGTCAATTCTGGGTGGCCCATGTTCAGGTTGGTCACCCTCTGTAGGCAGTTCCTGACAACAGGCCAGTTCAGGAAGGTTGATTCAGGAAAATCCTTCTACTTACATCATCATCCCACTTCCAAAATTAGATTTCCCTAGGTTTGATAGATCCCAACCTAGGGCTTGGATCCTGAAATGTCAGAGCTATTTCAGGCTAATCCCTAACATCCCTGACCACCAGAAAGTTGTCCTAACTTCTATGCATTTTGAAGGTAAAGCTACCCTATGGTACCAGCAATTCTCATCCAAACAGCTGGATATCACCTGGTCCCGGTTTCTTGAGGTAATCTCAGCTAGGTTTGAGGAGCTAAAGGAATCAAAAATAATTGTAGAATTTAACAAGTTGAGGCACACACATTCATATATGGATTATGTAGAGAGGTTTGAGGAACTAATGGCCTGTATGATGCTTCTAAACAAGAAGGGTTATACAGAAGAATACTTCATTACAAGTTTTATCAGCGGGCTAAGTGAAGAGATGCAGTCATTTATGAACATGTTTAAACCCTCTACCCTTCAGCAAGCCATGGAGTTGGGAAAGAGGCAGTTACATACCCTAGAGGCTCTCACTAAAAGGTTGAAGGCATCAACAAAACAAGTTTCACCATTCAGTCCTAGGAGGAATGACCAGGTCAATGCACCCAGACCACCCCAAACTATTAACAAACCACAGTTCAATGAACTTACAGCTTCAGATATGGCCACCAGGAGAGAAAAGTGGCTTTGCTATAACTGTGATGAACCATTTACATGTGGGCATAAATGTAAAAACAGGGTATCTTACATGATTCTTGCTGAGGAGGAAGGAACAAAATTCACACACGAAGAGTTAACAGAATCATTGAATTAAGATTCTATGGAAGAGATCCAGATGACATTGAATTCCATATCAGGAGAAGGGGGTGTCACTACAATGAGGCTTAATGGGTCAGTGGAAGGAGAAAAATTGCATCTCATTGACACAGGCAGCACATTGAGTTTTTTTCAAGAATCAACTGCAAGGAGGTTAGGTTGTTCCCTAACAGAAGCCAAACCTATCATGGTCAAGGTGGCCAATGGGCAAAAGATGATAAGCTCTAGCAGGGTTAAGGGGTTCAAATGGAAGATGTAGGGGCTCTCATTTATCTTCACACCTAGAGTTCTGGCTAATGATGGTTGTGACCTAATTTTAGGAGGTGATCGGTTGAAATCTTGCACACCTATTGAATTTGATTATGATAAAATGACTTTTACTGTTACTCTCATGGGGAAAAGGGTTAAGATCAAGGCTATTTCCAACCCAGCTGAGTGTCAATTGATTTCTGGTCGTACTCTATTCAAAATGGTTCACCAAGAGATACCTAGTCAAATTGAAGATATGTTTTGGATCAAATCTAAGCCATATTCACAAACCACATATGGTAAAATAGAGGGTTTACTATTGGAATCTTAGGATGTGTTTGAGGAGCCCAGGGGTCTACCACCTATCAGGGGGTGGAACATCATATTGTGCTAAAGGAAGAAAGTAACCCTAAACACCAGTTTCCTTACAGGGTGTCTCATAGACAGAAGAATGAGATTGAGAAGATTGTGAAGGAATTGTTAGACTCTAGTGTTATTCAGCATAGCAGTAGCCGATTTGCTTCATCTGTGTTGTTGGTCAAGAAAAAAGATGTTACATGGAGACTATGTGTGGATTTTAGATACCTAAACAGCTTAACCATCAAGCATAATTACCCCATACCCATCATTGATGAGCTTTTAGATGAACTGCAGGGTGCTAAATATTTCTCAAAAATTGATATGAGGTTTGGCTACTTCCAAATATTGATGAATCCTAAGAACAGGTACCTGAAAGCTTTTAACACACATAATGGACAGTATGAGTTTTTGGTTATTCCTTTTGGTCTGTGTAATGCACCTGCTACCTTTCAATCCCTAATGAATCAGGTTTTCCAGCCTATGTTGAGGAGGTCAGTGTTAGTATTCTTTTATGATATACTTATTTACATCAAAATAGAGGATGATAATTTTAAGGATGTAAGAGCAGTCCTACTTTTACTAAGGGAGCACTCACTTTTTTCAAAAAGGAGTAAGTGCCAATTTGGGCAAGAACAAATTGAATATATATGTCACATCATCTCAAAAGCTGGAGTGGCTACTGATCCAAGCAAAATTACCAGTATGGTAAACTGGCCAAGACCAAAGAAAGTCAAGCAGCTCAGGGGATTTTTAAGGCTCACAGGTTACTACAGGAGATTTGTGCAGGGATATGTGTTGATTAGTAAGCATCTCACTAACCTACCGAGGAAGGGGAATTCTTCATGGAATGATGAAGCTAAGTCAGCTTTCTGCCCCTTCAAGAGGGCTATGGTTACAGCCCCAGTTCTGGCATTGCCAGATTTTTCAAAACCATTCATATTAGAGAAAGATGCAAGTGGAAAGGGGCTGGGAGCCGTTTTAATGCAAGAGGGTACGCCAATAGATTTTATGAGCAAGGACTTGTGTATGAAGAATCAGGGTCTCTCTATATATGAAAAAGAGTTCTTGCAGGGATAAAAGTTTATCATCAAGACTGACCAACAAGCTCTTAAGCACCTGTTGGATCAAAGGATCTTAAACCCTATGCACCAGAAATGGGTGACTAATATTCTAGGGTTCAACTATGAGATAAAATACAAGAAAGGTGTGGAAAATAGGGTGGTTGATGCATTATCTAGGCATGAGCCCCTTGAGGAGTTAAGTTATGCAGTGTCCAATGTGACACCATCATGGGTTCAACAAGTGATTGATAGCTATGATATTGACCCACATTTTGCAAAGATCCTAACTGCTAAATCATTAAACCCTCGGTCTTATCCAGAGTTTAAGCTACAGGGAGAAATTTTGAAGTATAAGGGAAAGATAGTGGTGTGGAACAACACCTTGCTGAGGACTACCATTTTGACAGAGATGCATAATTCAGCTTATGGGGGACATTCTTGAATTCAGGGCACTTACCAAAGGACCAGTAGGCTTTTTTACTGGCCTTTGCTAAAGAAAGATGTTGAAGTTTGGGTTAAATAGTGTGACACTTGTGAAAGGAGCAAGTCTGAAGGTGGAGTCTACCCAGGCTTATTGAAGCCACTACCTTTTCCCCAACAAGCATGGACACACATCTCTATGGACTTCATAGAAGGGCTACCTAAGTCAACTGGTAAGGATGTTATTCTGGTTGTGGTGGACAGGCTCAACAAGTATGGCCATTTCATGACCCTATGCCACCCTTTCACAACAGCTACTATTGTTAAGCTATTCTTGGACTCTATTTATAAGTTGAATGGCCAGCCTCTACATATTGTCACAAATAGGGATAAGGTTTTTACCAGCTCTTTTTGGAAGGAATTGTTCAAGGAAATTGGTATTAAGCTAGACTTCACCTCAGCCTATCACCCACAATCAGATGGACAAACTGAGAGACTAAACCAGTGCCTAGAAAACTATCTCAGGTGTATGGTGCACCAAAATCCTAAAACCTAGGCAAAGTGGCTACCACTTACAGAATACTGGTACAACACCAACTACCATTCTAACCTAAAGACCACACCATTCCAGGCCCTTTATGGATACCAGCCCACATCCACATTTTTAGAGACACACATCATCACACAAAACCAAGAAACAACTGATTTCATTCAAAAAGACAACAGTTAACACATGACCTAAAGAAGAATCTACAAGAAGCACAGCAATGCATGAAGTTTTTTCAGATAAAAAGGTAAAGTAGAGGGTTTTCGAAATAGGAGATTGGGTTTATTTAAAACTCCAACCATTCAGGCGAAATTCAGTTGCACTTAGGCAAAATCTGAAGCTTTCAGAAAAATACTACGGACCTTTTGTAATCACAAAGAGGATTAGAGAAGTGGCTTACCATTTGGAGCTACCTGAGAGCGCACGTATCCATCCTATTTTTCATGTGTCACTATTGAAGAAAAATCTCAGCCCTACGATTCAGCCATCGCCCTGTTCTGAACTTCCAATCGTCGGCGAAGACGGAAACTTCCTGGTAGAACCTGAGGGAACAATAGCTCAGAGGTTAGTGGAAACAAAAAGAAATGAGGTGCAGCAGTTTCTGATTAATTGGGATAAGAGCGGGATCAAGAACTCAACTTGAGAAGATGAACAATTCATACGCAGAAAGTTCCCATCTTTTGATACTTCGAGACAAGGATCTCAGAATGGGAGGGTTATTGTTATGAAATTGCAGGGTTTGAGTTCGCCGAAGAATGTTTGGGAGGAATTAGGGTTTGGACAAAGGGGAAATAAAATGGGTGAGAGAAAATTGGGAGGAGATATTCCACAATTCGTGTCGGGACATGGATAGGAGTGGGTAACAGCCCAAGTGCTAACGAGGGACACGTGGCCACATCACATTTAATCTATCTTTTATAAGTCTTATTTTTAGCCTTACATGTGTAATGTTTTAATTTTTCCAATTTCCTTAATTCAAGGGGAGAGTACCGAATGTTTTGGTCCA
>BMAC01001182.1:140726-160584 GCA_014905375.1 Phtheirospermum japonicum | reverse complement strand
TCCATCCAACACAGACACCCACTCACCCAACACAATAAAAAATTCGGTTGAATTTCGACTGATTTCACTCCCCCTGCAAAAAAGAAATTAACAATTTCCTGGTTACTGAACAAAATAAGTAATAAACGGGGTAGAGGTAGTTTAAACATGCAAAAATTCGAATCAATTATTTAATACAGACACCCACGCACCCAAAACAAATGAAAAATAATAAAAAAAAGGAAAAGTTTGGATAGAAATGATACAAATTGGGGAACGGGCCCGCCTATTGGTTCGTGTCATCCGGAGGTGGTGGTGTGTAGCGATGCTCAATCCTCATCAAGCGTTTATCAATGGAGACGAGGTATCTGTGGTTTTCTTCGACGTTGTCGTTCAACTTGGCAAGATATTGGTTCGTTTTTGCCATGTTAGCATCCAATCTCTCCAGGGAACCATGAAATGTCCTGGCTTCCTCTCGTGCCTCATACGCATCCTGGCAAGCATCCCGAGCGTTCTCTTCTTGATTGAGGTTCAGTTGCCTTATCTGATCTACCATACTCGAGACCTTCCCCGTAGTCTCCGTGCTTGTATCCTTGGAAACCCGTGTTTCCATCATCTTCGTCCTCCTCGTCGTCTTCATCATTATCTTTGTCATCTTCACCATCATCATCATCGTCATCATCGTCGTCGTCAGTGTCCTCGACTACTTCGGCCCTTTTCTTCTTCGAGGGCATCAAGAAAGTTGGGATGGTAATATTCCGACCGTTGAAAGTTCGGCTGTCAACCAGCATTGCCACACTCGGATGGATAACATCATCACCGTAAAGGTCACATTCATGGTGTCGTGAGAGCTCGATAACGAACGTGCCCAAGGTGAGCTTCGTCGTCTTCTTGTCGTTCATTCGTTGAACGTTCTCTATCGCAGCCATTAGTAGCGGATATAGTTTTGTGTCACCCCTGTTGACACTCGTCGTTGAAGCGTCAAAAATATATTTATAAAGTCCTCAACTTTCCTCTACTAACTAGTAGCAGCGGCAAGCAAGGGTCGATCCCACGAAGAGTGTGGATTAATTTGTGATTCTCTTATATTTTAATAAACTAAGAAAATGGGGGTAAAGAATGTTAACTAATCTAAAGAAACTAAATAATTAAAGAAAATAGTTAAAATTAAATAACGAAACAAATAACAAATAATAATAAATAACTTTCCAGTCCTAGTTCAGTTTCCACCCTCGTTCAATTCATCTAACCAATTGCAATATTAAATCGACTCATCATATGAAACTAAAAACCCTAAGTAACAATAAGCTCTGCTACTCGAATTTACCCTTACTGTGTATTTAATTAAAATAAGCTCTTTAATTAACTCTAATTATTGAATAACCTAGAATAAGCTCTCTAGATTCAACCCAACAACAGCATTAATATCTAGGCAAATAGGTTAATCTAAGAAATAAACGAATAAACTCGATTTATTCAACCGATGTTGTGTTACCCCTAATGATACAAGACCATTAGTTGCTTCATAGAAATCGAAACTACGACAATTACACGGGAAGCAGTTCTCTTTCTAGCAATTGATAACCAAATCCCTAATCTAGGTGGCCAATCCAAATTAAGAATTAAGCAATCATGTCATGAATTTAGCAATCATGATATGTAAACAGAATAACACAAGCAATCTCATATGAAGAACAAAAGACAATATTGCATAAATCAATTAAACATAGTTTCAAGAGGGTTTCAACATCCCTAGGACTAGATAAAACAATCTACTCACTCATGGAGTTCATAGAATAACAGGAAAATAAAGAAATAAAACATAGTTCTTGGATAGAAAGGGAAGAGAAAGCTTAGATCTTGAATCTTGAGTCTTCAATCTTCAAGCTCTTGATGGATGGTTGAATTGGGCTCCTTTTGGTGCTTTGGAACCCTAAAATTATGTCAAAGTCTGTTTTTGACGAGTTTGGGTCGAGTTTATATATAATTCCTATTTCTTGCCGCCCAAGATTCTTCCTAAAATAACTTGGCCGAGTCGGCGTCGATGGAGCGTTGACTGACGCGAACCAGCCTTCGGCGTCGACGGGCATCACCCGCCCGCATCATCCTGCATGTGCGTCGACTGACGCGCTCCCAATCAATGCTTCAGGGCATGAGCGTCGACATTGCGTCGACTGACGCCCTTCCAATCGACGCTTCAGAAGTGAGCGTCGACATTGCGTCGACTGATGCCCTTCCAATCGACGCTTCAGAAAGTTCCGTCGACATGGCATCAACTGACGCGTGCACAGCCAGTGCAGCACCGCACATCGCGTCAATTGATGCGAGACATCCTCGGCATCGACGCGAGCCATCGACGCTACCTCCTTGATTTTCCGGTTTCCTCTCGTCATTTGGTTGATCCTTGTCTCTCAACTTTCTTGTAAAACCTCATTCACTTATTATAGCACCAAATACTGCAAAATAGAGAAGAAATAAACAATTGGTGCTCCTCCATTCGTAAAAGTAAATACGCGATGTTTATGTTAAGAGTAACATAAAACTAATACAAAACAAAAAATAGTAAAATGAGCAGCAATCAGATAGCAGAAAATGAGTGGGAAAAAGTGCTTAACTTTTATTCCTCAAAATCAGTTCGGATCGGCCTTAGCCAGACCCTTTTTACAGATGCTTGGCCTTGAAATACAAGCTTTCTCTCTCTAAAGCTCTCTATGTTTCTCTCTATAGAAAATTGGGGATCCTTCTCTCTCTCTTGGAGAGGCTATTTATAGTTTTCCATCAAAACCCTAAATAGACACCTGGCACTCTCTCATTGGTCCTTCCAAAAATATCTATTCTCATATCCAACGCCTCACTACCAACCTCAGACATTTCCGCCGACTTAAAACCGAACTCGGGTGCTTCTCAAACCGAACCTATCCGGACTCACTAGTTGAATTTCACATTTGGACTCATTGAGACCGTCGACCAGTGGGAGACAAGGTAACCCAGACGTTGTACCCCTTGGGGGAGCTCGTCCTGGTCGGCGGGATACTCGTGTTCGGCAGCTCGGCTCTTTCACCGTGGGAACTCGACAGATACACGGGGGGTTGATGCCGAAGCGAGCGTCTGCTCGGCGTGGCGCTGAGCTCAGAAGCTCGGCAAGGCTCCGGATGGCATCTTTGGCGCGGGGCCTCAGTAGATACGCGGGGGGTTAACGCCGAGGCGAGCGTCTGCTCGGCGTGGTGCCGAGCTCAGAAACTCGGCAAGGCTCTGGGCGGCACCTTTGGCGCGGGGCCTCGACAGGTACGCGGAGAGGTCGGCTCTCGGGGCGGATATCATTTCGGCGTGGTGCCGAGCTTGCGAGGCTCTGGGCGGCAAGTCGCGAGCCCTACTCGGCGGCGAAGGCTTGAGGTCGGCGATACCGCGTGGAGCGCTCAACTTGGCAGCAAGTCGCAAGCTCTGCTTGGCAGCGCGGGCCTGAGGTCGGCAGCACCGCATAGGCGCCTTCAGCGAAGCCCGCGCATCCTGTTCGGCGGCGAGTCGCGAGCTCTACTCGACGGACCCTACAAATCTAGTTTCGCAATACCCTGATCGGCATCCTCTCGAAGGGCTCTTGGTTGGAGCTCGGATTCCCCAGGACAACATTGACCATCAACACGTGAGAAATAAACATATATGAGAATATTAAGCACATAAAACATAGAGATTAAACCATTAATTAAAGCATAATTTCTCGCCTATCACCTGTGGTGCACGATCCACAAGGCTCGCAATTCAGACGACGAGATCCGCGTCATATCCTCTTTTCCTAAAAACACTTGCATGAAGAATTTATACATCAAGTACATGGAGTACGACCGTAATGAAGTGGGATTAAAACGGCATCCGAGCTCTGGTGGTGCCCCCGACAGTTTCTCCCACCAAAACTTCTTGTTGTAATCATCGTGCTGAAATGACTCGTCCCCCAGTTTGTTGCTGTTTATTCTGAAGATGGCATCGAGGTCTCTTTTTGTGGTATGAAATGGGTGGTTGCGGAATCGACAATCAAAAGAGCCATCGGCAACCGGCTTGTAAGTTGTGAAAGACTCTAGCATTAGAATTCGGTAGCTGGGTTGCCTAACGTCTGCCCATTTTTCCAAATTGAGGGCCCTGATGCCCGCCATGAATTTCTCCACCGTTTTATCACCCATTGCGATTTGGCGATCCCAAAAGTCAGTATCAATGTGCCGAAGAGCGTTGTAATCAAGGATTTAAATAACGTCACCTCCATCTAATTTATTAAATTTATCGGAGCCAAGCTTACCTCGGCGTTGCTCGTTCCTTTCCCACGACTTCTTCCCGAGTTTCTTCCCTTCCTTTGTCGTGATCCAGAAGCCATTGCGATAAAAGTTTCAAAATTTTGGGCACAAAAAACTCTCTCAGGATTTTCATCGAACACCTACTGTGCAGCACACTTTCAACCAAGAACAACCTCCAAATTCTACCAACAATCACTCCCCTTTCAAAATCCCTGCAAATCAATTCCCAAGCAGTTAAAGAGTTTGAGTTAAAGCCATTTTACCTCTCGAATCGCGGAATTGTGTTCTTAAGGTTTGAGGGGAAACAATTGGGCTTGATCTTTTTCATCCAAACGGATGGAGTTGGTTGAATTAGTTCTCCGATCGAATATTTTTTCTTGCAAGAATATGGGATTGAGATTCCTTGAAAATGATTTTGCTCTTTTGCTCTGTAAAAATAGGAGAGTAATTAGTTGAAGTGTGGAATTTTTGAGTTTAAGAGACTGACTTATATAAATTATGCGCTGTCGTCCGATCGGATTATGGTCTTGTGCGATCGGATGTGAGTCAAGTGTGTTTGGTCCGATCAGATGGTGCTCGTGTCCGGTCTAATGGTTCTCCAGTAACTTTAGTCTGATCGGTTTAGCCCCCCATCCGGTGGGATGGCACTTTTCACTGTTTTAATTTTTATTTATTATTTTTTCAATTATAATATTTTTTTTTGTATTTTAATTAATGTATGTAAGTTGATTTGTCCCCGCAAAACTCATAAGAAGATTCATTAAATAGAAATAATTCACGCAAGCACAAATCTTTTATTATTCAATAATTGAACATAAATGCTCTTTATTTAAACTTGAAATTCAACCAAACGATAACAACCAATTCTTAAACACTAGGGCAGCTGAAATAAAATTAACATAAATAAGGAATTAAGATCCTATGGTCTAGGACCATAAGCCACATCTTCAAGGTCTTTTATATCCTCCTCCATCTCGGCAATCTTGGCCTTGAGTTCGATGATCTTGTCGACCGCCTCGGCCAAATATTTGTGGAGGGTGGCTATGTCCTCCGTCAGGGCCATCTCCTCGTAGATGTAATTGGAGATATCCGCCCTCATCTCACTCATTCTTTCTCTTTGTTCCTCCGGTTTAATTTCATAACTCTCCACCGTATCCTCGTATTTCTTTCTACTTACCCACCCATGGCCAAAGTGAATGGGGGATGGGTTGTTGCTCATGTTTCTAAGTGAGTATTCAAAAACCATAGGATTTGCAAAGAAAAAGATAGTTGTGAGGAATAAGAACACTGACGATGGGTTTTTATAGGAATAAGAGGCTCAGAGGATGGGAGTCTAAGGATCTTTAAGAATCAAGAAATTCCTAGTTCTTTCCTTGAGTACCAAAAATAAACGATTGAAAATTAACTAATATTCAGCAGAATCCTTACAAAATTAGACTTACCTTGCGTAATATTCTTACAAAATTTGTGTTAAGAATCTGGCTGATTTTGCCGCAATATCTGATCGGATTGTAGGTTGTCCGATCGGATGGTGTGTAGTCAGCATATCCGATCGGTCAAATCTTTATCCAGACGGATGATAGTCCAGTAAGTTTGATCCGACCGGTTGCTTCATCCCTCCGATCGGATGCTTTGTGCTGAAGGTTGATTTCAAGCTTTCTAAACATCTTAAAGCATAAATAATAACTTCCAATATGAGAAATATGTACAGAAGTGAAAATAAGAAAATAAAAAAACACTTGGGTTACCTCGTAAGAAGTGTAACTTTTAAAAAAAACACTTGGGTTACCCCGACGTTCTTGGATGGTAGGGGGTTGCTACTTTGTGTCGCACCCCGTATTTGCTCATCAACCGATCGAAAGCATGATTACAAAAATGGCTACCTCTGTCACTTATGATTGCTCTTGGCACTCCAAAACGGCTGAAAATGTTCTCGTGTAAGAACTTGTGGACGATCTCAGAATTAGCCTTTCGGGTTGGGGTTACTTCCACCCATTTCGAGACATAATCAACTCCAACAAGGATGTACTCATATTCTCCACTTCTCGGAAATGGTCCAATAAAATCCATGCCCCATACATGAAATATTTCAATAACTTGATTAGGAATCAATGGCATCTCGTTCTTCTTCCCTATTGAGCCCGATCTTTGACAATTATCGCATGTCTTGCAATAGTGGTGTGCGTCGACGAAGAGTGAGGGCCAATATAGACCGGATTGGAGGACCTTGAATGCTGTTTTCTTGCTTCCGAAATGTCCTCCTTCATCGTGACAAAGCCGCAACACATCAATTTTTTCTTCATCCAGTATACACCTCCAATAAAGTCCATCCTTGCATCGTTTATACAGGTATGGTCATCTCAAATGAAACTCCTGCATTTAGACAAAAATCTCTTCCTTTCTTGCGCAGAAAGGTGGTGAGGGATAATATTAAATGCAATATAATTGACAAAATCAGTATAACAAGGCTCATTAATGTTTTCGATAATGTTAGCATCCTCATAAGGAAAAATATCATCAACAAAATCTCATTTGCTAGACTCGCTATCTATTAACATGCGAGACAAATGATCAGCAACCACATTTTCAAATCCTTTTCTATCCCTGATTTCAACGTCGATTTCTCGCAAAAGTAGAACCCAACGAATCAACTTTGGTTTACTTTGGATTTTTACAAATAAGTGGAGCAAGGCCGCATGATCGGTGTGCACAATTACTTTTGACCCAACAATATAAGAATGGAATTTATCTAATGAAAATACTACAACATATAATTCACGTTCAGTGGTGGTATTGTTACGTTGTGCACTATTCAGCATGAGACTAGCATAATAGATTACCCTTAGCAGTTTATCTACTCGTTTCCCCAAAACAGCCCCTACTGCGTCATTAGACGCGTCACACATAATCTAAAATGTTAATGACCAATCGGGTGTAACTACAACCGGTGCCTGTGTGAGTTTTTATTTCAAGATATTAAAAGCATCAAGGCATTTATCATCGAACTCAAAAGGCACATCTTTATTTAACAATTTAAACAACGGGCAGCAAATTTAGAAAAACCTTTTATGAAACGCCGATAAAATCCCACGTGCCCTAGAAAAATTCCAATTCCCTTAACATCTTTAGGTGGTGGGAGGGTTTTAATAACATCAATCTTGGATTTATCTACTTCTGACCCCTTGCTTGAAACAACATGCCCAAGCATGATCCCACTTTTTACCATAAAGCTTGATTTCTCCCAACTCAATGTCAAACAAGACTCTACACATCGTTCAAGCACTTTAGATAAATTATTTAAACAGTGAGAGGAAGATGAGCCATTTACCAAAAAATCATCCATGAAGACTTCGAGGAAGTCGTCAATGAACTCGGTCAAGATGGAGAGCATGCATCTGTGTAATGTTGTTGGTGCATTACATAATCCGAATGGCATCCTCCGGTATGAATACGTGCCAAAAGGACACGTAAATGTGGTCTTCTTTTGATCTTCCGGAGCTATCGCTATTTGGTAATGGTCTGAAAGGCCGTCCAAAAAGCAATAGTATTCTAGTTTATCGAGCATTTGATCCATGAATGGAAGTGCGAAGTGATTCTTTCTTGTTGCTGCATTGAGTTTTCGGTAGTCAATGCACATGCGCCACCCGGTGGTTAAGCGAGTTGGAACAACATCTCCCTTCTCATTTTCCCCAATTGTTATGCATCCTTTCTTTGGAACGATGTGCACTGGGCTAACCCACTCACTATCGGATACGGGGTAGATATTCCTTCTTCGATGAGTTTAAAAGTTTCCTTTTTAACTACCTCCTGAAGCGTCGGGTTCAAGCGTGTTTGTTCGTCCCTTATTGGTCTTGCTCCTTCTTCTAGCTCAATCTGATGCATGCGCATCACCGGACTTATTCCTCTAATGTCTCTGATGCTCCACCTAATTGCTTGTTTGTACTTTTTAAGTACCTCGATCAATTCTTTTTCTTCATGCTCGGCTAGTTCGGTGAAAATTATCACCGGTTTTCTCTCATTGTCGTTGAGAAAAACATACGTGAGGTGGCTAGGAAGTGGTTTCAACTTCATTTTAGGTTCTAACACGGGTTGAATAGACGTTTCGCTCATATGCTCCTCATCAATCTCAAATAGATCGACCACCCCCTCCATATTAAAATCATCATCCTCGACTTTCCATTCCTCGAAAGGTGTGATGCCTAACAATTCTTTCACGCATTGATCCACTGAATCGAGATAAGAACAATCAGGCTCCATTGAATGTGAAGGAACGCTTTGAATGTCTTTAAGTGAGAACGTGACTGATTCATCAAACACTGAAATTGTCATTTTTCCTCGGCCCACATCAATCAAGGTGTGTGATGTTTCCATGAAAGGTCTACCCAGAAGAATTGTGTGCTCCTTGCTCGATTTTCTATTCCCCGACATCTAATATCACAAAGTCTACGTGAACTACTAAGGAACCAAATTCTACCAAAATGTCTTTGACTACTCCCAGAGGATGTCGTGCTGATCGGTCGGCTAACTGAAGTCTCAATCTTCTTAGTTTCATCTCCCCAAGGTTAAACTGTTTGTAAAGGGTGTAGGGCATCAAGTTGATCCCTGCCCCTAAATTGAGCATTCATCTAGCTTTTTGTCCATCCCCAAAAGTTATCGTGATGCAGAAACTACTTAGGTCACCCACTTTCGGCGGTAGTGGTTGATGGAAAATTGCACTCACTTCTTTTGACAATAATATTATCTCGTTTGCCTCTAGCTTCCTTTCATTTGATGCTAGTTCATTGAAAATTTTTACGTATCCGGGCGTTGCCTTGATCACATCAAACAGTTTACATTCACATTTTTCAACATGTTGTAGAGCTCCATGAATTTCTTGTTTTCTTTTTCTTTCGCTGGCTTGAGTCTATTTGGAAATGGTAAAGAGTCTCGGATGACTCGTTGCTATTTGATACTGCTCAAATTCTCCTGCTTCTGAGTATTATTCGACCTGATACCTTTCCCTGTCCGATCGAATAAGACCTTATGTTCAATGGTCTGGTCAAAATTGTGCTTTGTCCAATCGGACAAAATTCTCTGTTCTCCGGTCCGGTTGGAATTTTCTCCTGTCCGGTCGGACAAAACTTCCTGTCCTCCGGTCCGATCAAAATTTTGCTCCATCCGATCAGACAAAACTTTCTGGTCTCCAGTTCGATCGGATGTTTGCCCTATCCGATTGGATTTCTTGGTTGTCTTTTCCTTTAAAATACGTTCGTCATCATGATCATCCCCTTTCGTCACTCCGATTCTGTTATTGACCTTCTTGCCTCCTCGGAGTACATGTATTGCCATTGATTGCTCAGGTTAACTGGGAAACTTTGTGGGTTCGGCTCCGAGTTTCACCACGGATGCGGAAAGTTGCCCTATCATCATCTCCAACTTGTCTATTTGTTTCTTTGTTCGATTATTTTCCTCGATGGTTCGAAGTGTTTCTTCCCGATTGCGTAGTGTTTCCATCTCTTGACTTTTCCTCCATAGTCACAACTCTTCGTTGGAATCTTGGGATATTGGGGGTTGTTGTTCTTGTGGCAGAGTTTGATATTGTTGTTGTTGTGGTTGACCTTGCCTTTGCGGAAAACGTTGTTGATAACTACCTTGGACCTTGTTCTGATAGGAGTTGTAATTGCTAGGTCCTCCTTGACTTTTGTTTAGTGGGGGTGGTGCCAAATATTGAGGATCCATTTGTTTGGGTGGTGGTACGTAGTTGGGACTTCCCGGTCCGTACCTGAGGTTCGGATGGTCTCGGATAGTCGGATTGTACGAGCTGTAAGCTTTGGTGAACTTTTGACCAAATTTGTTGTTAGATTGGAAATCTTGCAGGACGTTCAACTCTTCGTCCTCGTCTTCGTCAAATGTTGCGTCACACGTGTTAGATCCATGTCCAAATGCTCCACAAACTCCATACGTTTTGTGTGACGAGTGCGTCATTTCCTTCTCTGCATCATCATTCCAGCCAACAACGCAACTTGTTTTGTAAGCTCCTCGAGTTTGCCACTCTCCCCTTTTGATGTCGATACTTCATTCACTCTAATTTTTCTTGGTCTGGAAATTGTTTGCCTTGATTTCTCCCCCAAGAGTTTGAGAAAATCCCATACCTCCAATGCGGTTAAGTCCCCAAAGTCGTCAGCCTTGTTCTCAACTTGTTGCTTAAAGTTTGGCAACAATCCTTCGTGGAAATAGTTGTTCTCCATTTTGGGACTATTGTTGTGATGCGGGCATTCTTGTAGAAGTCCTTTGTATCTTTCCCATGCTTCGTGGAATGACTCTCCATCTATTTGCTCGAAATTGGTGATTTCTCTCCTTAGTTTGGCCATCGTTTGAGCCGAATAAAATCTGCCCACAAAATTCTTAAACACCATATCTCAATTAATTAGTGAATAGGGTTGCAATGACAAAAGCCATTGTTGGCCTTATCCTTCAAGCTACTCGAAAAACACCTCATCCTGAATTGATTCTCGTTTAATCCAAATACTAGAATTCCAGACACCGCCATGTAAAACTCTCGAATAAAATTTAGCGGGTCTTCATTCGATATTCTATAAAAGGTTGGCAATTGGTTGACAATGTTAGACTTCAACTCGTAGTCTCGGGCCGCGAGGCTTAAGACGATAGCTGAACTATACGGGCCAATGGTTGGTCACACTAGGTCTCCTTGTCGGCGTTCGTATGGATATCGTTGCCCTCGGCCTCCACGAAAATTTCTTCCTCCAACATTGTTCACATTGTATTGCTCATCTTAATAATGTTGGTCGTACTCGTCATTTTTCCAAACACGGTACATTTGTTCGTTTCTTCTGTTTCTAAAATGATTATGTCCTCGTGCTCGGTTTTTGAATTCAAAATGATTTTGTTGGTTTTTACGGGGCTGGGCTCCACCATTTCAACCATAACTGTCTTTGAATCTATGATTAGCCCATGCATTGAAATCTCGGGCCTCTTCTTGATTTCGGAAATGTTGTGGCATTTGATCGACTGGTTGTTCTAGCCACATAACTCGACGGTCATCATGGGTTGTGGTACCCTGTTGTGCACCGGAGGATTAACATGTTCAAGGACTTCGTATCCTCTTGGTTCTTCGTCACGATCATGCTCTTGATTTTCGATTTGAGCAAATGTTCGTGCATCTTCATTCTGGACATCATAATGTGGATTTTGATCTTGATTTTGCATGTCATCTTCGGGTGGCATACCATATGGTTGATCGTGAGGAGGAACGCGATTGTCTTGTCCTCTCCCTCGAGCATTTGCTCTTCCTCCTCTTCCTCCATTTCCTCGGCCGCCATTAAGTGGATTGGTCGACATGATGGCTTGATTTGCTTCGGATTGGTTCTCGTCGGGGGAAGGAAAAAGTTGCCTTGGTTTTCCCACTCGTTCGATGTTATATATGAATGGTGTAAGTTCGCCTCTTAGTCCTCTACGATCTTGTATACATAACAAACAATCTCAACGTATCGAGTGGTATGCCAAAAACAAAATAAATGTAACAAGCAGAAATTTAACACGAATAAACTTCATTTACACCTTTGCCACTCCCCGGAAACGGCGCCAAATTTTGATCTGAACTTTTGTGTTTCAAAATTAAAATCCAAGTTAAACCATGCGCGTCTACGTTTGAAAACAAGTTAGTTCCCGCAAGAGAACGGGGTCACTCGTAGGTTGGCAAGTTAAACTGGGTCGATTCTCTCGAGGAGTGGATATACGGAGTCAACAATGTTTATTATTAATAAAACCACAAGTTATAATTCTAAACACACGATCAAAGGGGTGTTTTGTTCTGAAAACTTCCAAAGAAATTAATTTAAGAGAACTCGATGAACCTATCTTGCTTTGAGGGCATTATCCTCTTCGCAAGAGTAGTTTAATCGATTCAAAATCTCAACAACAATTATTATTACATGATCTAAAGACCGTTTCACCAAATCTCATTCAAATAGTTTATCAAACAATAGATATACATTCACAAAACATTATCCAAAAGCAATTCTAATTAATACTAACTCACCAAGTTATCCAAATCAGAATGATACGAATCCACTAATTATCATCAAATAATTTGTCACCTAATCGTTCATAAAAACTCAATCATAAATGTTTCATAAGAAATATCCCAAAATGATATTACAAGATCACTATCTAACATGACTCCCAAAACTAATTAATGAGATAAAGGTTTAGAGTTTACTAATCGTGAGAAAAATCAATCACAATACTATGATGAATCCTTGCTAAACCCAGCTATTCTGGAAAATGAAATGAACCTCGTTGAATCCGGGAAGCTTGTCAAGAACCTCCGTCTCCACGGTTATCACGAACCAACCGAACTACTAAATGAATTTTCCGTAAGGGCTATAAGTCAAAGGTTGAGAAAGTTGTCAATTCTCTCTTCCAATGTATATGATCCAGTCTTGGGATGAAAGGATGGGTCTTCTCTGAGAATCTTGAAGTTTTAAAGGCTCAAAAACTATTTAGTAACTGAAGAATCCTGAAAATCTACATTTGTA
Source organism: Phtheirospermum japonicum (assembly GCA_014905375.1). Classification (NCBI taxonomy): domain Eukaryota; kingdom Viridiplantae; phylum Streptophyta; class Magnoliopsida; order Lamiales; family Orobanchaceae; genus Phtheirospermum; species Phtheirospermum japonicum. Next base: position 147,788 of record BMAC01001182.1, on the reverse strand, counting down.
ACGTACGAGTCCGATCGGATTGTTCATGAGTCTAATCGTATGAAAGTTTCTGTCTTCTTGTCCGGTCGGACATAGTACTTATCCGATCGGTGCGTGTTATGAAAGTCAATCCGATCAGTTATTGAGTTCATCCAGTTGGATAGGTGTTCTTTTGGATACTTCGAGTGCTGATTCTTTGTCTTTATCTCCCGGGTTTTGTCAAGTGATTCATCTGAAAGATAAAAACAAGAAAAATGGTCCCAAATGATCAATTATTGAATAAAAATACGAAAAGCTTAGAAAAAGGACAAATAATGCAAAATCATCAAAAATAGCTTATTCTTAATCTAAAAAGATGGTAAAAAGACTCAAACATGACTCAAAATATGTGCAAAAGTGTAACAAAAATGTACAAATCAATAAGGCATCAAATTGATTACGGCACCAAGGTCAAGCATTCCTCGCGCAATTTGCCCATTCTTGAGTGAAATAGTGATACAAAAGCTTCCGGGTTCCATCTTTTGGAGGTAACGGTTTCTTGCATATGGCACTTACCTCTCTCGTCAACTCCACGCGTGGTTCGTCACTAAATGTCTTTCTCTTTAAGCAACCTCTTTGAAGAATTTAACGTATGCTGGCATTGTCTTGATCACATCTAAAAGAGTAAGGTTGATATTGACATTATTCAGCAAATTGTAGAGCTCCATGAACTACTTGTTTTCCTTAGCTGGACGTAAATGACTGGGAAAAGAAACTGTGTCATGAATTGTGTTCGTCGACTACTTTGGAGGCTTGATGGGATCGTCAATTGTCGTTGGAGTGGGGATTGGGTTCGAAAATTTTCCCTTTAATGATCTTGAAACATAAGGATGTGGTGACTTGTGCATTTGGTCCACTAGTTTAGGTTCGTCTGCCTTGGGTGGGACCGGTGTTTGAATTTTGGTCACCTCTTCCTTTTCTTCTTCCTCTGGTTCATCTACGTCATTGCTAATCTTTTTTCCACTTCTAAGGACATGAACCGCTGAGGCTTGCTCCGGTTGAATTGGGAATCTTCCCTTCTCGTTCAATAATTTTGCCATGGAGGTCGCCAATTGTCTGAATTAAACCTCAATATTCTTCAAAATCTTCGTATTCTCATCCATTGTCGAATCAGTTTTGTGAGGCCATCTCGGTTTTGAAGAGTCTCAGTGACTTGATTTTGCTTCCATAACAATAAACGATCATTTAGTTGTGCTGGAGTAGCTGTCGGCCCCGTCGTTGGATATTTGTTCGGTGGAGGTGGTAGTAGGTACTACGGGTCGGTCGGTGGTGGCATCGATAATAACTCGGGCTCTCAGGACCACACTTGAAATTCAGATGATCTCGTCGCATTTGATTTGGATTATATGGTTTCGTGTATTTCTGCCCGGAATTTGGTGGTTGGTGTTGATAGTTCTGAACGGCGTTAACTTCTTCCTCTTCCGCTTCATCAAACGTTTATGTGCACAAATTCTCCAAATGTCCCGGTGCTCCACACCGAACACAAACTTGGTTAGTTTTTTGAAGATCCTTGGTTAGCTCGCCCGGCCTTCAATGTTGCCACTTCTTTACTAACCATCTCCTTGACTAACTCCTCGATCTTCTTTTCACTATCTTTTCCGGTCACAGACACTTCATTTACCTTTAATTTACGAGGTCGAGAGTTGGTTTATCTAGCCTTCTCGCTCATCTTCTCCAATACCCTCCTGGCGTCAGCAGCTGTCAAGTCTCCAAAATCTCCACGGGATGCTATATCAACTTGATCTTTGTACGTGGTTGAAAATCTGTCAAAGAAAAGTTGATTAACCATTTTTGGGGAATAGTTTTCGTGAGGACAAGCCTGCAGAAGTGTCTTGTAACGTTCCCAGGCCTCGTGGAATAATTCTCCCTCTTGTTGATCAAAATTCACGATTTGCCTCCGAAGGCGCCCCATTATTTGGGTTGAATAATATTGGTTCACAAATTTCTCATTAATTATTTCCCAGTCAGTTAGTGATCTTGGCTCTAGAGAAAGAAGAAAAGACTTAGCCTTGTCCTTCATGCAGTATGGAAAACATATCATTTGTAACTTTTCGCGGTGAAGTCCCATTGGTGGGAGTCTACTTACTTCGTCGTAAAATTCCCGCAAAAATGCCAACGGGTCTTCATGAGCACTCCCGTAAAAATTTAGAAACAGGTTAATTTGGTGCGGCTTCATCTCAAAATATCTGGCGGTTCATCCCAAAATAATAGCAGAACTATATGGTACAACTTGTGGATGTGCCAATTCTCGCTGTCGAGGCTCTCGAGAGCGCCTCAGAATTCTCTCCCTAGCATTACGTCTAACATAATCTTCCTCATACTTATTTCTCTCATCAAAGTTATTTTTGTCGTAACCAATGTCTTGATTATCAAGACATTCATCCATGCGTCCATGTCTTGGGAGGGATCTTTCAGAGTATGTATCGTGTATGTCTTCATAATTATCTCCCTCTCTGTTCTAGTCATCTCCCTCCCCCCTTCGATTAATTGGTTCAGTCCTGAATTCTCCCCTATTTCGGCGTCGAGGAGGTATAAGTAGTTCATTATTAAGAGCATTTACTAATTCATTGTCGGGGTTCCCAGAATGAACGAAATTTGCTCTCCTCTTCATTGCTTCGGGAATTTCGTCACACGCAAAACCAGTTGCGATAGAAGAATCGCTTTTAGGAATCGAAACAGGCCTAGATCTTGTTGGATTGGAACGATGAATGTTGTCAACTAACGGTGCAAGTTCTAATTGAAGAGATCGTCTGCCCTGCATATACTCAACAATAAATCAAATGTACTAAATGGCAAAACCTATCCTAATTTCAATTATACAAATAGACGATTGAACAGAAAATAATATGAACAAACATTTTTGAAACCATTGTGTTGTTCCCCGACAACGACGCCAAAATTTTGATTCAAGCTTTTGTGAACCTACTTTATAAATATTTTTCAAATGCTTAAAAGCTCGCTCGCAAGAGTACGAGATCGCGTGTAGATTGGTAATCTAAACTGAGTCGATTCTCAAGGAACAACAAATCGGAATCTCAAATGTTTGTTTAATCACACGTAACACATGAACAAGTATAATTGGTTTTTTTTTATATAACTAAGAATTTGAAAAGCAATATTAAATCATTTGAACTAATTAACTTGAATTATATAATCAACTAGAAATCGAAAGCATAATCAACTAAGAGCAATGAACTAGATGAAACTAAAGCAAATATACGCATGAACTTAATTAATAAACAAAATTAAGAAGCATGAACAAGATCCAATTGCATAAACAAATAGAATAGCATGAACGAAATTAAACAACCTAAATGAAGCATGAACGGAACTACAAAGCATGAATTTAAGTAACTAGCATGAATTCAAAGTACTCATCGTGAAATTAATCAACGAAATTGGAAGCAATGACGATCACGAATTATACTGTCCAAGTCTCAACATCAACAATCCAAAATCAAAATAATAGCAATTATCTAAGAGCATGAACAGAGTAAAATAGCTTATATGAAATGAAGTCTCCAATAACCAAGCATGAATTAAGTCAACGAAAAATTACAGACTTAATTATTCAAGAAATCCAAGGTATCAAACATGAAATAACTCAAGATCCGAAAATAAGAACAATAATCTAAAAACATAAATTAACAAAAACTAAACTAGAAAATGATTAAAGGTTTAGAGTACTTACTGGAACTAAGAAGTTAAGTAAATTCTCCAGCTATTTCGGAGAGAAAAGGTAGATCTTGGCCGAAGAACGAGTCGCGTGCTAACGAACGGAGCTTGGGACTTGCGATTCTTGTATCTTCGATCTTGATCTTCTAGATATGTATCGGGCAATGGAAATGAGCCTCCTCTACGTCTAAGAACCATAGTAATATGTGTGGTGTGTTTCAAGACGGATTATAAGGTGGTATTTATAGTTTTCCCAAGTCTTGGAGCACAAGTTTCTTTTTAAAAACGAATATGGGCCCGATAACAGTGAGCTTAACTTTAAGCGTTACCACTAACTCTATCGTTAACTTCTCGCTGTGTGTTTCTGTCCTTCTTAGCGGTCGAGCTCGAGGTAGCGGTCAGGGGACCGCTAAGCTTGCCGCTAAACTCTATTGTCTCTCCCTAACGGTGGTACTAGCGGTCGGGTTACCGTTAAGGCCACCGTTAACTTGGTCTGGGAGCTTTCTGTCCTCCTTAGCAGTTGGAGTAAAGGTTGGGTAACCGCTAAGTCCACCGCCAACTCTTCCTGGATCTTTCTGTCGCCTCTTAATGGTTGTACTAGCGGTAGTAAGACCGCTAGGTGTTAGCGGTACCGATAGCGGTAAGAGTTACCACTAACCTTACCGTTAAGTGGTAAAAATCTCTACTTCTTCGCCGAATAGCTCGTTCTCGTCTCTCGATCATCAAACTCCATCTATTAAGTGCTGAGCTCCTCCGATTACTTAGTTATATGGGGAAAAATAGATAATAATCACCCATTTGCATCAATAACGTTCAAAATGCGGTAAAATAAGTTGGAGATACAAAAATAAGCTAAATTTATCAAACTTATACCAAAATTAACAATAAAAACTAACTGAAATACTAATAAAAATAAGGACAAATTCATGTTAATCACGTAGTCATTAATTCCTTATGCTTGTTAGGTGTTTGTTTTGTGTCTGATAAATAATTTTTTTATATGGTTTGTAGTTTTTAAACAATGGTCATTTATTTATGGGGAGTTTCTAAGGGGGAGTCTTAGAGTTTGGTTTAAACTTTTTTTATGCGTCATAGTATTTTGTCGGGCAAAATGGGGAGATTGTTGAAAATTTTATTCTTGGCAATAACTCATTTTTTAGTTGTTTTCATTTCTTGGGCTCAAAATATATTAGGGAACTAAATTTTGGATTTTATTTGTTTCCTAGATGGAGTCTAGGACTTTATTTGGTTTCCTAGTTTTATGTTTTATTTGTTTACCAAGTTTAGAACTCTAAGACTTGTCTCTACAAGAATTTAAAGGACTTTTGGACGAATTTTTGTGCAAGAACGTAGCAGGCAACGACGCAAAATAAAGCAAGAAGAACACAAGCATGTAGAGTACTTGAAGCCATCCGAGCATCTTAGATCTTTGAAGTTGCGTGACCAATGGAGAAGATCATCATTTGTGGCAACAAGTATTTTAGTATCATAGTGTTTTGATACTTTATTTTTCAGATATTACTTTACATCTTTAGTAATTGATCTTGAACATGAAAAGTAATATAGTTTTCGGGTTTGTACAACTAAGTTCGTAAGTACTTTTTCTTACGAACGAAATTTAAATTGATGTGTTCTCTTTTTAATATTTCCGCTGCATATTTTAACAACTCTGTTTGATGTTAGTTTTGGTGTTTTAATACCAGTCTCAGCATCTGTTTTAAAACTGTTGGATGTTAGTTTTAGTGTTGTAACACTGAACTTAACATCGTTTACTGAGACTTATTTCAACAACCATAGGTCCTACGAATTCACAATTGTCATCTAGAGAGGGTTACTTGACGTACTAAGTTTACTAATTGATGAGGCATAAATAGGCCAGACCCGGATTGGGGTAGACCTGGATCTGGATAGTCGAAGGAAGTTCAGGACAGTTTACACCTTGTTTGGCCTGGTTCTCTTAAGGGCTGAATAAGTCAGAGCAGCGTCATCCTAGCCCAGGAGTTGTCTTGAGCTTAGTAAAACTAGGCAGCACCATCTGAGATGATGGAAGATTTCCCGTGGGATAAGCCTAGAAAAATTTAAGACAGGCTTGCTAATAAAACGGAGACCAGGATGAGGGAAGACCTGGCCTCCTGACCCCTGGCGGGGGTACAAGTGGGACCACTTGTCAGAGTTTGTTGTTTAAACGGCCCCCGATTCGCGGCCTTTGTTTCCGAGATCCCGGAAAAGGGTCCCCACTGGGAAAGCTATAAACATCTCAGCCCCCAAGGCTGAGAGAGGTACATCATTCTTTTGTCATTCCTTCTTTGCTTCCTGGAAAACACCTCATACGCTTTCTGACTTAAGCATCGGAGAGGTTTCCACCGAAAAACCACCGGTGGTCCTTTCTAACGTGTGTTTGTGTGCAGGTCGGGAAGGCACATCAGTTTTCAGGCAGTATCATATTTTGGGGTGAAACAATAATCCTTATTTGTAGGATGCTATGGGGGTGTATAATGATGAACAGTCACTTGCCTTGTGGCAGCATCATAATGGTTCCTAAAGAATAACCGAGTTGTTAGGCAATTAGTTTAAAATTCCAACGAAAGGATAAAATAAAGGGTTGATTGAGAAAACAAAAAATGAAATAATTGACAACATATGATTTATATGCATCTAAAGTATCACTTCCAACAAATATTGAACTTAAGGAAAAAAAAAAAGAGCAATTCATTTCATTCGAAATCGTTTGATATATGACACTAGTACAAAAACAGGATTCAAGAACAGGGATTTAAGAACGCCTCAGGAGGCGGCGTTCTTAAATGTCAGGCGGTGGCATTTTTGTAATAAAAGTGTCACTTACGAGAACGTCTTTTTCAAAGACGTTCTCGTATGTTAGATATCCAGAACGTCGTTAAAAATGACGTTCTCGTATGTTAAATATCGAAAACGTCTTTAAAAATGACGTTCTCGTATGTTTAAATATCGAGAACATTTTTAAAAAAGACGTTCTTAAATGTTGTACTATTAAGAATACCTCTCTCAAGGACGTTTTTGATTAAAACTCATCTTTAATTATTTAATATCATAAAATTCATTTCTTCCCTCTTTGATCTCCCCCGCTCGACCCGCTGCTCCGAAAGAAACCTACGACTTCTCCCAATAACCGCCGGCCAATCTTCGAATCACCACCACCACCAGCTGTAATCAGCAACCGGAAGCTCTGATTCTCCCCAATCTCCTCCGACTCAACCCCCACCATTCCCAACAACCACCGACAACCCTCAACCTAAAATCGCCACCACAACCGCCACCATCTACCTGCAATCGCACCACCCGACAACCACTGACGCCAATCTCTATCTAAGCACTGATAGTTCTGTTATT
>BMAC01001182.1:128306-138350 GCA_014905375.1 Phtheirospermum japonicum | reverse complement strand
TTTTGGATATCAATTTATCTACTGGCGCAACTGTGTGTGCTTCTTCAGCATTATAGTATCCGAGGTCAGAATTTTGGTAACAGTTTTTTGGTGACTTCTTGTTAATTTCAGTCTTTTCACTCTTTTCACTGTGTTACTATGATATTGAGATTTTTCTCCTTGTGAATGAAATTTCATCCACCTTCTTTTTGCTTGTTATCTATGTTTTCTATTTTAATATCTGCGTTGGTTATCTGAACTTTCCGTAAGCTCCTGAAGGTGATAAATATAAGGTTGCTAAAAGATGGGGTCACATATATATAGTTTACCGGAAATGGTTTCATCAGTCTGTTGCAAGAAGAGGTAAAAATCATCTATATATCTGTAATGTTTCCATTTGATTTTCTACAACATAATCTATTTCATCTGAGAGTAGCTTTCTGATGATTCCTGACTTTTTTTCGTCTTTCTCCTCATGGTTCTTGGTTTCTTTCTTGGGCATTTGGATAAATAACATGCCTAAGTGAAGAATCCTACCATGTTCAAGGAACCTTTGCATCTTCTGTGAGTAGCTTAAAGACATTGGAGCAACATAGTCGAGGTAAAGTTATCAGAAATTCACAATATAGCTCATCATCTATGGCCACTGCCTCGGATTCAGAAACCAATTTTTCTGTTCAGGATATGGAGACTGAGCTTGAAACTCCCCTGCCAAACACCCATCCTACATTTGTTGGAGTTCCTCCATTACCTAAAGAGGGGGAAGATCCACCTGACGATGAGAACAAACATGATTCTGATTTTGCTCGTTGTATTGCTGACGGTTCTCAATGCGAGGATGATGATCTATACTTGTCTGAGTGCAGAATTCTATTTGTAGGCTTTGATGCTTCTGAATTACGGAAGTTAGTTGACATGGTTCGCCAAGGCGGTGGCTCTCGTTATATGTCTTTCAATCAGAAATTGCCGCATGTTGTAGTTGGAAATCCATCAGAGACGTAAGATATTTAGAATATGCATGCATCAACTATTTGTTTGAGTGCATATCATTATATTAGTTCATTAAGTTTCTAACATCTATACTTGAGATCCTATGGAAATTCTTCACTTGATACCTTTCTGAACTAGCTCAAGGCACTGTAGAAGCAATCGTAATTTTTATCCTACACTTATATGATTGTGCATAATGACTAACTACAATTAAATTGCATGAAGCTGGTACTAATGTCCAATATATGTACACAGTACACACTACACTGAATAACTTCCTCCTCTAATTGCAGAGTGAGGAACTTTATTGTTATTTTGTCTTGCACTCATATTAAGTGGTTGTTCATGTGGCTGAATTTTTTATTTTACTCCTATGTAACCCTAGCATTTAAGTGTGAACCCATCATATTAAAGACACTACATTTTCTAGACCAATAATTTCTATTTATATTATTATTTTTTTTATGATCATATTACTTGGACTAATAATTTATTTGCCAAAGTGTTCATGTCTAATTGATATTGTATTGGTATTTGTTTGACTAACTTGTGCTAGCTGCATAAACATCTTCGTTGCATTCAAGGTGGATAAATTAGTTATATCACATGGAGAGTTGATCCTATGTATTTCTCCACAGAAAGGGCTGCACACTTTAACTTTTTTTCCCTTGTAGGTGCCTAGATTTTCATTTTCAAATTTACAAGAGATGGATGCATTATTACTAGATTGGCAATTAGATACGTAATTAACTTAGCAATTTGGTAGTTAATTACCTAGTGTAAAAATTTGATGTTGTGGTAAGCATTACAATAATAATTATTCAGTACAGATGCTAACTTACCTATTACCAAGTCATATATTGTGCTAACAGGTATTTGATAAATAATTTGGTCTGGCATGGTAAATGGTTCTGCAGTGAAACGAAGGAAGTAAGGAGCCTTGCAGCTTTAGGAGTAATTTATATTGTCAAAACGACATGGCTTGAAGAATGCACTTTCAAAAAGAAGGAAGTTCCTGTACTTCAGAGCCACATTGCTTACGATTTACTTCTTCTAAAAGGTGCACAAAATATTTAGCCCTTGGAAAAGGCATGTGTTTAGATTTTGAAACTATTGATTATGTTGAATATGGTTTTGACTTTTGGATCTCCATGCAGCCCTTCTAATGGTTTTATTTCTTTACCCTATTCATAGATCCTATAACTTTCAATAAAACAATTGCAACTAGCATGACTGGTTCGAAACAGGGGAAATCCTCCATTTCTCAGACTGTGGACGACGTCTTGGTGGCCAAAAGTTCTTAATTTGATGTGTCATTTGGTAAGAGTAAAGAGTTCATTGCAACAAGCAGCGCCCAAACATATTACTCAAGGTTGGTTTATGTCTTTAGGTTTGAAAGAAGAAGTTAAGCTGAAGATGCATAGCGGAGTGAGCAATGGATTGAAGCATATAAAATCTTCAACTGTATTTGAGGGGAAGCTCTTCCGATTTTCAAGCTCTTTTCCCCAAGAACAAGTAATTCGTTCCGTCCATTTGCTTTCCAAATAACATTAGTGTGTACTGTCTAGTTAGTATTTGTTTTTGTTCCCTGTCCACTTTCTCTGAAATATTAAGTTTGTATTGGTCTTCAATTTTTAAAACCTCTGAATGTGAAACCCACTGTCGTTCCTGCAGTCTAGTAAGATGTTGTACAATATRTCTAGTTCGTTAGCATGCTATTTCAAAATATTATCAAGAATTTGCAGTTTATTTTCAAAGTACTCTTTGCTCAAATTCTTTAAAATGGCTTAGGTSTAATTGACAGGATTTATTTTCGTCAAGTTTACAACTTTACATAGCTTAGTATCATACTTGCTTGGTCATCTCTGATGCTCGTAATCTTCAAAATAGGAGTACTCGTGTCTTATGGGTACGACATGGGTGCGGGTGTTCAATATGTGGAGTAACTCCACGGGAAAGTGGATGCGGCAGGTGTTCGAAGACGAATTGGAGAAAAGAAAATAAGAGTTTGACGGTGGGCTGTCGGGTGTCTCTGATCATCTTTTCTAGCGGCAGTCGGTTGTTTGATAGCAAAAATAAAAAATAAAAAATGGGCGCTCTTTACTATCTTTCAAACTTGTGCACTGACACAAGCACGAGAAACAAAAGGAAATCAATGCAGGTACTCATGTCTCCAACAAGCCACAATGCATGTTATCACACACACACACACACCAATGTGTTTATGTGGGCTAAACTTTTTTCTTCTCATGAGAGTTATTCATCTTTTATTCTTCTTATGCAGACGGTCGAGATTAAAATAAAAATGGATTGTGATGGATGTGAGAGAAGGGTCAAGAATTCTGTTAAACACATGAGAGGTTTCACAATATTACCTCCCTTTTTCTTTTCTCATTTGAAGCTCTTTTGTTCTCTTGACTTGATTTGAATATGGTAACCTTGTTTTTTTTTTTTTTTTTGTTTATGTGTGTGTGTGTGTGAATTGAAACTCAAAAGCATTGGATAGAAATTTGAAGCATATTTACCAGAGATTTTGTAGGAAAAATTACAAAAAATGAAGAATGTGGAAAATAGCTTATCATGTTCTTGATTCAATCACACATGGGATTCTTCAAATTCTGCATGCATAATAAGTCTTACAATTAGGCAATTAAACTTAAATTTACTAATTTATGCTGCAAAATAAATTTTATTCATTTTATACTTAAAAAAAAATTAGCTAGGCTAGTTGACATCCCACTGTTCTTTATATATCTCCAGACATTTTTCAAAATCAAACTATGACATTTGCAGTATTTTATCTTTTTATTTTAATGATGATGATGATATTTACAGGTGTGAAAAGCATCGAGATTAACGATAGCTAAACCAACTAAAAGTAAGTGGTTATGTGGATCCAAACAAAGTCTTAAAGAGAGTGACAAACACAGGAAAAAGAGCAGAGTTTGGCCTTACAATTCTTATCCAATCATTTCTAAATTAAAAGAGAAACTTAAGAAAAGGGTAATTAAATCAACATGATCGTTAACCTTTATGGTAGGGCCACTTGATTAATTGGTGACATTTTGTCGATTTTTGCTTGTCATAGCTAAATATGCCAAGGCAAAAGATAATACCTGACATGGCTTGATGCTCAAATGATTATTTTGTAATAACTTGGGACCATTGTTGAGTTGTTATCCACATATTATTATAATGTAAATAGAGTTTCAAAGTTGAGTTTTTTTTTTGTATTTCAGTCATGGGCCCATGGCAGCAGCTAGGCTGCTGTTCCATATCTTTGTCAACTGTTGAATGTTAACAGTGATAATTTATTAGTAATTTATTATAATTCATAATTATTTTTTATTTATTTAAATTCAAGTTGAGTGTATTAGTAATTTATAATTCCTAATTATTTTTTTTCTAGTGTTTGGACCAATGAAAGACATCGGACACATGCGGATTTTTTGTAATGAGGCATATGCTAGAGATCATCCAATTAGATATCGTTGATTCATTCGAAAAGGTAATTGTCATACTTAAATTGTATTCATATGTAAATATTTCTTCATTAATTACCTTTTATTGAGAATTGCATGCGTCATGATAGGAAATGAAAGTAATAATAATAATAATAACAAACAAATTTCTAAGATCATATAAGCTTTTCCAGCAAATTACCTTTTTGTATTCTTGTTTATTTATTTGTTTATAAGATTTGCTGCAAAAGATTAAAAAAAAAAAAAGCTAAGCAAATAGCTTATAAGTTGTTTTTAATAACTTTATAGGCTCTACCAAAACATAGCCTATTTTCATCATTTTATTAATATTATTTATAACACTTATTATTTTCCATCATTTTTCATTAGCTACATTTGCATTTTCATATTGACATGCAGGCACTCAATATGGCACAACCTTATTCGGACGAGGAAATTGATGATGTACGTAGACTTTGGGCCGAGTGTTTCTTAGAGTTCATTGCTTGATCGTCATGTAGGTGCAATATTTTGGAGTGTAAGAAACAAACTATTTGTGGATAACTTGAATGGTAGCAAAATAGGTACTCATCAACTTTTGTGGATTTCTATTTTAAGATTTGTGATTGTGTATTTGGATATACTTGGAGATTGTGTATTTGGATACTTGTGTTGTTGACTTGGTGGTTGTGTATTAATGACATGTGTTGGTGATCTTGGGATTATATAAATGAAATGTGTTTTGTGATTTAATTAGGTACTAGAATTTTGATGGCCTAGAAAAGGAAATATAAAAAATATAAATCTGGAATGAATTTCCAAAAATGTAAAAATCTAGAACGGTTATTCAAAAAACCGTTCTAGAACACAAGTAATTCTAGAACGCCAGTTTTTGCAGACGTTCTAGAAAACGTTCTGGAAAATGTACTTTCGAGAACGTCTCCCAAAACAGGCGTTCTGGAATGTATACTTTCCAGAACGTCCCTTTTTCAGACGTTCTCGAAAGTATACTTTCCAGAACGTCTGTTTTAGAGACGTTCTTGAAAATACATTTTTCAAAACGTCCTTTTTTAAGACGTTCTGGAAAATATACTTTACAGAACGTCTGTTTTAGAGACGTTCTTGAAAATACATTTTCCAGAACGTCCTTTTTAAGACGTTCTGGAAAATATACTTTACAGAACGTCCCTTTTTTCGGCGTTCTTGAAAGTACATTTTCCAGAACGCCTTAAAAATGGACGTTCTGGAAAGTATATTTTCCAGAACGTCTTAAAAAAGGACGTTCTGGAAAGTACTTTCCAGAGCTGCAAAACTGACTTTTTAGAACGGCTGAAATCTTTTTAAGAACGTCTCTGAAAAACCGTTCTTGAAAGTCTGACAATCAAGAACGCCCTGCTGAGGCGTTCTTGATTGTCAGACTTTCAAGAACAGCTCCATACAGAACGCCTCAGTAGGGCGTTCTTAATCTGCAGAAACAGGCGTTCTTAAAAGATGTTTATGCACTAGTGTGAAATGGATTGAAACTAGTAGTTCAATTTCTTGTTTCTATTGAGTTGCATGAATTTGGATACAAGCGTTAGTTAGAGTCAGCTAAGAATCTGGGGAATCGAAATAGGAGAGCACTTATCTTGAGGTTGAATTACTACTTAGATACTTTCACCAGTTATTCGCTCCGTACTTAGCTACCCAGCGTTTACCGTGTGGGCATGATAATTTGTTAAGATGAGCGGTTAAGGTTAGCTATTGTACCTGTATACAAATTAGCACCCACTCTGTATCGTTAAACACAATTAATTTACGGTACATCTTTAATATTTTCTTGATTTTCTACTCTACTTCTAATTATTTATTCATGTCAAAATGAGTTTTCTTAGTTGTCTAAGTCGTGATTCAAATACCTCCTCTTTCGGTAAGATAATACATATAATACATGATGCTATTGGCCACATCCTCGCCATTTCTAAGAAAGGCAACAAATAACTCACATCAACATAGTTGTCCGTAATCCCATTCTTAGATATTTTACCCAAATATGACAGGACAAGTTACGTGTGGAGTACATGATGCACTAGTTAAGCTCTGCATATGGCACCCCTGACTATTCAACATACGACTCATTTTTTATTCATGCAGCTTGACAACTTGCTATTATACAAATAAGCTACGTAAAAATATTTTGTATTAATTTAGTGGGACTAAGTCAAGTATTTAAGTGATATACGTACAAGTATATATGCTCATTTTGAAATAAATCTTTTATAATGTTATTGACTATGATTAAGTAAATAGAGTTTATATCTTAATATTGCAACACTTTGTTGATGTGTCAGTTTGTGGTTGTTTCGATTGATACATGTTGTCTTTTGGGTGTTAAGTTGATGTGTCGAGCTGTCATAGTTTGGATTAAATATACTTTTTCGGGGTTTTTTTTTTTTTTTTTTTTTTTTTTTTTTTTTTTGCCTAAATATGACTATCAACTTCTCATTCTTCATATATTTAAAACTCTAACAATATTGATTCTCCCTTTATCTCATTCTCCCCGACCTATCACCTATAAATCAGAACTAGAAAAACCAAATCACCACTTTCTCCTTTCGTTGAAATCAGTCGTTTCTAAATGTTCAACCACCATGCTTATTCCAATTCTTTTAAAGCTATCATTTTTCCTATTAATTATTTCATTATAAGTTCTTTCTTTTATGTGTTGTAATATTCCATCTTAATAGGAATGATCAATAGAAACAAAAGTTGGAAACAAAAATGAAATGACTTAAAATAGAGCAATTAATAGAAAAAATTATAACTTTAAACAAAATGAAATAATCATGGTGGTTGAATATTGAGAAACGACGTATTCCAATGAAGGGTGAAAGAGATTATTTATTTTTCTAGTTCTGGTGTACAAATGAGAGGGCGACGATAAGGAGAAAAATGGAGATAAAAACTCTAAAGTAAATGAGAATAATAATGAAAAAAAGTTGTAATTTTTAAGCGAAAAAACTCAAAATATATATATATATATATATATATATATATATATATATATATATATATATATATAACCCAAACCACAAAAATTTGACACGTCAATTTACGCAATATCTAGAAAATAACATATATCATTCAAAACAAATGTTAGCAGTATTGCTATATAGAGTGATAAACGTCACAAGACCTAATACCAACTGAATCTCAAAAAGCAGCAACGAAAAATATAAATAAAAATAAACACATTAAATTAATTTCAGTTCGTAAGTAATCGTACTTACGAACTTGGGTGTACAAACCCGAAAACTATATTACTTTTCGAACGTTTAACATCAATACAAAATAATAAAAAGTAATATATGAAAAAATAAAATAAATTGTATCAAACTCTTGATACACAAAATACTCGTCGTCTCGGTATGATGATCTTCTTCGTTGGTTACGCAACTTCAAAGATTTTCGTGATTAAAATAGTGGCTTCAAGTCTTGTGACAAAGTTTCTGATGATCTTCTTTGTTGGTTACGCAACTTTGAAGATCTCCTTGATTTGTACCGTTGCCTCAAGAAATCTATTTTCTCGTGTTCTGCGTCAAAGATGTGTGCGTCGTCTCTTCTCTATTCTCCGTATTTTTTTCTTCTTGCGTCTTGGCCCTTAAATAATTAAATAAGACTTCTAGTCTTGTTAAATACGTATTTATGAAACTAAATAAAGTCCTAGACTCCAACTAAAAAAAAAAATTTAGAATTATAAAATACTTTGTATTCTAAAAAAGACAAATTACAAATAAGGAATAATATATGTGAAAATAATATTCCTAACACATCATAGACAAAACAAATTTTGGTCTAGAAATGTAAAAAACTAAATACAATGCACCTACTCTAAATTTATAATATCAATATTCTTGCGTCGCCAATAATCGCCACATTTGACAACCCTTATTTAAAATCTGTCTTCTTCAGTTAAATTCATATTTGAAATTATTTTAGTCAAAGCTTAGTCACATGCGACAACTGCCAACTAGTAGTGTGTATATATTTTCATATTTCCAAAGACCGTCTTGAGTCACTCTTATACCACACGACTTGTTTATAAATTATATTGACATAAAGTCAAATGTTTGAAAGTAATGTAAGTTCTTGGTTCCACATTTTAATTTTTCCAGTTGTCCATTTAAAAACTATATTCACCTACCATATAAAAAATAAATTGAATATTTATTTCTTTATTTGTATAAAACCATCTCGATCAATTTGTCTATAGATATATAATTAAAATGTCTTAAAATAAATGATAAATGAACTAGTTGCTCGTCTTAATTATATACAAGTATTTTCACCTACCTTGGAATCTTAAAAACCATCTTGATTTCGATAATACTATACATGATTATGACTTTAAGTCAAATGCTCAACAAAAAAAGTTATTAGTTTCGTGACGGCCATTTTATATTTCAATTGAATATGAGCGATTATTATGTGCCACAATCCTGAATTCACAGTTACAATTATTACAATTTTGAATTAATATTACACCCTTACAAATCATTATTTTAAAGATCGGCCCTCTTAGGCCTTAGGTAGTTAGGCGGTCCGAGTTTGGAGTGCCTAAACGAGCTTGGCCGAGTCTAGTCAGTTGTTCTATTAAATATATTAAATTTGAAATGTGAATAATTAATAAAAATCATATGTAATAATTTTTAATATTAAAAAATATAAAAAATTTTAATCCCATCTATGGCCCTGATTAGATCCCTCTGAACGCCTAGGCGCTGCACTTGGTCAAGCTCGCCTATCGATTTTTAAAATATTGATTACAGTTTTTTAAGCTGTAGTAGACAGAGCAAATTAGACTAAATTCAGTGAGGCCTAATCCAGTAAAAAGTTTAGGTCCCGAAAAGGAACCTAACACCTAAACAGAAACTAAAATATAAAGGCTTTGAGAATTTTCATGACGGTGCTTACAATGCATGGCAATTTATTAAATGCATTCAGGTGTACCCTACAAGGTCCTTCCATTTCTTTATGTGTGATAATATATGTGTGTTTTGTGTGTTTAGATATGAATGTGTTTGTGCGATAATATTTGAATATTTTTTTGTGCCTAAAAGTTGTGCGATGGTATGGGCATGTTTTGTGCGATGGTATATGAAAGTTTTGTAAGATGGTATATGCATGTTTTGTGCATCTAAAAGTATGGTGCACCCGATCCCGTCTGTGTAATGGTATATATATATATATATATATATATATGCGATGATATATGAGTGTTTTGTGCGATAATATATGTATGTTATGATAGATATATAGGGGATACAGCAGTGAAAGTGGGGATAACAGCGGGAAAATAATTAAACTAACAGAAAACAGTAAACAACAAAGAACAAACAGAAATAAGAAAGATGTCGAGGCGAGCGAACTCTTTCCTTCAGATTCTTGTTGCCTCGTACTCAGTGCTCCCGGTCTTATGACAACGAATCTCCCAACATACAATGACAAACGGAGTTGGACGGAGCAGACAATCTAGTCAACCTGGCGAACGAGAACTGGGCAGACAATCGAGAAAAGACCTAATCGAAACTATATGATGCGTGAGGCAGGTAGGGAAATTATGAGATGCTTTGAT
>BMAC01001182.1:112023-128281 GCA_014905375.1 Phtheirospermum japonicum | reverse complement strand
ATCACTTTTTTTTTTTTTTTACATTTATTGATTTTATATAAGTAAAATATGAATTTTAGTTGTTCTATTAAATATATTAAATTTGAAATGTGAATAATTAATAAAAATCATATGTAATAATTTTTAATATTAAAAAATATAAAAAATTTTAATCCCATCTATGGCCCTGATTAGATCCCTCTGAACGCCTAGGCGCTGCACTTGGTCAAGCTCGCCTATCGATTTTTAAAATATTGATTACAGTTTTTTAAGCTGTAGTAGACAGAGCAAATTAGACTAAATTCAGTGAGGCCTAATCCAGTAAAAAGTTTAGGTCCCGAAAAGGAACCTAACACCTAAACAGAAACTAAAATATAAAGGCTTTGAGAATTTTCATGACGGTGCTTACAATGCATGGCAATTTATTAAATGCATTCAGGTGTACCCTACAAGGTCCTTCCATTTCTTTATGTGTGATAATATATGTGTGTTTTGTGTGTTTAGATATGAATGTGTTTGTGCGATAATATTTGAATATTTTTTTGTGCCTAAAAGTTGTGCGATGGTATGGGCATGTTTTGTGCGATGGTATATGAAAGTTTTGTAAGATGGTATATGCATGTTTTGTGCATCTAAAAGTATGGTGCACCCGATCCCGTCTGTGTAATGGTATATATATATATATATATATATATATGCGATGATATATGAGTGTTTTGTGCGATAATATATGTATGTTATGATAGATATATAGGGGATACAGCAGTGAAAGTGGGGATAACAGCGGGAAAATAATTAAACTAACAGAAAACAGTAAACAACAAAGAACAAACAGAAATAAGAAAGATGTCGAGGCGAGCGAACTCGCTGATGATTTTCGGATGAATGAATTTACACTGCAAAGGGGGTGGTATTTATAGTTGAGAGATAACCCTTAAACAAGGAAGTAAATCGCAGGAATAAGGATTTCTGATACAAGTCAGACTGCTAATCTTTCTCCACAAGAAAGATCGGAAGGTTATGGAAAAGGTCCAAAATATAAGCCCAAGCCCAGCAAGGACGAACCACGAACCATGAACCACGTGGCGCGAAAAAATACGTGAGACGCGAGCCTCGAGCCCGAGCTGCGAGCCGGGCCGGCCGGCCTCCCGGGCGGTGGCGAGCATGTGGGGACTCCCATCCCTACTCAACTAGTAACTAATATTCATCTCACTTCATTTTATAAAATTATCTAGAAATGGAACTCCTTCCTATGTGGGACTTTCCATTTCTCAAATGAAAATCCCACTACCTCTTCAACTTCCAAATTCACTTCTTAAATGTCCAACTTTGAACATTGATTACTCACTCACCCCAACATGGATTTGTGAAAGTGAATATACCACGTTAATCTAATCGCAACATAAATTAAGAATATGAAACTCGTTTCCAGAAATAACGAATTTTCCATATTTTGAATATTGGATCAAAGTTACCAAAAATAACTTCCCGAATACCCAACAATCCCTTACATGAGTGCAAGTCAATGTATGATGCATGTGACTCAATTGCTCAATTTCTACATAAAACGTTATTATATCTGGTCAGGTTGCTTTGGGCTTGAACCATCCTTAGTGAAGTACCATCGTATAAACCCGAAACTTAGTTGACAGTGCCATTGAACTATTCTGCTTATGAGCATACCAAGACAATGATACTCGCATAACAACGTTTACTCCACTTCTCAAGTTCTTAAGTTGTGTCCATTTTGGTCTTGGAACACTCTTGGAATTCTTAAGTTCTTCAGTCGAGGCGGCCACTCCTCTGCACTTAAATATGTGACCTTATCTATCAGAAGTATTCTGCTATACTCCACCTTAATAGTTATAGATCGCCATTAAAAGTCTAAGACTTACCCTTACCACTTTCATCAGGTGTATCACTTGGATATGCTCTCTATGAATGGGTTAGCTAACGGCTAGGTACCAAGTGTTCAAAACTGAAGAGTCTGAAACTTGGTTGTCCCTTTGAACCAAGTTCTTGGGATATCCAGTCATCATGGTTGGGTATCCACTAAAGACTGTTCTTATTTGTGGATTTTACTCCCATTCCCTCTAGCAATGTATATAACTGATCTCGATTTATACTCTTTGTAAACGGATCCACTAAATTTTTCTTTGACTTCACATAGTCAACAGAAATTTTACCTCTTGAGATCAACTCTCTAACGGTATTATGCCTCCGACGAATATGTCGCGATTTACCGTTATTTCAATATAAGTCCTTGCGATAGCAGCTTGATTATCGCAGTGTATCATAATCGGTGATACCGACTTTCTCCAACATGGAATATCTTCGAGAAGATTTTGAAGCCACTCAGCCTCTTCATCATATTTATCCATAGCTATGAACTTTGATTCCATGGTGGACCCAGTTATACACGTTTGCTTTGTGGACATCTAAGACACAGCACCCCCACCGATGGTAAAGACATACACACTTGTGCATTGTGAATCCCTAGAATCCGATGTCTAGTTAGAATCACAGTAGCACTCTAGTACTTTTGGATATCTCGTATAATGTAGCCCATAACTCAGGGTGAATTTCAAGTATCGTAATACTCTTGTTAACCCTTTTCAGTTATCACTGTTCGGGTTACTCGTGAACCTACTTAGTCTGTTCACTAAATAAGCTATATCTGGTCTTGTACAATTATAAAGGTACATGAGACTTCTAATTATCATAGCATATTCCACTTGAGTCACTGGACCACCCTTGCTTTTTACTAAATGAATGTTATCATCGAATGGAGTCTTAGCCGTTTCACTATCAAACGCATTAAACTTCTTTAGTATGTTTCCTACATAGTGAGACTAAGAAAGTACTATGTCATTTAAATTCCTTATGATCTTGATCCCAATAATCACATCGGCTAACCCAATATCCTTCATATCAAAGTTGTCTTTTAACATGTTCTTTGTACTTTTGACCACATCATGAGAGTTACTCAAAATTAACATGTCATCAATGTAAATACAAACAACGACAAAAGAGTTAAGTGTGTTCTTTACATATACACATTTATCGCATTCATTAATACGAAAGCCATTGGTCATCATCATAGTATCAAACTTGAGATGCCATTGCTTTGGTGCTTATTTCAATCCATACAATGATTTAACAAGTCTACACACCTTATTCTCTTGACCAGGAGCTATAAACCCTTTAGGTTATTCCATGTATATCTCTTCATCTAACTCACCATTCAAGAATGTTGTTTTCATCCATTTGGTGGAGTTCAAGAGTGTGCAGCGCGGCAATTGCCAAAATCACCTTAATAGAAGTGATTCTAGTTACCGGCGAATACGTATCAAAAAAGTCATATCATTTTCTCTATTTAAAGCATTTAGCCACAAGCCTAGATTTATACTTATCGATTGAGCCATCTACTTTATACTTTCTCCATAGGACTTACTTACATCCTAGAGTTTTATTTCCATGAGAAAAATCAGTCAATTCCAATATATGATTCTGCATGATAGAATCAATTTCAGTATTGATGGCTTCCTTCCACATAGGAGCATCAGGACTAGACAAATATTCTCAAATAGTACGAGGTTCATCGTCTAACATATAGATCATGATCTCTAGACCAAATGACTTTCCAGTCCTAGTCCTCTTACTTCACCTCGGTTCATCATCATCACCATCTTGTGATGCATCATGAACTGCAAGTGGTGCGTCTTCATCTTCAGCACCACGAGGTCTCTTATTAGAGCCCTCGCTATTACCTTTTCAAGGATATACGTGCTCAAAGAAAATTACATTCCTTACCTCAATGGTTGTTCCTTTAGTCACATCAAGTGTCTTGGACTTGTGTACTAGGAATCTATATGCAGCGCTATTGTGTGCATATCCAATGAAGATACAGTCAGCGGTTTCTGGTCCTATCTTCACTTGCTTTGGTTCTGGTACTCTTACCTTAGCCAAGAACCCCCACAATTTATTATAATTGTAAGCAGGAGATTTACCTTTCCATAACTCGTATGGAATCTTCTCTCTTCCCGTCTGAGTTAACCTATTTAAAATATGGTTAGCGGAAAGAACCTCCTACCCCCACATTTTAGGAGGTAACCCTGAACTGATTAGTAAGACGTTCATCATTTCTTTCAGGGTTTGATTCTTGCGTTTAGCAACGCCATTCGATTGAGGTGAATAAGTAGCAGTTGTTTGATGAATTATGTCATTTTCAGCGCACAACTCTTGGAATGGAGAAACATACTCTCCACCTCGATCACTACGAATTGCCTTAATTCGAGTGTCCAATTAATTTTCAACATCACTTTTAAAAGTGTTAAATGCATCAATTGCTTCATCTTTTCCTTTTAGTAAATAAACATGACAATATCTTGTGCAGTCATCAATGAATGTAATAAAGTATTTTTTGCCTCCTCTAATTTGTACAAGTTCATATCACAAATATCAGTGTGAATTAACTCTAGAGGAGCGGAAGTTCTATCCACCGAATGGAAAGATGTTCTTGCCATTTTTGTTTTGACACAAATCTCACACTTGTGGTTTGAGTCAAACTTCACATTATTTAGCAAATTCATATTTACCAATTTCTTTATCAATTTCATGTTAAAGTGTACAAGTCTAACATGCCATAAATCACATGACTCAACAATATACGAAGAAGCAATAACTTTATTATTAATAGCGGAGCGTTTGGCCATTACATTAAGTTTAAACAGTCCCTTCTCAATGTGACCTTTAGTAAGGAACTTTCCGCTCTTAGTAAGAATAAACTAACTAGACTCAAATACTAGTTTAAACCATGCTATACAAGCAGGAACCCAGATTTTAAATTTTTCCTAATATTCAGGAACATGAATCACATCTTTCAAAGTCAGCTCTAGATCGGACTTCATCTTGAGCATCACCTTTCAAACTCCAGCAACTTCATCATAGGCGAGTTACCCATGTGGAGGTTTCTTTCAGTAACAGGGGTTGAATCGAAAATCACATCCCGATCAGAGCATACATGACAAGTAGCTCCAGTATCAATAAACCACTCTCTTGGATTATCTACAAGGTTAACTTCCATCACCACAGAAAAAATATCCAACTCAGACATACCTTCAGTAATGATGTTAGCAGCATTTTGATTATCTTTACGCGGCTTTCGGCAACCCTTTGATATGCCCAGACTTGCCACAATTATGACAGTTACCTTCATATCTCTTGGCTTTCTTCTAATTCGTTTTGACTTTATCTTTGCCTTGGCCTGGGTGCTTTCGTTTCATTCCAAAATCAGCCTCATCCAAGTGAATATTTGCCTTCATCATCGAGGTCTTTCCATACTTTGCGGTGAATTATCGATTACCTTCCTTGATGAGCAATTCGTCAATCAAGTTCTCCAAAGTCATTTTCTTACTCTTATGCTTCAGATAGTTCTTGAGATCTCTCCAACTCAGTGGTAGCTTTTCAACAATAGCAACCACTTGGAAGTTTTCATACACTTGCATACCTTCAGACTGTATGATTTGCAATATCATTTGCAACTCATGGAGTTGGTTCATCACAGTTTTAGTGTCAACCGCGACAAACTCCAATAATCGTCCGACAATAAACTTTTTAGTGTTGGCTTTATCGATCTTGTAATTATTTTCCAAGGACAACCAAAGTTCCTTAGCAATACTTTTGATCGAACTATAACCCCATAAAGCGTATTGTCTAATTCGTGTAGGATATAATGCCTGCAGAGATAGTCCCCTTGTGTCCATGCATCAAAGGTGACTCTACGATCGAAACTCGTATCGTTAGCACTCACAACAGATGCATCTTCGGCCAAGTACCAAGACAGGTTTAAAGTTGTTAAGTAAAAGGCCATATTTTGTTGCCAAGTTTTAAAGTTACCGCCATTAAATTTTCAGGACGTTCAGCATGAGCAGCAACAGAGGCAGGTATGAGAGAGCCAAAAGGAATAGAACCTGATTCGGATCCATAGGTATGTAGCTCAGACATGTTGGGTGCGCCAGTGAAAAGTGTAGAAAATACTGAACCAGAACCAGTTGATGGCCCCAGTTGACGGCATGGAGGCATTCATCTGAGTAGGTACGGTAGAACTCGTCATAAGAGGTGAAGCCGCATTGGTCGATGCAGGCAGTCGTATTATTCAGTGTAGATGTTGTATCCATTAGTTCTAATTACAAATAAGAATCCTAAGCTATAGGGGATACAACAGTAAAATTGGGATAACAGCGGGAAAATAATTAAACTAACATAAAACAGAAAATAACAAAGAACAAATAGAAATAAGAAAGATGTCGAGGTGAGCGAACTCTTTACTTAAGATTCTTGTTGCACCGTACTCAGTACTCACGGTCTTATGGCAAAAAATCTCCTAAGATAAAACGACAAACGGAGCTGGACGGAGCAGACGATCCAGTCAACCTGGCGAATGAGAATTGGGAAGACAACCGAGCAAAACCCTAATTGCATACTATATGATGGGTAAGGCAGGTAGAGAGATTATGAGATACTTTGATGCTGATGATTTTCGGATGAATGAATTTACACTGCAAAGGGGGTGGTATTTATAGTTGAGAGATAACCCTTAAACAAGGAAGTAAATCGCAGGAATTATGATTTCTAATACAATTCAAACTCCTATTCTTTCTCCATAAGAAATACAGGAAGGTTCTTGAAAAGGTCCAAAACATAAGACCAAGCCCAGCAAGAACGAACCACAATCCACGTGGCGCAAAAAAACGCAAAAGCCTCGAGCCTGAGTCCGAGGCTGAGCTGAGCCGAGCCGAGATGGGGACTCTCATCCCTACTCAACTTGTAACCAATGCGCATCTCACTTCATTTAATAAAGCTATCTAGAAATGAGACTTCTTCTTATGTTGGACTTTCCATTTTTCAAATTAAAATCCTACTACCTCTTCAACTTCCAAATTCACTTCTTAAATGTCAAACTTTGAACATTGATTACTAACTCATCCCAATATGTATTTGTGAAAGTGAATATACCACATCCATCTACTCGCAACGTAGATTAAGAATGTGAAGCTCGCTTCAAGAAATAACGAACTTTCCATATTTAGAATATTGGATCAAAGTTACCAAAAATAAATTACCAAATATCCAAATCTCCAACAAGATATTCATATTGATAATAATTTTATTTATCACATATAACTCATATGCCATTATTCAAATATATATAGAGAGAGAGAGATGTGGGTTTCAATGATAACCTTCCCTTATTTGCGAATTTGCGAACTAGTTCTTTTATTATATACCAGCAGTGGTTTTATTATTAAATCACTGTACTTTATTAATATTTTAGATATATACACCAGTAGTGCTTTTATTATAATCCTAATACTTTTAATCAAATAAGAAAATATATAAAGAAATCTGATCCATCCATTTAATTAGTTTTAAGGGCCATAATTAACCTTAGATTCATAAATAAGGATATGATTCTCATTTGAACCTAATCCTATATATATATATATATATATAGGATTAGGTTCAAATGAGAACCATGTCATTATATGTGAACCTAGGGACTAATCTAGGCCGTAGATTAAATAAGATCGATGGTTTACTTTAAAAGAGAGTTCTGACTATAATTCAAGCAGGCCATGGTTAGATTTGTCTTTTTAGAATCTGTGCAATTAATACATCCCATAATAACTTCATAATAATGTATATTCCTTTCACAAAATAAGGAATTATTCAATCTTTAACGTATATGAATTTCGGCTGTATAAGAACCATTTCTTTAAGACATTTATCCCCTTTCTTTTTAAGAATAAAGAATGTTTACTTGTTAGCAATTTCATGCACCGACAAAGAGATGCTTAAAAAACTCAATTTTGAATCACTTATTGTTGATTTTGTATCTCAAAATGCTGGAAACTCTAGTTTATTTCAATAATTAATTAATATTTTTTCTTTATTGTTTGTAAGTGCTTGTAAAGTAGTTTGCACTGTCTTTTTTTTTTCTTAGCACCAAATTGGTATTATTAGTTCCAATTATGAAAGCCAAACACAGCATGTCAAAAAAAGGTCAGAGCTTCATACGGTTTTTAAACAATATGTTCATATTCCAAACTAGCCCTCATTGAAGTGTGCTTACGTAATAAAACAACAAATTATCATAATCACACAAAAAAAATATGATACACAAAGAAGATAAATAACCATCACGTTGTCAACACCAAAACAGTGTCAAGTCAATCTTCAATATTTCAGATACTGAAATCAGTTAAATTTAAAACAAACACCGAGTTCTAATGAAATTTAATTAGTCTTAATGTAGAAAGTAAAATAAAATTAAAAAAATATTGTTCATGAAATTAACATTTCATCCATTATTTTGACGTCATTGTCGTCGTCGTCCTCGTCATCAGATTCATCACGTACAGAGGGAAAATTGGACACATGGGTGATAGGTGCACTAGCGGCTTCAAGAAGGACAGTGTTTGTACCAATTTGTCCACTCTCCTCAGGTAACTGCCGGTTCGATTGATGCACAATGATCCGGATCGGCGGAGGGTGAGCTGCACTACTTAGATGCAAACCCCGCCGCGAAAGCTTCACCATGTGTTGTATTCTTGTAGTCTGTTGATTCAGTGTATTCTTGCAGTATGTTATAAAATAAAAGCTCTTTACACTTAAATCGATATTGAAAAAATGTTTCGACATATCCAACAAAACAATTACAATAAAAACACAAATTAGGAATCCACTAGGATTTGAGAGCCAAAAATATCACCTTTATTTGTTCTTTTCCGTTGGATCCAAATTCTGGCCAAACACTTTCAACTTTGTTCTAAAGCTTCAGCTTCCTGCAACATGAACTTCAGACCGTTAATATTAAATCCCTATTACCAACCAGGTCATTTAACAAGGACCCAATTATGTGAAAGGCAACTTCAAACCATGTCATCTAGTCAACTTTACATGATGTAACCTGATTCTATATGTTTTGACAATCAATTAAGAATAAGCCGAATGATAGAATAGAGATAATACACGAGCTATGCTTGGTTTCATTTCCCGAAACCATTTTCGCATTTTCAGTACTAAAAAGTGCTTATTTTCTCAGTTTCTAAAAAAATTCCACGAAATATTTTAGGAAAAGATCTCAAGGAGAACCAAAAAAAATGTTAAATAATATTTCTCAAAATAAAGATTTAATGGATACCAAAAAAAAAAAGTTAATAGTTCATCCTTCAGCAAATCAAATATATTCAGTCTCCAATGTTTCATTTTCAAACCCATTAGATAAAGTTACGACATAAAGCGATGATTCTGAAGAACTAAAAATTATGCTTACCCTTTATCAACGAGCCAATGAACCATCCCTGCTGTAATTCCTTTTGATACAGAAAAAACAGGGAATAAACAATCAAGCTGAACTGGTCTAGGATCATATCTTCCAAGCACCCCAGCAGCAGTGTCAATAATTACCTCACCATCTTTATAGGCTCACACCTAATAAATCCAGAGCCCCGAAAAAAAAAAGACTCGTCAAAGAAATTGCATAAACGCATGCATTCAGAAAGCCTATTAGCCTCCAATGAAAATGAATGATAAGGTTATATCACTTAACATGCACAAAGAAAAGCTAAAAAAAAATAGAGATTATAAATAACATTAATGTATTCAGTGCAAAGACGAACTTCGTGTCTCTTGATTAATGAAGAAAAAGACCTAATTATATTAGGTCTCTGTATTCGATCTTCAAAAATACATAAACTATTATATCACCAATGGATGTTTTAAACTTTAAAAGCACCAAATACACAAATTCATACACATAAATTCAAAAGCGATAACTACAGACATTCAAAGCTCCAGCATATCTAAAGCACTATAAAAGATTATTGGAAGCACCATAACTATTTATAAAATAAAAGCTCTTTAAACTCCCAAACACTACAAACATATTATGAAAACACTGCAAAAGTATTAGAAAAAAAATATTAATACAAACACTGTATCAAAAGCACATTATAACATTATTCAAAGCATCATAAACAAGAAAAGCCCTTAAAGTATAGATCAGAAGCACCACAAACATATCATTGTCACATGCGTAATATCAAAGCATTGCAACTATACTACATAAAGCATCAATGCAAACACATTGTCTAAATCACAATGAAGCATTATTCGAAGCACCATAAACAGTAAAAACATTAAAGTTGTAGGATAGAAGCACCAAATACATATCATTATTACATCAGTAATATGAAAGCACTGCAAATACATCACAAAAAGCATTTCAACAAACATATTACATAAAGCACAATACAATCAAAAAAGCACTGTAAATACAATAAAAAAAGCACCAACTGTATATCATTTAAATCAAATTCGATCTCACTATAAATTACGCTGAACAACTCATCAAATTGG
Source organism: Phtheirospermum japonicum (assembly GCA_014905375.1). Classification (NCBI taxonomy): domain Eukaryota; kingdom Viridiplantae; phylum Streptophyta; class Magnoliopsida; order Lamiales; family Orobanchaceae; genus Phtheirospermum; species Phtheirospermum japonicum. The sequence goes on along the minus strand of BMAC01001182.1, from coordinate 117,880 downwards.
TCCCAGAAACAAGATTAGCGAAAATGCACTCTTCGAACTTTTTATCCAGAGCACCCAAAAAAAAAAATTAATAAGAGGAGGACCACCAAAATTGAGTACACGATTCAATTGAAATTAATTGGGTTAACTAGAAATACATTGTTCCAACAACAGGGGGGTCTTATTTCAATTATATTTCATTTTTTAGGGTTTGCAGAGAAATTAGTACACAATTTTGTCGAAATGTTACCTGTGTCGCCAGCAGTCGCCGTCCGCCGAAGACCTCTAGACCGTCGCCCGTCGCTCATCGATCACCATCTGAAGAGTCTCGACCTTTTTCTCCGAGCGCGAAGTGTGAATTTTTCCCGTCGACTAGCTATGTCGCAGTTTTCAGAAATGATTTCTATAGGCTCGACACATTCGGGAACCGCCGTATCTAACTTGCCTTTTGGTGTTCCAAATATCACGGGCTAAATAACTGCCGGGATTTGTACACTATAGTTTTASGCCTAATTTGACCCTCTTAATTAATAAAGCAGCGGCCAAATGCTATTTTTCCCATTTTTAAACACAGAGTTTGAATTAAATTTGAACGTTGGATTAAGAAAATCTATGGTTTAGATTGGTTCCTAGGTTCGCATATAATGACGGGTTCTCATTTGAACCCAACCCTATATATATATATATATATATATATATATATATATATATATATATATATATATATATATATATATATATATATATATAGGGTTGGGTTCAAATGAGAACCCGTCATTATATGTGAACCTAGGGACTCATCTTGACCATTAGATTGGATAATCTTGATGGTTGAGATCATGACATGTCAGCATGGTAATAATGTAAAAAAATGCATTAATTAATTAAAAAGGGTATTTTGGACATATATCAACGTTTACAAAGAACACTACATTGTTCTTTAGAAAGCACAATTGATTAAGAAAAAAAAACACTACGATTGTATATAAAAAGTATCGCAAATTTCGTCTATAAACTGCAAATTCAAAAATTTGAAATAAAACTCAAATCTTCAACAAACAATAACTTTTTCAATTTTTATTCGTTTTGAATGAAATATATATCAAATTAATCACATTCTCAAGATCTACAATTTAAAATACATATTGCATGTTTTAAGACGTAATATATATATATATATATATATATATATATATATATATATATATATATATATAATTAAAAAAAAATGGATAGTAAAAGCATCGCACATGACTGATTTTAGCACTACAATACTGTATAAAAAGCACAATGAATCTAGACATAATTGCACTGTGCAATATTTGGAGTGCTTTTTCTTATATTATTACGGTGCTTTTGAACTACACTAAACACTTGCTTTTTTTCAATGAAAAAATAATCGGCCAACATCGCCACCGAGTTTCGCCATCGCAGCCATCCGAATCAACCCCGACAATCCAAATCGCCGTCCGAGCCAAACCACCACCACCGCCGTCCAAATACATCGCCCATCACCCATCACCGGGAGCCCGACTCACCACCCGAACAGCGCCACACCTCCACAGCCCGATTCAAAACCGGGACCCAACAACCCCCACGTCGAACCATTCGGATCGCCAAACCCCAAACTGCTAATCCATCAACCACCAGCCGAATCACCACCCAGAGGCCCCACGTTTTCAACAACTACCGTCCACTTTAAACCATAGCCAAACCACGGCTAATCCCAATCAGCAACACCGCCCAAATCGGTCGAGTCGAACCGCGGCCCGATCCCAATCGCCAACACCACCACAGCCGATCCAAAATAAAAAACCCAACCAGCTGCGGCCTAATCAACTCCGACTCAGCCACCAACCGAGCTGCCTGCCAAAGTTGCTGTCGCCGGGCGCCATTTCGTCTTCGCGTCCACCGCTGTAGCCAATTGCCGAGTCACCGCCATGGAGGAATCGAGGGAGAAAGGGGAGGATTTTTAGGCAGCCAATTTCTAAGACAGGAGGAGGAAAGTACCGCCGAGCCTAGAGCGGAGCGGTGCCTACTCTTTCGGCCATCGGCGACGACCATGATTGGAGAGGGTGCTGGCCGATTTTTGCGGACGAGTTAGTGGTGGAGGCGGCGGATGATTTTTTTTAGGTTGAAGGTTTTGAGGTTTGGAGGAAAATACGAGAATTGATTTGGCATTTAATCTGATTAAGAGTATTTGTAAAAATACATAAAAACTATTGTGCTTTCATATATATAATTTAATGAATTTAAAAAATAGAAAAAATCTGATCCATACATATTATTAGATTTAAGGTTAAGATTGGTCCCAAGTTCACATTTATTGACGGGGTTCTCATTTGAACATAATCCTCTATCTATCTATCTATCTATCTATATATATATATATATAATTGAGATAAAATTCAAATTGGAAATGTATCGAGCTTCATGGATACCTGAGTTGACCAACTTTTGGTTGGGTATTTAGCTGACAAGTCCAATAATCCGACCCATCAATTAATTTGATCTGGTGTTGACTGGTCACTGGTGAGCATACCGTCGTATTTGAAAAAGATTTGGAACCAGGCCAAGGTTTTGGAATGACCAGGAACTTGACTTGAGGATGCCATGTTTTAAAATCAGCTCGATTGAATCAAGAATTGGCTAAGCCATAAAAATTACTTTTAAGAGTTAACCATTCAACACCGATTGAGCTTATCAGAATCATTTTCCTTTTCTTTATTCTTTTTCTTTTTTCTTTCTTTCTTTTTTTTTTATATAGAATTTTTCTATTTTTGTTACATTTATATGATTACTTGGCTTTTATTAAACCACAGTGACCGACAATTGGACCTATGTATAAATTTATATCAATTAACTCATAAACCGCGAGCATAAACAATTTGTTCAGCAATACAAATTCCAAAGTATTGAGAGTATGGAACGCAAAAGACAAAGGATGGAAATGTTTCATTGCTTCAATGTAATATTTCACCAAGGTTGATAAGATGAGGGGATTTTGTCGCATAATTCATGCCTGAGAATAGTTTGATCAAAGTATTAGGCTATAATAAAACATAATAAAGATAGGATGAGGGGATTTTGTCGCATAATTCACATCAAAGTATTAGGCTATAGAACATAATAAAGTATTGAGAATTTTATTATTGACAATTTTTTTTTTTTGTTGTTTGTCTATCTTAAACTCAAAATAAATTAGTACATTAGATTTATTTCCTACATTGAGTTTGGGACTTTAGTTAGTTTCCTAAATTATGTTTGAAACTTCTTTACCAAGTAGGTTCAAATGAAACCACGTAATTATATGCGAACCTGCGAACTATTACTTTTATTATATACCAGTAGTGCTTTGATTATACAATCACAGTACTTTATTAATATTTTCAGTTATATACACCAGTATTACTTTTATTATACAATTCTAATACTTTTAATTAAATAAGAAAATACATAAAAAATCTGATCCATCCATTTAATTAGATCTAAGGCCCAAAATTGACCTTAGGCTCACATATAGAAACATGGTTCTCATTTGAACCTAATCATATATATATATATATATAGAATTAGGTTCAAATGAGAACCACGTCAATATATGTGAACCTAGGGACCAATCCTGACCTTAGATCTAATAATATGTGTGGACCAAATTTTTTCTATTTTTTAAATTCATTAAATTATATATATGAAAAGAGAAGGGTATTTATGTATTTTTACAAATGCTTTAATTAGATTAAATACTAAATCTCCTAAACCTAATCGTCCAGGCTCCAACCCTTCTTCCTTCTTTTCTCCAGCCCTACTCCCACTTTCTCTTTCCAGCCCCTCTCCGTTGCCCTCCTCCTCTACCTCCACCCACCCACCCGTCACCGCTTTATCCGCCGCCGAATCCTCCCCGCCCCCACCGCCGCCGCCGCCGCTCTCCCAAACTGTCTCCTCTTTTCCATCGCCTCCTCCTCCGCCTCCCTCCTCGCACGCGCCCCTTACACCCGTCCAAAATCATCCATTCTCCACCAAGTAGCCGCCGCGCGGAAATCTCTCCACCAAGCCAAGCCAGCCGCCATCGCCGATTTGAAGCCGTCGCCATCGCCGATTGAAGCCCGGCGGGAAACATCAGCAATTCAGCGGCGGGCGCTCAGGCGTCTCTCTATCTCTCCGGGCTCGGGCGATTTTTTCTTCCCTATTTTTCTGATCTCCAGAAATCGGCCGGTGCAGTGGAATCCTCCTTCGGTCGCCGGCGAAAAAGCGCTCGGCGACGGCAATTGGGCGGCTTAGGCGACAGCGTGGAAGCGGAGGCTGGTTCACCGTGCGCCGTTGGTTGACGCGCCCCTTCTGAATCGGCGACGGCGGATGTGACTTCGGGCTTATGGCAGCAACGTTTCAACATGTGGGGCCGCTGGGTTTCGGGTCGTGGCGGTTTGGGGTTTGGATTTTTGGGTTTGCCGGATTGTGTATGGCGGATGGTGATTGGGGTGGCGATGGTTCAGTCAAGCGTGAAGTGGTTGGTGGTCTGTGGTGGCGGATTGAATAGGTGGCGCGGCAATGGTTGGAGGTTGTCGTGGCTGGGCTTTACCAATTGAGGCCGGGCCGATTGACCGTGGCTGGACCGGACGGCGGCGGTGTTGAAACCGTCGGGCCGCTGGGGTGGCGATCAGCTGTGATGGTGGTTTGGCGTTGGGTTTAAGATGGTGCTGCCGTTGTTCGCCTGGTGGTAGGCAGACTGTCGCCATTGGGTTTTTTGATGGTTGTTGATGGGTGGATGGCGATGGTGTTGGACGGTGGTGGCTTTGCGCAGGCGGCGGCTGACCCTCCGCGGATGGCTGGACTGGTCCTCGCCAATCGAAAAAAGCACTGATAATGTAGTAAAAAAGCGCTGTAATAATATTAAGAAAAGCATTGCTACGTTATTATAAAAGAACTAAAATATAGTAAAAATCTAAAATTCTTACTCGTAATTTAACAGTATTTTTTTTATACAGTAATGTAGTGCTAAAATTAATCACATGTGATACTTTTTAATATTCAGGTTTTAAATTTAATTATATTTATTTATAAAACAAAATTTGTGATACTTTTTGTATACAGTCGTAGTGCTTTTCTTTACCCATGTGCTTTCTAAAGAGCAATGCAGTGCTCTTTCGAATTGCTGATATATGTCCAAAATACCCTTTTAATTAAATTAATTCAATATTTTACATAATTACCATGATGACGTGTCATAATCTCAACCATCAAAATTATTCAATCTAATTGTCAGGATGAGTCTCTAGGTTCACATATAATGACATGGTTCCATTTGAAACCCAACCCTATATATATATATGTGTGTGTGTGTGTGTGTGTGTGTATGTGTGATTAGGATCATGTGAGAACCAAATCCTTATGTGGGAACTTGGGAACCACTATATTACATTATATGTGATGCTAATTTAAATAATGTAAAATGCTATTTATATTGTCACATCGCTAATTTTATGTTCCCTTGATTTTTGTTATTATCCTATTAGCATTTACATGATTCATAAATAGCATCACATCCTGTGTAATATAGCAGGTTTTTAGGTTCTCACACAGGGATTGGTTCTCATGGACCCACCCCTATATATATATATATATATATATTATATAGTACTATATATATATATATATATATTATATATATATATATATCGCCGATATAGCCACTCCTAATCAGTTGAATCTTAGCTTTAAAAAGAGTTAAACCATCTTGAACACATAAATTCAAAATATGACAAATGCATCTAACATGAAAAAATCTGCCGCCAATAGCGGGGTGGACAAGTAATTTTTAACAATTCTAAACTAGCCGTATTAGCGGAGGCATTATCAAATGAAATTGAAATTCTTTGTT
>BMAC01001182.1:30919-72230 GCA_014905375.1 Phtheirospermum japonicum | reverse complement strand
TTACTTTTGATGCAATTTAATTCAAGTAAGTTTCCATTTAATTTCATGTTTTATGCTTTAATTCCATGCTTGTTATTCATTTCCATGCTTTGTTCTTCATTTTATGTTTTTTTGTCTTAGCACCTTGAATTCATGATGAAACTTATGAATTGGCTATGGAATCTAGATGAGTGACACATTTAGATCATAGATCGGCTCTTGGATCGTCTTGATTTTGAGATTTTGCTATGCTTTATTTGCAATTTTATTTTTATGCTTTGTTTCATGCTTAATCCTAGATCTAGGCTTTGTTTCTTGTTAATTTTCAATGCTCTTTACATCCATGCTTTCAATTTTTGCTAATTTGCATTATTTAGGATTTTAAGCATAGTTGTACCTTGTGCTTGCATGCTTGTACTTGGTGAAACAATGCATTTTCTTGCTTATTTTCATTATTTCTTTGCATTTAAATTTGGGCATACGACCGAGGCATCCGACCAACTTGTCATTTCAATTTCTAGGATAGTTTAGTTATTTTAATTGTTTTATTTTCATTTTCCTTTTATATTTAAAGCTCGAAACACTTTTGAATTCTACAAACGAATCGAATTCCGATAATACCAAGCCAAATGAACCTTTGATATATTCAATACCACGAAAACTCTTTAACAAAATGGCGCCGTTGCCGAGGATACTAAAAAACTCTTCTAACAAAATGGCGTCGTTGCGACTCGTCTTGGTTAAGGTTTTCGATTTGATTGTAATTTTTTTTGTGTTTTTGGCTTGTTTTGTTATTTGACATTTTTTTGTTTGAGTATGCAAGGCACGTATAACTATAATCATGGTGGATACGTTCCCGGCATGGGAGGGCATGGTGCAAACCATGCTGGGAATGAGACTTTGTATAATGGGTATGGCAACGTGGGAGGGCATGGTGCAAACCACGTTGCCAATGGTGGTTATCGTTATGGCCAACCCAACATGGGAGGGCATGGTGCAAACCATGTTGGGTTTGGTGGCGTCGTGGGTATGAACGGTTCTCCCGGAGGGTATGGTGCTTCAAAATCCTTATTCGAATATGCAAACTCCAATTCCCTTCTCGGTTTGGTGTTCCCCGACTTCCCCCTTTAACCGCTAAAGATCTCGAGGATTATGAGTCGTTTGGCGGTCCGAGCTCCAATTTCACATGTGGCCCTCCCATCCGTACTATGAGAGATGATAGAATTTTATTAAGTTTTTATGTGGTTTTTCTAGTTTTGTTGTTTTTCTTGTTTCTTGTTGATTTTATGTTTAATTGGGTTAAATGGTTTCAATTAATTTGAGGTTTGGTGTAATTTTAGGTTTTTATGTTTAGAATTCCTATTTTTATAGGTAAAGGCATTGAAGGCCAAAAATACTAGTCAAGCCAAAGCCAAACTTGAAGCCAAGAGAGGCTAAAAAAACACCCAAACTTTCTGGAATACTTGCCAACTTGCCAAACTGCTTTCCACAGAACTCGCCAGGGCCTCCTCCCAGCCTGGCGCTTGCAAACTGCTTGCCACAGAACTCGCCAGGGCCTCCTCCCAGCCTGGCGCTTGCCAAATGCTTGCCACAGTACTCGCCAGCATGGTCAAATCAAGGTCAAATCCGGGTCAACCTTGGTCAAACCTGGTCAACCTTGGTCAAAATTGGYATTTTCAAGCCTTAAGGGCTATTTMGGCCCATTTAAARCRAATTACACCTAGTATAAATAGACTACAACTCTCATTTTTGTAAAACACCTCTCATTTTCTCCCAACCCAAGCATGGGTTTGGGGATTAAAAATCCTCTCTCTAGTTTTTAAGATCTATTTTCTCTCTCTTAGGTTTTAGATTCAATTTGAAGTTTTGATGTAATTTCTTTTTCTAGATTTAGATTTTATTTCAAGCACCTCCTTGGGTTTGTAAGCCTAAGAAGAATCCAAATACTCCTTTGGATTGTTACTTTTGATGCAATTTAATTCAAGTAAGTTTCCATTTAGTTTCATGTTTTATGCTTTAATTCCATGCTTGTTATTCATTTCCATGCTTTGTTCTTCATTTTATGTTTTTTTTGTCTTAGCACCTTGAATTCATGATGAAACTTATGAATTGGCTATAGAATCTAGATGAGTGACATAATTAGATCATAGATCGGCTCTTGGATCGTCTTGATTTTGAGATTTTTCTATGCTTTATTTGTAATTTTATTTTTATGCTTTGTTTCATGCTTAATCCTAAATCTAGGCTTTGTTTCTTGTTATTTTTCTTAAAGTTTCAAACTTTCTTGTTAATTTTCAATGCTCTTTACATCCATGCTTTCAATTTTTGCTAATTTACATTATTTAGGATTTTAAGCATAGTTGTACCTTTTGCTTGCATGCTTGTACTTGGTGAAACAATGCATTTTCTTGATTATTTCATTATTTCTTTGCATTTAAATTTGGGCATACGACCGAAGCATCCAACCAACTTGTCATTTCAATTTCTAGGATAGTTCAGTTATTTTAATTGTTTTATTTTCATTTTCCTTTTATTTTTAAAGCTCGAAACACTTTGAATTCTACAAACGAATCGAATTCCGATAATACCAAGCCAAATGAACCTTTGATATATTCAATACCACGAAAACTCTTTTAACACATGGTCTATGCTAATTCTGCCAATTTTGAAACAAGATTTGTTACTGACACATTTGGACAGTTTTCGAAAGCTTTCAAAGGTTTCAGATTTTTCACGAAGAAGCTCAATCTAAGTAAACTGGGAAAATCATCAACAATAAAAAACGAGTATTTTTTACCTCAATTGGACCCATGAGATCCATGTGGAGGAGTTTCAGACAACGAGAGGTGTTGAAGTGTGGAGCACAGACACTCTAGTTTGCTTTCCCTTTTTACAGGCACCACAGACGGATGGATTGTTGATTACTAGTTTGGGAATACCTCTTGCAACATTCGACTTGACCAGTTTCCCCATCATTTTATAGTTAATATGCCCCATCTTTTGGTGCCACGACTCAGAAATTGAAGGTTGTGCAGTTTGACACAAGATTTTGATGTTTTCTTTGTAGTAGTTGTTAGTGGTTCGTGTGCCAATAAGAATGCATTGATCTTTGTTGTTAAAGACTTCGCAAGAATCTCGGCTGAACTTTACATGTAGATCATCATCGCACAGTTAACTGATACTTTTAACATTTGCGGCCAAACCTTTCACCAGCATCACGTTTTGAAGCTTAAGCAGTCCTTCAACATTTAAGGTACCTTTCCCAACAATTTGTCCATGAGCACCACCACCATATTGTACTTTTCCACCATTGTGATGGATAATGTCAGTCAAGTATTCAGTAGATCCTATCATGTGCCTGGAACACCCACTATCAAAGTACCAAGAGCCTTCAACACTAAACTTGAGAGAGATATAGATCATATTACACTAGGTATCAAACTTTCTTACCCATACCATTCTGGATTTGCCAACAGTGTTAGTCCTCGTGTTGGAGCAGGAGTTCTCTGGCACCGTCTTGTTTATGGGTGCAGGTGTCATCTTTGACTTGAGTTTCTTACAGAAGGGTCTGATATGTCCTGTATCTGAACAATGATGACACACACAGGTGTCCTCCCAGCCAACCAAGATTGCACGCCACGATCTTTCATCCATAGTTTTGATGTAAGAACGCATTCTTACTTTGCAGATCGCATAGTTTGTTCCATCCAACACGGATGGTCGGATTGCAGTATTCATAACAATATCCATCGTTTTTCTTTAAAAAAAAAATAGGATCAACACTTAATAATATCAAGTGATGGCTCTGATACCAATTGAAAATTTTGAAAATCTCAGATACTTGCATACATTAAACGGAACACAAATGTTAGATATGGTGTCGGAACATCCATACTAATATTTATATATTTCTGCGAAAAACTGTAGAAGAACACTTGTAAATAATTTTTTGCCTATGAGTTAAATAAACTCATAGGACGTGACCTCAAACCAAAAATGATATTACTAGAGATAACTAATTCGTTTGACAAATAGTAAAATTAAAAGCATTTAGTAATATATGAAAAATTACTGAATGAGCTAATCGTTTTGAATAGTTCTTGAATCGCTCGTAAAACCTTCAAACTTGATCAAATACAATCTTAAAGAATTCTCACACCATGAACGATATATGCGTATGCTTTGTGATCTTTCTGTTTTTAATAATTTGTAATTGTCGTCCTTCATCAAGAGGCAAGTGAAATATATATATACTCCAAACTTTCTTGAAAGAATCCTAGTTTCACAAAACAAAGTTTAGATGAACATCTTGAAATATTAAGTAGATAAGTACTTATAAAAGACTTACTAAAATGAAGTACTCTAATTATTTGTTAGATTAATTTACTAAACATTCTCACAAAATAAAGTTTAGATGACATCTTGAGATATTAAGTAGATAATTACTTATAAAAAACTTACTAAAATAAAGTACTTTAATTATTCATTAGATTAATCTACTAAATATTCTAACACCTCCGGAATGACAAATAAAACTTTTAAAAATAATTGGTAGCAAACAATTCCTCTCGTTGGATATCGTGTTGCCTGGGTATCCCGGGGTTTGTCATTTCATTGGAATGATGTAGACAGAATGACCTATCCGTGGGGTTCTAATTACTCAACCTCACCTGTGAGAGCAATCAATGCCGGTGTTGACATGGCAAGTGGATATGAGTCTCAAAAGGTTACTACTACTTGCACACCTGCATGTACTTGACGAGTTCTTATTTTGGAATAAACAGGTGATGGTCCCACCGAATGACACGGAATTTCTTCGTCTTATGACTGCCCATGTGAAAAACAACGTAATTCCAATTACTCGGATTGATGATGCTGTTAGCAGGATTTTAAGGATGAAATTCCCTTCGGGTCTTTTCGACAACCCTTTGGCGGATTGAAGTTTTATTGATCAAATTAGATATTTAAATAAATATAAAATCAAACATCACATTCATATCACATTGGTTAGATTTTTGATTATAATTAACTTGTATTTCAATTTGACCAGGCTCATAGAGATTTGGCGGTTGGACTGTTGATTGGCAAGGTGTCGACAACACCCTCATAAGTGGTATGTATACTAACATTAATTATGTGTACACATAATAATTATTGTACTTTTCCACATTAATATATAAGAAGAGAATTAACCCTTTTATTTATATATGCTCAGGAACCACTATATTGAATGCAAAATCTCAACTACAGTTGATCCCAGTACAGAAATTGTGTGCACTCAGAACCCTAATTCAGAAACATTATCGAATGCTGATGAATTTTCCTATGCTATTGTGGTGGTGGGAGAGCACACTTAGTTTGGAGACAGTTTGAACCTCAGTATACCCGGCCCCAGTTTAACTACAATGAAAAATGTGTGCAACAAGGATCGAGTGGGTTGTGGTTCTAATTTCTGGCCGGACGCTAGTTTTAGAGCCTTATCTTCCAAATATCGAAGCACTAGTGGCTGCATGGCTGCCAGGAACTGATGGTCAAGGTTTGGCTGATGTGCTATTTGGTGACTATGGTTTTACAGGAAAATTATTAAGAACCTGGTTCAAGAGAGTTGACCAACCTCCCATGAATGTTGGGGTGGGGATAAGCATTATGATCCTCTCTTGCCTTTTGGGAAAATTATTAAGAACCTGGTTCAAGAGAGTTGACCAACCTCCCATGAATGTTGGGGTGGGGATAAGCATTATGATCCTCTCTTGCCTTTTGGTTTCGGACTAAGCACACAACCTATTGCCGAAATGTAGACGGGACCTGTATATATTGGTTACATTAATTTATTTGTACAGATTATTCAGGTGATAGGGGTTTCGAGGTGTGTATAGTATTTTTTTGCCTGTATATACAAACCCAAAAGGTTGTACATTACTCGATAGTAAGTGATCACACATACGGATAATATAGTGAAATTTAACAAAATCACCTTTTTACAAAAACGATTTTAATGATAAAGTGATCGCACGGTCTCCATCCTTTGACAACAGCGAAACTCTCGATAACTTCGTATAAAAGTTTTATAAACTTTGCTAAACAAATCCACGTACGATAGAATACGTGCAAATTACATTTTCACTTGATGATCGTTACCTCAAAATACACAAACATGCATCTCAAGAAAAGTTCTGACTCATGAGTGTTAGCAAAATACTTGGTTACAAAAATACAAGTGTATCCGTTAAAACACAAATACTGAGACATTCTTTTTTCTCTTGAATTACTTCCAGCATGATTTCAAAATTTAGATTGCAATACCAATACCATATTAAAATTCGGCATAATAGGTCATATCAACTGATAAGGCAACACCAATGACTTAGGATCACCACCTTAGCCTCTTATAAATATAACAGTATTCTGCCAGCTAAATAATTTTTATCCTAAATATCATGACATGCCATGCACTCCCTTTGAACTCTCCTTTGACCTGTGCTTTCGTTTCTTGCTCCTGCGACAACAGAGCAAGCTTTTTACACAACAGAGAAACAAAAGAGCTCGGAGAGCGAGTAAAATGATAAGTTTATATCAAGTACTTGTCATGTGAACTTGGATCCAAACATGATTTGAGTTTCCTATCGATGTGCTTAACATCTTTGGAGGTAGGAGTCTCGAGCTTATTTATCTGTTTAACATTCCAAAACATTTCAGAAGGTGAGAGCACCCAGCAAAACAGAATTACGAAAATGCCCCTGAGTTTTAGCCCAATTTTTTTTAAAAACACTAATTAATTTTTTGAAATTACAAATACCCTCTTAACATTTGTTCTCCTTCACAAATTGCACCAACAAAAAGGGAATACTTGTTAAGTAAAAACAAACCCCAAGGGTGTGTTTATAATTTTACAAATTACAAATTGCACGTTAACGGGGTATATGTGAATTTTAAAGATATCTAGAGTTTTTTGGTAATAATGCAAATGATTTTGTAATAATCCCGGGAAACTATACCAGCGTATCAATCGCATTTAGGCAAAGGTTAAGATCTGAAAAGTTATGAGCTGGATGCTGCCGCGAGAGCATACTATTAAGGTATCTGCATATCAATTCGAAGTTATTTTCAAGAACAAATACATGTTGACTGCATAATTTTAATCAGGGGTTGGTGGCTTTCAAACCTCTCGAAATCAATAACTTTATGAAAAGCAGCAGCCCTACGTAAAGCTGTCAATGCCAGCTGCAGAAGCAACAGGCGAGTTACGATTCTATTGTTCTAAAGCTTAAACAAAACAAACTGTCAAATAAAAAGCAACTTGAGGTAAGAGCTCGAATTACCATAAGGTTGTAGGTAAAAGTTGGAATTACAAGTTCAAATCCAGAAAAAAAATCATATGTGTATATATATATATATATATATAACAAAAGTCAAAGAAAATACTACCTGCCCCGGTGAGAATAGAAGCGGGGCATCACTCCGCATAATCTTATCAACTTCTGTTTTTGCAGATTCGTGCAAACTCTACAGCCAAATGAAACACACATCAAAGAGTGAAAGCACAAATATAATAAAATATTACTGAGGGACCAAAGCAAATAAAAATGCATAGCACTAATGCAGAAAGTAGTGTGTGTGTGTGTGTGCGCACATATATATATATATATATATACACGTGTGTGTGTGAAATAAGAAGACTGAAGATTGAAGAAAACATATTGTATATGAAGAAAAGGACCTTTATCATCTCAGACTGCCCCATTGTCGCGTCATAAAATTCCTACAGAGAGAATTAATTTTTAATATGAAGAAAAAATAGTATCGAAAAAAGGAAATAACTAGTTATTTTATTTGACAAACAATTGAATAACACCTCCATATCAATGATAAATCCATCAAGCGCCCGATATGGTGCATAAACAATAAGGTCGAATCCTAGACTCTGCATTGAAAGAAAACGATATCGAAATTCAAATAAGAAACAACAGGTAGAAAAATAATAAAGGGAGGTGAAAATATCCATGCCTGAAGAACCAGCATTTCATTATTAAGGATCATCGAATGATCCTGTTCAATCCCTTTCCCAAGCTCTTCTGCTGATACATGATTCTCTTCTGCCTTACAAGCTGCGTATATACATGTTAACCTGCAAGCAACCATTTCTGGTAAATCTTGTTTTGACTCTACCATATAAAATTAAAAACCAATCCAGAACCAAAAGTGATAATCAATAAGCAGCCGTACATGATATTCTTTGGATGATGTTCCATCACAGACCATTGCAAATAAAACCTTTTAAAATAAATAAGAGCAGTTGCCTGCAGAACAATAAAATGTAAGTTTATACAGAAATCAATCTACATTTACAGGATACATTGTCTCCAGAAAAATAATTACCTGAATTTTACGTGGAAATTTGAAGGCATCGCAAACATCTTGGATTTTGAACTCATAAAAAGCCCGCAAAAGTTGTTCTTCTTCTGTCTTAAGTGCTTTCGGGCGCGAATGCTTCTCAGCTAAAAACACCGGCAATAGTGCACAGAGAAAAGAGACGACATAGTTATTTATGGTAATGGGCACGCAAATGCATTTGTACTTGAGGGGAGCTTACAAGTATCTTTTGCATCGTGTTGTGGTTCGGCGTAAGTGAAGGATCCATCAATATCTACTTCCATCCTCGTCACTCCATACTTTCACAACATATTACAGTCTTAGCAACATTCAATATTAATATTTTGCAATTAATATCAAATGAAATTGAGAAATGACTATTAGTCTATTCTTCACTGTACCATCAAGCCTAACGAACGAGTCTTAGTTTTTTTGTTTTTTTTTAAATAAAAATAATAACTAAAAAAATATATACTTCTAAAGAGCAATGCTCCTTACATGATATGAATAGTAGCTAAATCTGCATATACAAAATTCTACTTTTCTAAAATATTCAAATTTCCCCACACAAGAATTCAAACTAATTTCCAATTCCATTTCTTCCCATTTTATATTCAGAACCAATTGCAACAGTTGACGGTTCCAGACACATTATTTTGTACACAGATATATATATGCATATAAGTACATACATACATATATATATAAATAAACCACAAAAGCATAAATACATACCTTCTCAAGTGCTTGCTTAGCTCGTTTATTAGCATCCTTGTACTTTTCCTTCTAAAATGAAAAAAAATTATACATATAAAAATATAAAAAAGGAATAACTCATAACTTTGGATGTTCATATCAGACAATGTTACGCGCGCGCGCCCACAACCAGAAAAGAAATAGTGAACTGTATTCAACATCACCGAAGAGGGTGATAGAAAAAGCAAAAGCGTTTGTGAAGGGATTAGCGATTACGAGATCCTGAGGAGTGAATATCCACTTTGCTCTGTGCGTTGAAGTCGTAAAATCCGCCATTGATATGCCTCTCTAAAAACATACAGATAAAAAAAGAGGTTTCAGTAAACAAAAAGGGAGAGCAATTGATGCAAGCCAGCAGTCCGCAGTTTCACCTTTTAACGCAATAAATCTCCGAACAACAACTTTGAATTTCAGCGAAATGTTAGAAGTGGTATTTATTCAGAATCAAGTCTAGGCTGTGAATGAATTTGGCGGGCCGAGGGTTGGAATTGGGACGGGCTTTTCCTCCCACTTTTGAGCCCGTCCCCGTTTCCATTTTTATCGTTATTTATTTTTACTAAATTAAATAAATAAGAAGTGTATCTATTTTATTATGTTACTAAAAATAATAATTGCACTTATATTTTCAAGGAAGAAACTATTTAAGTAAATGCAATCCAGTTCAAAGAGTAAGATATGTACGTTTGATTTTTTTTTTTTTTAAATCGACCATATTTATTAATGTTGTTGATACCCTAATATATGTGTCAATCAGCAATTCCTGCGAATGATATGTACGTTCGGATGCTGAGTTGTCAGTCTCTCATGATTTGTATTAAAACTTTACCAATGTAGGATTTTTTTGTCTGGGTATAAATAAGAACTTTTTTCCATATTTCATTTAACCCTATTCAATTGCACATCGATTTCATAGGTTACAATTGCAGTTCTTCTTTTTCAAAGAAAAAATTGCGGTCCTTTTCTTTCAAAAAGATAATCTCATCAACCTTTTTCGATTCAATATTTGTTAATCAAAATAAATTTACATCAGAAATCGAATGCAATTTCCCAATTTCAAACATGTTTTTTCAGAAACAAATCTCTAATCAAAAATTTGCAGATCTTAATTTTCTAATTTTTTTTGAAAAAACTACAGATCTTAAATCATTTTCCAGATCTTTATTTGGTGTTTGTTTTTTTTTTGCAGATCTTCATACTATTTTCCAAAAAATCGTTATACACAAATCCGGACACATAGGTTATTGAAGATCTGAATCGACCCTTACTGTTCATCATAATTTTGCAGATCTGTAAATGAATGTTCGATGAATTTTCCGGATCTTCTATGAATCTACATGTTAATTTTCCAGATCTTCATACTATTTTTCTATTATATATATCTGTACTGATTTTTTCTATTATTTTTGGAAAAATTTGCAGATTAGTTATACAGGAGTTTTGTTCTAGCATGTTATTTTCGAAATAGGTTTCACGTTTTTTTTTATAATATCTATTGTTTTGAATTTAATATCGAAGTTGTTCAATATTGTTTGGAAAAATATGCAGATCTTAATTTTCTTTCTTTTTTTTTTTTTTTGGAAAAATCTGCAGATCTTCAATCATTTTCCAGATCTTCATTTGGTGTTTGTTTTTTCTGCAGATCTTCATACTATTTTCCAGATCTTCGTTATACATAAATTCGGACAACTCAGTTATTGAAGACATGGATCGACCCCTACTGTTCATCATAATTTTGCAGATCTGGAGATGAATGTTCGAATAATTTTCCGGATCTTCTATGAATCTTCAACTATTTTAATTTTAATTTTAATTTTTAATGTTTGTGTTTTTCCTTATTCAGAATAATGTATTATGTTTTTTCTTAAATTTACCATTGTAATATTTATTAGGATATATTTTTCGAAACATCTTCAGACTTATGATTTTACGTCATATCTTATGGAATCAAATTCTCTTTTTGATCTGTACTATTTTTTTAAGTATTTCTTTTTCTGTGTTTTTCCTTATTCCGAATAAGGTATTATCTTTTTCCTTAAATTTAGCAGCAATTGTTATTAGGATATATTTGAAGAAAGATCTTCCAGGTCAGATTCTTTCTTAACTTTTTCCTTAATTTTAACAGCAATCGGTTTTCCATATTTCGAATAAGAAAGATCTTCCAGAACAGATTCCAAACTCGACAAAGTCAAGCATCTCCGTCCCGAAAAAATAGTACATTTTTTCAAACAAATATAATAGGAAAAACATATTCTTAAATTAAAAACAGATGGGTTGGGAGGAGGTGTTTTTACAAAATGAGAGTTGAGTTCTATTTATAATAAATTTAATTGGGATTAAATGGGTCAAAGTGGGATTTAAGGCTTGAAACTCCCAGGTTTGACCCGGGGGCACCTTTCTAGCCACTTGGTTAGGTGTTTGGAACATTTTGGCTCAAGGTGGCTCCATATGGCTAGGCATTGGCCGAGCTTGGGCGGTGCTGGCCGGGCGTTGTGGGACAGGGCTATGCGGGACGTTGGGCGCTGCGCCCGGGAACGTGCGGAAGGCGATGGGCGTGGGCAGGCAGCTCTCGGCGAGCGTGCACTCGGGACTCGGCAGGCGTGGGCTAGCGCAGCTTTGCGCTGCCTGGTGCGCGCAGGCATGGCAAGCGGCTTTGGCAGGCGTTGGAAAGGCGGGCGGGCGGGATTGGCCGGGCGTGGCGCGCCCTGGCGCCGGGCGCTCTCAGCAGGTGCCGAGCGCTGGCGCGCGCGGTCTCGGAAGCTGCCCGGCAGGCGTCGGCAGGCGTTGGCAGGCTGCGCGCGGGCAGGCCTTGGCTTGGGCCAACTTGCGCCAAGGTTCGTTTGCCGAGTCCTGGCACGTCCACGCATGTCTTGGCGACCATTCCAGAATGTTTTGGCATTTTGGAGATAGTTTTTTGTGCGGATTGGCACGTCTTGACTCGTCTTAGCTTGTATTTTAGCCCTCAATGCCACCTTTAAAAATAGGAATTTTAAATATAAAAACCCAAAAATTACACCAAACCTCCAATTAATTGCACCCATTTAACCATATTAAATATAAACTCAACAAGAAACTCGAAAATTAATAAAATAAGAAAAACAATCTAATAACCTATCTAATCGACTCAAGAACTACTAAAAATAATACTAAAACTTAATTAAAAACACGAAAAAAAATACCACAGTTACATGCAAAAAAACTATATTAAATTTGTAACATCGATTGACATTCAAAAAAACATTAGATTCACAACATGATAATTGAGTATTGGAAAATTATGAAGAAAATTATAATTTTCTAGTACCTTTTATCCAAAATAATATTTGGATCATTTATAATATTAAGTTTTGTAACTCCTACACTAATGGATAGGTGGTGATGGTATGTAACACCCAATTCAATGAGTATTGAATTGTGTAACTACCCACAACGTTTTAATTTGCAAGCTTGAAGGTCATATTTTAGTCTATATAAAGAGGCTAACAATACAATAAACATACAAACCACATACTTCCACACATTTGCATAAGAATAAACAATGCATATTGATCGATAAATATCTCCTTGGCCTCTTGAATTTTTGATGATAAAATTCAGGCATGATTATTAATTCGCCGAAGATGAAAGGTAATCCGATTTACCCGTCTTATCTTGGGAAATAGACGTCCATAATAGGGGACCAATTTTTTTTAAGGAAAATATGTTGAGCACGTAATTTAGATTTTATATATGCATTTCGATTTTGATTTACGCGTTATAAAAATTATTGACAATTTCTATTAGAAAATATCCCTATTTGATTTTTATTTTATTTTGTGAAACTTTTTCTTAAAATATTAAAAAAAAAATGTTATCTTCTAATACAAATTAAGAAATTATTTGGCAATAGTTGATCAATACTTGATATATTGCACTATGATTTTATTTTACACTGTTGGGATCAATGGGATCAATTGCACAATAGATTGCATACTATAAAACCTCTTGAAAAATCCTATTGAGATTCCAGTTGGTATTTTGTAATTTGAAATATTACAACATTAATTTTGGTTTGTTTATATATCTAAGAATTACATTGAGAAATTGTAAAAAAAAAAAAATTCCTAAGGGGGCACAACTTCTTCGAAAACTCAAATTCATGGCATCATCAATATCGAATAAATGTGAACTCCAACAACTATTAAACAAAAAAGATTCAATTTTGTGAAATTGAATTTATGAATTTGGTGGTGGAAAGTAATGGACCTGGTCGTGCGCGACTGTCCGGTCACGGCGGAGGCGGCCATGGTGGCTGGTTTTCCCTATGGTAGGTGTCGATGATGGATGCGGCCTGTCAGGGCAACGTTCGATCTTATTTGTGATGGGATGAAGCCACTGCGGTTGTTAATGTTAAGTGTCGATTTCCAACCACGGGTCGTGTCGGAGCGAGAGGACGACCGACGTTATTGCGACTGGTTTGCTGATCGCCAGTAGAGCAAGCGAAGGTGGTGGTCAATTTGTCCGCGTGGGCAGGCTACTTACAGGGTGGTGGATGGTGTTGGTTACGGCTCTGGTCTGCTAGTGATGGGCATTCACGGTCGACAAAAGCCTTTGTTTATGTGTGTTAAGATCCAATTGCACGACAGTTTATCTTGAGGTTTGAAGTGATAATGACTGTTGGTTTTGTTCTCCTGGAGAAGAAAGGAGATTGAATTGGGCATTATTAGGTCATTTATTATTAGGAAAAGTTAATACTGCATTTGGGCTTATTAATCAAATGGTTGGATCATTAGTTTTAGATTGAGCTCTAAAGACTAATTCCAGTTTCCATCCATTGTTACGTACACACAGGTGTACACTGTATTGTACACCCATAGATGAACATTTAATACAACAAAAATAAATATTTAATACAATGAATATGTACATTTTTATAATTGATTTTATTACCATTGCGTGTTCACATATATTATGAGAAATTGTACATTTATAACATTGAGATTCATATTTATCACATTGTACATGTTTAACACACATACACACACACACACACACACACACACACACATATATATATATAATTGAACTTGCCTGACTGATCATCATCTTTGAGACCAATCGCCGAAGCCTCCAAATGCAGTGAGTTCACTCACGTAGCCCGTATGGATGTAGTCTCTCTCCTCTCTAAACCAGCAGGCAGATCCACAATTATTTATTTGGATTTGAATATCTTATTTCCTATCAGACTAAGCATAGAAATTCAATCACTACTACACTACTAATAGGAAGTGTGAAAAAGGATTCTCTTTTGTTTTGTGGGAATCCGTGGGGAAGACTTCACTATATATATGAATAGGATGAAATCCCATTTCATTCTAAATGAAATATTTTTTATAATGATAATACTCTTTCAAGGAGGCAGCGGGATTCGAATTCCCCTGGGGGTAGGGTACTACGAAAGGAAGTTGATCAGGGATTACCAATAAGCCTAAAATTGATTCTTCCTGGGTCGATGCCCAAGCGGTTAATGGGGACGGACTGTAAATTCGTTGGCAATATGTCTACGCTGGTGATAGGCGAGAAATTTTACTTTAATTAATGGTTTAATCTCTATGTTTTTATGTGTTTAATATTCTCATATATGTTTATTTCTCGCGTATTTACTATTACGAATGGAGGAGCACCAATTGTATATTTCTTCTCTATTTTGCAGTATTTGGTGTTATAATAAGTGAATGAGGTTTTACGAGAAAGTTGAGAGACAAGGATTGACGAATCGACGAGAGAAAAATCAAGAATCAGGATGCTGCGTCGATGACGCGTCGATGCCGAGGATAGTTCGCGTCAGTCGACGCGATGTGCGGTGTGACGCCGAAGGCTGGCTCGCGTCAGTCGACGCAATGTCAACGCTCATGTTCTGAAGCGTCGATTGGAAGGGCGTCAGTCGATGCAAGGTCGACGCTCATGTTCTGAAGCGTCACTGGGAAGGGCGTCAGTCGACGCCCATGCAAGACGACACTGGCGGGTGATGCGCGTCTATGCCGAGGGCTGGTTCGCGTCGGTCGACGCTCCGTCGATGCCGACTCGGTAGAATTATTTTAGAAAGAATCTTGGGCGGCAAGAAATAGGATTTCTATATAAACTCGACCCAAACTCGTCAAAAATAGACTTTGACACAATCCTAGGGTTCCAAGGCTTGAAGAGGGGARCCCAAATCACCCAATAAACAAGAGCTTGAAGATCCAAGACCAACAATCCAAGATCTAAGCTTTCTTATCTCTTACCTATCTTAGAACAATGTTTTATTTCTTTATTTTCCTGTTATTCTATGAACTCCATGAGTGAGTAGATTATTTTATCTAGTTCTAGGGATGTTGAAACCCTCGTGAAACTATGTTTTAATTAATTTATGCATATTTCTTTCGTTTTTCATATGAGACTGTTTGTGTTATCTTGTTTACATATCATGATTGCTAAATTCATGACATGATTGCTAGATTCTTAATTTGGATTGGCCACCTAGATTAGGGATTTGGTTATCAATTGCTAGAAAGAGAACTGCTTCCCGTGTAATTGTCATAGTTTCGATTTCTCTGAAGCAACTAATGGTCTCGTATCATTAGGGGTAACACAACATAGGTTGAATAAACCGAGCTTATGCGTTTATTGATTAAATTAACCTATTTGCCTAGATATTAATGCTGTTGTTGGGTTGAATCTAGAGATCTTATTCTAGGTTATTCAATAATTAGAATCAATTAAAGAGCTTATTTTAATTGAGTAAACGGTAAAGGCAAATGCGAGTAGCAGAGCTTATTGTTACTTAGGGTTTTTAGTCGCATATGATGAATGGATTATGATATTGTGATTGATTAAATAAGTGGAACGAGGGTGGAAACAGAACTAGGACTGGGAGCTTAATTTATTTTTTTCGTTATTTAAATTCTTTAGTTATTTATTTTGTTCTCTTAGATTAGTTTACAATTCTCACCCCGTTTATTTATTTATTTAAATACGAATAATCACAAGTTAATCCACACTCCTCGTGGGATCGACCCTTGCTTGCCGCTGCTACTAGTTAGTAGAGAAAAGTCGAGAACTTTTATAAATCTTATTTTTGACGCTTCAACGACGAGCGGTCAGCTGGTTTAAATCCAGCTCGGCCCAATAATTCGCCAATCTACCACGCAGCTTCTGTTCTTAATTTGAATAATTTCCCGATCTAATTAGACGTTAAAAATAGATTAGTGCCTGAAACGGGAAGGACTTCTCCCCCATGAGTGGGTTCTATATTTTTTTTTCGCCTAGTTAGTTTTTGAACAGGAAGCTTCTACTTCAAGTCAAGGTAGTGCATGTTCTGCTCTACTATACTATGGCATCTATTTGATTAGATGGAAGCCCCAGACCAGAAGTTTATTTTGTAGGTAATATCGATGAAGCTGCCGCGAAGGCTATGAACTTAGAAATGGAGAACAATTTGAAGAAATGACCTTAAATCTTTGTGTACTGACCCCTAATCGAATTGTTTGGGATTCAAAAGTGAAAGAAATCATTTTATCTATGAATAGTGGTCAAATTGGCGTATTACCAAACCATGCTCCTATTGCTACAACTGTAGATATAGGGACTTTGAGCTCCCGTGCTCCTAATGMAGAGCTAGAACTACTGCTACCATGGAATCCGCGATCACACATGAGTACCTCGCCTTCCAAAAAAAGCGGCTGCTAATTATAGCACTAATGCTAATGGGGACCATCGATCAAGATGGACATCTGAGACTCTTCTCTTGGCGCCTAAGAGATGTGGGAGAAGGGAATCTCATCAAAATTCAGCGCATGAGTCTGGGCAGACAGGCTCTCCAAGCACGTTGATCAGTTAATTCAATAAGAAATTTTATCACAATGGAGATGAACTTTTATCAGAACAGATATGAATATTTTTATTTCTATTATTTATTCATAAATGTACATTTATCATAGTAAAAATAAAACTATATCACAACATATATAAAAATTTATTTTGATGCAGAAGAACATTTATCACATTTAAGATGTACTCTTCACTCGAGTGTATAGTACAATATACACCGGGTGTACATAATAATTTGACTCGAATTTCATACTGGGCCATATATCGTGGGGCCTAGTATAATTAAAGGCTGACTGATTTTACCAAGGCCTCGTTGATTCGGAATGGCTCTTCACGTAGAAGAAAGGAAAAATTGCTATAACACCTTCGATAGGCCCAATACATGGCATTAACAAGTTAAAGGGTGGCTCTCTGGTTTGTGGGCCTTAATATTAGTATTTGGCAATGACTAACTTGGTTCTGGGCCAAATTGATAATAATATGGGAAAAGGACGTGAATACATGATTTGGACAAAGTCATTCTAATTTTATTACTATAGTTAATAAATACCATTAATACTTTAACCACTATATCAGAAATCCAATTTTACGTGATTCAACTACGCACCTTAATCTCATTAACTATCTTATCACTAACGAAAATCACAGAAAATTATATTAGCCTAAATTAAATGCAAATATATCATTTCATATATTACTCCAATCTATTAAACATCAGTAGCATATCCGTGGACATATCACATACGCCATTTAATTAGTTTTTTCTTATATAGTAATTTTAAGATTTCCAAATTTAATTCTAAAATAAAATAAATTAATAAATTATCCCACTTGGCAGCTTCTAATCTAATCCAGTGAATTTTTTAGGGAATTAAAAAGAAATGGTTCATGCATGATAATTCAAACCCGTGAGAAATGGAAGGAGAGACCGAAGAGGATCAAAAGAAAAAAAAATATTACTACGTAATATATTATTATTGTTTCCCAACAGTATTATTATTTATAATAAAAATAAAGATTCTCATTATTGCTTCAAGTTCTTCATTTCTCCAATAATTAATGTAATACTTAATTCCATAAATATTTTCTCTAATTAGGTGAAACTACTAGAAAAAAATAAATATTCTGTATATTATTTATCATATTGATTTCTTTTTTAGGTTACATATTGAATTATAATATTAAAGTTTTTATTAATAAACTTGGGATGCATGCACAACATAATTTTTTTTTTAAAACGTCACTGCCAATAAGTAAAATTATTAAAACTCATTTATTCATATGTCAAATATTTTTAATAATCTTATTTGATTATTATGAACCACTCTTAACTATATTTTTTGGTTTACTAATTCTATTCTTAATTACATTAATTATAACTATTATTAATTATATTGTAAACCATCATTTAGTTGATTTCTGGTTTACTTATATTAATACTTATATATTATGTAATAAAAAATAAATACTTTATTAAATAAATAGAAAATTAATAAATTTTTATTTCGCGTAAATAAAAATCGTATGAACAAAATACGCAAATTCTAGCCAACTTAAAATAATCAAACAGTCAACTACATCTTATTAGTTGTACATAAATGAAACATCCTGGGGAAAAAAAGTCCCTTACGATAAACATAAAATAAATGTTCGTAGGAAATAATTATTCAAGTTTCACAGTTCTTTATCATAGCTAATTTTCTTGATCACATGAGTTTATGCATTTGATGAATGTCGACTTCTCTTTGGTTTATAGTAGTAAAATGGTGAGTTTATTTTTGTGTATCTTGAAAGTTGGTTTACTAGTATTAAAGTTTTAACAAATTAAATGTGTTGTTGGAGAGCATTCCAAATTAATTAGAGCAATAGTGGGTTCTCAAAATTAATATGATTTCTACGATATCAATGTAAAGTTTTGTTATATTAATTATTTTGCCCCTGATATCATACAAATAGAGGATTTTTTAAAATGAAATAATAAAATGTAATAAGGATAATATATTCTATTCTAATAGTGATGTCTTACATTCGCAAAAGTAGATAAACACATGATAGACATGATCAGCATGTGGTAAAAATATTATATAACACGTGCAATTTTATATTTGTTAGTGGTGTCTTAAGTTTGCAGGGGTACTTTGCTATTGAAGGGATTTACTATTGGTTTATCATGGAAGTAGATAAACATATTACAAACACGATGAGTGTATGGTAAGCAAATCATAAACAAGAAATAAACCTGCCACACAGTAGATAAATATTATACAAACTTGATGAGCATGTGGTAAATAATTAATAAACGATAAATAAACTTGCGATACAGAAGATAAACATACACCAAATATCATGAGCACATGGTACACAAACTATGAAAGAGAAATATACTAAAAAATATTGATAAACACGTGATAAAAACTAACTACATCCAATATCTGTTCTCAAAAATCATTAGAACTAAAATCCAACAAATATCATAGTTAACAAAGAGAATGATGCATAATAAATCCATGAGTCATAATCTACAATATTCGATAAGTAAAAGTGAACCGCTAAGGAATGTATTACGAAGTTTGCTTTTTGAAATATTTCTGCAGTAATATCTTCGTTGTTGTAACTATCAATCTTGCTGCTAAAAAAACAGGACACTCCTAAGCAGCATATCTAAATCCTATATAAATATATGTTAACATCATCACCGGAAATGAAATACTCTGTATGTCACCATGTGCAATCCGCAATCCTTACAAAGAAAAAAAAGTAATAAAAATATTTGATCACATTGGCCGTTTTGAGAAGTAGTTAAAAGAAACTAAGAAAATAGCATAAAGTTACAAATGCGCTACAAGGATCGGCGGATTATCGGCAAATGACACAACTACGATACAATTGAGATTTAAATTTTAGACAATTTCTTGTAGTGGTAGATTATCGGCAATGACAACTGCAAAAGGATCAGTACTATTATGCAAATTTTAAGATTTATCATCTGGAAAAAATGTTTAAAATTTAGAAAACTA
This sequence comes from Phtheirospermum japonicum, assembly GCA_014905375.1. NCBI lineage: Eukaryota > Viridiplantae > Streptophyta > Magnoliopsida > Lamiales > Orobanchaceae > Phtheirospermum > Phtheirospermum japonicum. The sequence continues at coordinate 52,263 of BMAC01001182.1, read as the reverse complement.
AACAAGACATAAATGAATTACACAAAGGTAAACACAAAAATCCTTGGGTTCAGTACTATTATACAGATTCCAAGATTTATCATCTGGACAGTGACACAACATATAACACATCAATTAATTATTGAGGTGAGTTTGATTTAAAATATTAGAAATATTTTCTACTTAATTGTAAACAATATGAAAATACTCATTGCGCATCCCAACCTAAATATAGACAACACATGAACATAAAATGGACAACACATAAAACTGAACTTGTTTATTATTTGTTCAATAAACAAAAATTATTTATTATTTGCTCAATAACAGAAATTGTTTATTATATGCTCAGTAAATATGTTGTTGTTTATTGTGTGTTTAATAAAATATTAATCATTTAGGAAATAAACAACACATAAAAAAGATTATAAAAATAGTTCACAAGAGAAAAAAACAACACTTGTGTTCAGTACTATTATACACATGTTAAACAGATGACTTACCAGATAATAAATAACAACCTTTGGTGTTTTTCATGTTGTTAAACAGATGAATTGCCAGACTGCGATGGGTGTATCACAAATCAATAAAATGGATGAGATTTGCAATTATCAAACATTAAAAAAACAAAAAATGAGAAAAAAAAAAAGCATTGGGTTCGTGGCTACCTGAATTGTCGAAATTAGGTTTCTGCGCCTTTCTTGCTTTGATTTCTTATGTTCACCATCATAAGATGGGGGTTTAAGCAGTTTAATTTCTAGGTTTTTTGTGTATAGAAAATGATTTCGTATTCTTAACAAATCGAAGTTATTTTTTGCTGCAATGAAAAAAAAATTAATTAAAATTATCTTTCAAATTTGATTTGATTTGGGATGATAGTATGTAGAGATGAAATGAGACCAAATGAATATTTGGTTGAGGTGAATAAACGAGGGTGAGCGGATTTGAAGGGATGTAATTGATGCTTAATTGTTGAAAAAGGAAAAAAGAAAAAAAAAGGAAAAAACGTAAGAAAAAAGGATTTAAAGGATTTCATATATCCAAATATAAGTGTTAACTAGAGTCTCGTATAATTGGGATAAATCTTAACTCAAAACGTAAGAAAGTAAATAAATATAGTTTTAATGGAATAAAAACTAACTAAAGGTAATATTAAAATTTATTTATAAAAACTAGTAGTTTTTGGCATTTTCTCTAATAATATTTGGGCCTATTTCTTGGATTGAGTCTGATATTTATTAAAATATGAATTTCGTGCTATTTTACTTTAATGAATTTTAACTCAAGTGTTTGGGTAAAATTTATAAAGTATAGTATGAATTAAATTTGGATCTAATATATGAATGAGTTTTGAAATTTATAATCGTTAACTTCTTATAACACTTTAATTTTTTGATTGAGAAAAACGTGAACTTATTGGTCGAGTGAAGTGGATAGTGAAATAAGAGAGGTAGCAAGATATATATGATATCATCAAGAAAAATGAGTATTGAATTTTCTAGATTCAAGTAATGATCGAAAAATCAAAGGAGAATTATGCAAAAGTCATAATTGGGCATTTGTGCTTATTTGAAGCACAAGCGTGAGACTCTTGTTAAGAGTATAAGAAAGTATTGAATAAAACGGAAAAAACTCAATAATTTATGTTTCAATGAGTGGTTATAGACCATGTTCTTCTACTTAACCACTTTGAAGCTAAGCATAGTTCTTGATTAAGAATCCTCTAAGTTAAATGAGGAAGAATAAAGCGAAATTCAGATGGATATGAGATGCTAATTTCTTGTGTAGAAATTATGTTATGAGTAAGTCTTTGTAATGGAATGTTAAAAAGAATGAGTTTGACCGTTTAAACTCTTTGTAATGGTTGTTGAATCAAGAGTTAATGAATCGAAAAATTATTCGATTAACTTATTTGAGATTTGTTGACTATAATACTCCATGGAGATTAATTAACTTGGATGTATATGAACATTCCATAAAGACAAGTGTAAGGCTTGTGTTGAAATTGAGAAATAGTGAACCACTTTATTTAATTTACTTGAGTGTGATTTAAATATAGGGTCTTGCTAAAGTTGTAATACTTACACCCAAGAAAGTTAAAATGTTTGATTTCAAGGCTATATACTTATAATGGAAAATTATAAGCAATGAGAAGCCCTTAATCACATTTAGAAAATTACTATGTATTAATGTTATCGTTGTTGAATACGTGAAATCAAAGAATAACTAAACATAACTGTTAACCAAACAGTTAAATTAAGAGGTAATTGTGAAGTCATAAGGAGAAATGTGGCTTGAGCCTCTGGAAAAAATGAGTTGATATACAATGGAAACTCAACCTAATTGACTGGAGATTGCAAGATCTAGGTTCAAAGGGACATCCTAATTGTATAAAGACTCGTAACATCATTATGGGGGAAGTGATGCCTTATCTATTATTTAAATAGTGATATTTGTGGAGAAGATAAGCATTGGTTCTTAACGATTCTTGTATCAGAGAGCCAAGCATAGTAGTGTCGTCTACTTATAATTAAAAATCACCTATGTGAGAGAGAAGTTGGGCCGCTTTAAAGAGAATTGTGTGAGGCAATTCTTAGAACCTCTTGCAAAACCAAACGTATATTCAGAGCCATGAATGACCATAACTATGAGAACTGAAATATGTTTGGGAGAATCTTATGTGGGGGTATATCATCATTTACACAAACGGCATAATGGTTCAAGGACATCGCGCGTACTGGTCAGCTAGTAAAGTAAATACGTATTCACAAGGGAAGGTTAAAAGGGTTACACCCTATCCTATTCATGATCCAACAATTGAATTTTATCACCAAAACTACTATTGTTGAGATTTTCTTCATGTGGGGGATTGTTGGAAAGTTATGAAGAAAACTATAATTTTCTTGGACCTTTTATAAAAAATTATTTTTGGATTATTTAAATATTATGTCATATAACTCATACACTAATGAAGAGGTGGTGGTGGTGTGTAACATCTAATTCAATGAGTATGGAATTGTATAACTACCCCACAATGTCTTAATTTGCAAGATTGAAGGTCATATGTTAGCCTATATAAAGAGGCTAACAATACAACAAACATACAAACCACGTATTTCCACACATTTGCATAAGAATAAACAATGTAAATTTATTGATAAATATTCCCTTAACCTCTTGTTATCAGTTTCCTGGAAACGAAAGTTAATCTGGTTTACCTGTCTTATCTTGGGAACAAACGTCTGAAATAGGAGACGAATTTATTTTAAGGAAAACGTATTGAACACGTGATTCTGATTTTATATATGCATTTCGATTTTGATTTATGCATTGTAAAAATGATTGATGATTTATATTAGAAGATATCCCTATTCGATTATTATTTTATTGTATTTTGTAAAATTTTGCTTACATTTAGAACATTTAATACGAGTTAAATCGGTGGTCCCTATCTCGTAAATGTTGTGAAATCTCAAGTCAAATGCACGTGATCGAAAAACCATAAGTTCCAAATTGCTCGACACCTAATAAAATTAAACGTGTTTAATTAGTGTGTGTGTATATATATATATATATATATATATATATATATATATTATTCAATATTGTATAAAATAGTGTGTGTGTATATATACACATAAAATATAAAATACATAATACGAATATAAAATATAATAGATAAAATTAATAAGACTGGACTGTTTTGTGGTTTCAATTAGTTTTATGGGTCTGGATTGAGATTTTGGGATAAATTGTGGCAAAATGAAAAGGGCTAAAAGGTTCTGGGGTCCAATTGAAGACTTTGAAACTTGACGAAAATGTAAAAGGATCGGCAGCCCCAAACATTTGCACCATTTCTTCATTTCCTTCTTCTCCAATTTCAAAAATCGGCCGGCCAATTTCCTCTCCCACCGTTGGCAGCGGCTGGCATGGAGGCGACTGGCAATTGGCGGCCCTCCTATCCACGACGATGAATAGAAGCGACTGCGGGGGTCACGAATTTAGACCGTGAGCGGCCGAATGGAGGCTCGTGGCACGGTGGAGTTAGGGATTGGTTTGTTGGTTCTCAGCTGAGAAGAAGCGACAGCGTTGGTGGTGGTTCGTCCAGAAACGGTGGTGTCGGCCGAGCAGGCGGCTGTTGATATGGGTGACGACGATTCTTTTTCGACAACGGCTGTGGGTCGAGGGTTTCGAGCAGTGGGTGATTACGGGCCGTTATTTCCGAGGCGATGAGCTTGGCCTTCACGATGTTCCAATGTTGGTTTGGTTGGAGTTTTTAGGTTGTGGAAAATCGGCCGCGAGGAATCTTGTTGAAGAATTTTCATTTGAAAATCTTTAGAAAAATACAAGAATTTTATTTCTCATCCGTTTTTGCTACTGTTTGGTTTCATAAATGGATTCCTTTGAGATTTTGAGAAGTGCCGATGGTTTCTTCAGAATTTGACAAGAAAAATAGAGGTGTGGGTAGTTTTGGAGAAGAACCATTCTCATGTAATTGGTAGGGGTATTGAGGGGTGGCAAATCGGGTTAGCCGTATTCGTGTCGCACTATCGTGTTTTTTAATGTTCTATCTTATTTGATCATATATGTAATAATAAGTGTAAATCTAACTTAATTTAGAATTTTGTGCCTTTTGTGTCGTGCCTTATCGTGTCATTTCGTATCGTGTCGTGCCTTATCGTGTCTTTGTCTCTGTAATCGTGTTTTTTATCGTGTCATGTTCGTGTCGTGCTATCCTGCCGTGTCAGCTATTGCCGACCCTACCGATTTCGGTTAACTGGTTAACCACCGGTTAATAACTGGTTGACCGGTTACGGTTAACCGTTTATTGACGGTCACGGTTAAAACCGTAACCGTCAAGCAGTCCCCAACGGTTAGGTTACGGTTAACCACACCGTTTAACCTTAACCGCCGCAGTTAATCGATTTTTATTTTTTTTAAAAATAAAATAAAATTCGCCAACGCTTTAACCGCCGCGGTTGATAGCTGTTGATAATCAACGGCTGAAATCAACTATCCGTTGAAGATCAACGGCTCCAATTTAAATAAAAATAGCCGTTGGGCGATTTAACCGAGGTTAATCGGTTTACCGCCGGTTACAACGACAACTTTTTTAATTTTTTTTTTGCAGATTTTGACAGCTATAAATACCCCACTCTCCAACACCAATTCATTTCTACTATCAAGTTTCTAATTTGTGCAATAAATAATATTATCAATAATATTCTTATTCTTCCTTCCTAATCTCGTTTTACTTAATTATCTTTTATAATATCACTATGGCAAGCTCATCACGTAATTTTGATACCAACACTCCAACTTCTTCTCGTCGAGGTCGAAGATCTCGACGAGAATTTTCGGCCATCGCCAGAGATTATGTTCCCGATGAGATGACGACAGAACCTATATAATCAAATCAACTTCGACTCGCAACAAACCAATTTTGAAGAGAATTAACGAGCTCCGATGAAAAAGAAGCGCTGGCCGGCCGTTAATTTGGATGAAGATGAGGAGAGAGCGGATGATATGCCACCGCCTCAATCGAAACCGGGGGAACTTGTTTCCCCCATCTTCCGATTACATTTCACAAAAAAGACTTTCAACGGTGAACCTCGGGCGCAATGCAATTATTGCAAGCTAATTAGCCTTCAGTTCTAAAAATAATAGAGGCTACGGGTCGCTCAAATGCCACATGAGAAGAAGCATCCCGAAAAATACGACGCCGGTAGTTCTCAAACACCACTAAACTTCTCATCTTCATCTACCGCCGGCGTCGGGACCGGCGGCCAAGGTACGAGTTTTTCTAGTTTATTTCAATATACCGAAAGTAATCATAAAAAGTTTCTTGCAAATTTTATTTTCGTTTTGAGTCTTCCTTTTAATCATGTTCATAGTAATCATTATGAAACTTATATTAGGGGTGCATTTAATCCATCTAGCACTAGGATTTCACGAAATAAATTGACTCACGATATTGGAAAAATGGCCGGTGAGTATAAATTGAATTTGATTTCAATATTTGATAATTTGCCTCATAGTGTCTCTATATGTTTGGATATTTGGACGGATTCCTTTCATAATCATAATTATATGGGAATTACTTGCCATTGGATTGATAATTCTTGGAATTTTCAAAAACGTTTAATTGCATATAGAAAGCTTCTATACTCAACATATAGAAAGTTTGATACTCAACTGGTTCTCAGCCGGTTAGGTTACGGTTAACCCAAAACCGGTTAAATTAACCGCCGATTAATTAACTGGCCGATTAATAACCGGATTAACACCTCTAGTAATTGGAGCAAATTTTGGGGTATTTTGGCTAAAGCTTAAGTGAAATTGGGAAGTCATTCGGCTTTTGGAGTCTTAAATATAATTGGAAAACTAGATGGGCTCTAAGGGTGTTATTGGAAACCAAAAATTTTTGGTTTCCCTCAACTACCCAAAGAAAAAAATGGCAAATAAATAATTATTTATAACTCACAAAATATATTTTTCATCAAAAAAGTTTTTCATCATTTCTCTCTCATTTATTTCCCTCATCTCTCTTATCTCTCAACTACCATTAATTTTCAACCACACAAAAATTTTATTTTATTTCCCCTCTCTCATCTTTTCACCATTATTAATTCCTACCACACAATCAAAAACTTTATTTATTTCCTCTCTCTCATCTTTTCACCATCATTAATTCCCATCACACAAAATCTTTTATGGGTCCCGTTTGAAAATTTAGTTACCAAATAGTTTTATATTCAATCACTTACTCAAAAAATACAAATTATATCCAATCATTATCTCACCAAAAATTTTTATCTCCTTAAAAAAGTTTATTTTCACTATTTTCTAGTGAAACAAAACGAAAATGAGATATCAAATCGCACCCTAAGCTTCCAAGACCAAAATTTAATAGCCAACAAAACAAGGATAAAAATACTATCCAATAACTTATAATAGTTTAAAAGTTGAAATATATAAATGTTTGACAAATAAATTAATAATTACAATAAAATAGAATTCTCAGTAATTCATTTTATGAGGTTTTAAACTAGTAATATATAATCGTTTATAAGTGACAGAACATGAGACTAACTACTAAATTTAATGTAATATAATTAAAATGAATATAAAATGAGAAATATATATTCTGATGCATAGGTATTACAATAATTGTAACACCCCAAATTATGAGATCAATGAGAAAAGTTTAATAGATTTGATTGGTAATTCATACCAATAAAGTGCATCTTATTTTCTAGAAGCCCTCTTATTAAAACTCCAAATTTAATCGTGCTTGATCTGGAGTAGAGGTGGGGGTGACCCCTTGGTAAGTTTTTCAGTGTGCGCGTGAGTGAGGATAAAACGCGCTAGAAAAGACTCGTCATTTAAATTATTGTCATAATTGTTAGAAACTCAAAACCCCAAAATTTGATCCGTGTTTAGCTTAGTTTTTTCTTATTTTCTCTTTCGTCAAATACAAAAACTACTTCTGATTAGTCTTACTCGTGAGATTCGACTTGATTCACCTCATTGCACTACGATCGAACCCGGTCTCTCGCATGTGATCCTCAAAATATTTGTAAAAATAGTATTTTTGAGATCACTTTTGCTATCTCTATTGGGATAACTGCCTCCATTCCATATACCAAGCTAAACGGTGACTCTCTAATGGTACTCCGGGTGTTATCCAATATGCCCATAACACTTAATGTAACTCATCGACCCATAAGACTCCATATTTCTCCAGCCTCAATGTGACACCTTGTACAATGATTCTATTTGTAACTTTAACCTATCCAGTAGCCTGCAGATGTGCTATCGAGGCAAGCCGTTGTTTCATGCCCATCTCTTTACACCAATCTTTCATCGTTCTGCCTGTAAACTGGGCACCATTGTTAGGTACTAACACTCGCGGAACTCCATACTTATAAAAAATATTGTTAAAAATAAAATCTATTATGCTTTGTTCCTCAATGTTGGTTATAGCTTCCGCCTCCACCCATTTAGTGAAGTAATCTACTGCCACCATTATGTGTTGCTTTGTGATGCAGTTCTTAGGAGGGTTCCCATAATATCAATCCCCATTCCGCAAATAGGTATGGCGAGCTCATCACCATCATATCTTCAATGGGCACATGTATGATAGGATCATGGATCTGACATTTTTTTACAAGTCATTACAAACTCTCTAGCCATTTTATTCATTTGGGGCCTGTAAAATCCAGCCCGCAGAGCTATTCTGACCAAAGCTTGACTCTTCGCATGATCTTTATAATACCCCTCGTGTATTTACTTGAGAACTCCTAGCCCTTCCACTGGAAACAAACACTTCAAATAAGGCCCAAAGTGAGACCTCTTGTACAGACTCCCATTCATCAGACAAAAACCCGTAGTTGTTCTTGCATCCTTAGTAAATAACTGCATCATACCTTCTGCGACCTAATTTAGCAGTGCATGGATAGGTGTCCACCAATCCTGTTCTGAATCTACATCTATTACTTCCCTTTCTAAGATTTCCAAGCTACTAACTAACAATTCCAACAAAGTTATCAATCATGTGCTACAGTCACCCAGTGCACCCGCCATATGTTTTAGCATCTTAAAATGTTCATGTATGCGTTCCTCTCTTACCTCAAAGTGCCATTGTACTGGAATGCCACCAACTGGGAATCCATATATGCTCATAAACGTTCTATATTAAGGTCGCTTGCCATTTTCATACCTTGCAGCAACGCCTCATACTCAGCCTTATTATTAGACACCTTATACCCCAACCTGATGGCATAATCTAAACTTCTCCCTCGGGATTGGTTAAGACAATTCTATTTCCAGCTCCGCTTATCATAATAGACCCATCTACATGTACTAGACATACTTTTCCTTCCACTTTTTCCTCATTCGATCGCGTCATCACCTGCAAAAAATCTTCCTGTGCTTGTGCCTCGTAAATAATATCATATTCCCTAAGTTCCACTGCCGGTTTTTCAAGGCGCCCTGACACCTTAGGCTTACTTAGCACCTGTTTTATTGTCAAGTTATTTCTCACCCTGATCTTATGCCCTAGGAAATAGGGTCGTAGCTTCTTAGTTGTGTCCGCCAAAGCGAATCCTCCTTTCTCCAATTTTTTATAACATTGTTCAACCCCTCACAACATCCTACTCACGTAATAAATGGGTTTTTGAGTACTTTCTTTTTTCTGAATCAACATTGAGCTCACTGCCACCTCACTTATTGATACATAAAGAATTATATCTTCTCCAGGTAGGGGTTTTGTTAACAAAGGATTTTCTACCAAGTATTCTTTTCGCTTCTCAAAAGCTTCCGCTGCCTCCGTCATCAACTCAGACTTAGACCATTTTCTCTATATTCTGAAAAAAGGGAAAACCTTTTTCTACTGACTTGGAAATAAACCTGTTTAGCCGAGCTATCTTACCTGTTAATACCTATATATCTTGCACCGTGCGAGGTTAGGTCATCTCCATCACAGCTAGCACCTTTTTTGGATATACCTCGAAACCTCTTTCTGTCACCATATAACCCAAAAATTTACTAGGACACCCTCTAAAATAGCAATTATTGGGCTTTAAACTCATCCCTTATTGTGGAAAAATCAAGAAAGCCTTACTTAAGCCCACACATGTGATTTTTCCCTCCTAAGTTTGACCAGCATGTCATCTATGTAAACCTCCATAGTGGAAAATAATAGCTCGTTAAAAATCTTGTCCACCAATCACTGGTATATAGCTCCTACATTCTTCAATCAAATAGCATAGATACAAAACAACAAGTCCTTGTTTAAGTGATAAAACTCACCTTCAGCTGATCTTCAAGTGCCAAAGGAATTCCATGGTAACCCCATGAAATGTTCATCATGCTTAACAACTCGCAACTTGATGTTGAATCGACCAAGTGATCAATACGTGGTAACGAATAGTGATATTTGAGGCAAGCCTTGTTCACTTCATGGAAATTAATGCACATTCTCTATTTAATTCCTGGTTTAGGTACCATGACTATGTTTGAAAACCACGTCGGGAGTTGGATCTCCCTTATGTGTCCTGCCTTCAACAACTTGTGTGCTTCTTCCTCTATTATCTTGTCTAGCTCTATGCCAAAGTGCCTCCTCCTTTATTCACCGGCCGGATGGCTAGATCTACATTCAAGTAATGTTGCACAACCTCGGGATCAACTCTTACTTGCTCGTTATCTCTGAATGCAAAGATATCCCTAGATTCTTTAACAATATTATGAGCTCTTCTCGTATATCTTTTGGCAACTGGCTTCCTATACTTATTGTAAAACCTTCCTTGTCATCCACTAACTCGATCTTCATCATCTCTTCATATGGTCAAACAGACTTATCATCCATCATTATCTTCTTAGTACTTATGATCCCTTCTCTTCTCGTACATCACTGTATTGATTCCGCTTATCGTCATTCATTCCCTTACGCACAGCAGTGTGATAACAAAATTGTTTTGTACGTATTTGTTATATATTTATATATGTTTCCAGTCATGTTTGAGTCTTTTTGTTATCTTTTTCGGGTTGAGATTAAGCTTTTTTACATAATTTTGCATTTTACAACATTTTACTTAACTTTCCGATTTTCCGATCGTTAATTGGTCCTTTGAGATAACTTCTGTGCTTTCTCATGCAGCTACAGCGCTCAACGAGTCTGGGGTTTCAAGAGGATTAACCTCATAAGCTGTTACGAGAATCGAGAGACAAGGACGAGGAAGTCAGTGCCCAAAAGTAGCCACAAGGACACTTATCCGGTCGAATGGATATGCCATCCGACCGGATTGATCTTCTAAAATCACACCGGTCGAATGACTCTGTCGGATAAACCTACTGGACTAACATCCGGTCGGATAGACCTGACATCCGACCGGATTGGCTGACAGAGACTCCAATCTGGTCGGATTCCTCAGACCATCCAACTGGATGCAAGCGTTACAAACTCGGATTTTCAAAAGATTTTCAATTATGCAGGCAATGAAGGGGGGATTTTTACTACAAAAAGAGCAGCAATCTGATTCTTGAAAACCTCTTGACATATCTTTGAATAATCGATCATTGGGAGGAATACTTTTCACTAGAGCCCTCACGATAATTCGATACAAGTTCGTTCAGTTTCGTAGATCATCATTCATCTCGAAGAACACAGGAATTTGGAGTTCGTGACAAACTTTCGAGTTCGTGGCACAGAAGATTGTCCCTTCGGAATAGATGGAGTCTAGCATAGCTTTCATCCACCTAGATTAATCATCGCTCATTTAGGATTAGTATCTTCCTAAACTCTATTACCGTTATTATAGTTGATAATCTTTTAGTTAAACATCTCTTGTTTGGAACTTAGTTTTGGAATAATAATGTTGGTTTTGAATCATTGGTTGATTATAATTAATTGATGTCATTTGTTTTTGCAAACTTTGCTTGGGATAATTCAGTTAATCATGCTCTTGTTTTTCTATAGTTGTTAGATGTGTGCTTGTTATTTTTAGAAGTACGTCTTGTAAATGCATCTCAGGTGTTCGATAATACGCTTTGTCTCTTATTCGTAGTTTAATCTTCTTATGTTTTCAAATAGTTCATAAATTAGTTTTCCAGATTCGTTGTTGTGTTCTTACATCGAGATTGACACCCTCTTTGTAATATTATTTTTAAAATGTAGTTGCCTAAATTGATCAAATACAAAAACCCCTTTCGATCGTGAGTTTAGAACTAGAACTTGTAACTTTTGATATAATAAACATCGTTGACTCCGTATTTCCACTCCTCGAGAGAATTGACTCGAGTTAACTTGCCAGTCTACAGACCCCGTTCTATTGCGGGTGAATTGAAACCTTTCAAATGTAGACTTGCATTGTTTAACTAGATTTATTTTTGAAAGAAGAAATTTGTTCGGCTCAACAATCTTGATACAAGCTGATCGACCTCCACTTCTCCTTCCTTGTCTCCCGCGGGGTACTTGATGCTCATGTGATGAGTAGGCATAATAGCCCATAACACATTGTCAGCAGGTCACCCTAATATAATATTGTATGTCGAGTAACCTCTGATCACCAAAAACTTTAGTTTCTTTTCTACTCGGAATTTGACTTGACCTAAAGCTACCACCAAGATTACTTCCCCAACTGTGATAACCTACGACCCATTAAATGCAAAAACAGTTGTCTATACAAGCCTTACCTTTACCTCCACACCCATCTACTCCAAATATTGATGATACAAAATGTTAACTAAACTCCCATTATCAATGAATACTGGCCGATGTCATAAGTAGTAGCACCTCCGCTCGTATAACTAATGAACCTTGTGCTCCACCTATAATCCTCATTGATTTGCACGTTTTTGTACGTGTTTTTATTACCGTGTCGTGTTTGCATGTGTTTTACTTGCATTTATGGGTGATAGGAGTCGATTAGGCCGTTTTTGTTTGTTTTAGGTTTTTGTATTATTTGCGCAGTTTTTATTATGTTTTTGTAGTGTTTCACTCGTTTTTTATATTTTTGGTCGAAGGATGACCAAGCGGGACCTGCGCACATTTGGGCATTTCATTCGAATCGCTATGGAACGGAAAAGCGAAGACAAGCAAAAGACATAGCGCAAGCAAGGAATGACAACCGGAAGATGGCTGGAGCGGAAAACGAGAAAATTCGAGCCGGGAGCAGCAATGTTAGTCGATCGACTGGCATGCAGTCGATCGACTGACCAAGCCTAAATTGACTGCTCGGGAGTTTGTTTTGCCGGAGGATGAAGCAGTCGATCGACTGGTACTCAGTCTATCGACTGCCTGTCGATTGAATGGTAGTCAGTCGATCGACTGTGACGCAGGAATTTTGTAGTTTTGACCCATTTTGACAATTTTGCCCCTGCGTCCATATATATATATATATATATATTCCAGCCCTCTCTCTCCAGAACCTTATCCTCCCTTAGTGGTTTTTGAACTAGTTCAACCTCCTCCAAGCTTTTACTATTCCATTGCTCTTGCTTTTCAAACCCTAGATTTAATCTTTAGTTTAGTTTAGTTTAGTATAGTTAGTTTTAGTTAGTTATTGTAAGAAAGTGTGGGAGAAGGTGACATATCCTCATTTGTGGCTTTTGTTATTTGAATATTTGATTTATCCTTTGAAGATTGTAGCAAACTTGAAGCTTTGGTGTTGAATGCAAGATTGGTAGCAAATTTTCCCTTTTTATGTTGTGTGTTATGTTTATGTTGTTGTACTTGCTTTATTGTTTGTTGTTTGACTAGTAGGTTTTGTTGTCTTTCCTTGCATTTTTAATTTCCATTTTCATCCTCAAGCTTATTCTTCTTATCTTGACTAAAACTCCATTGTAGCATGCTATGGAGCTTTTTACCCAATTTGTTCAAACAAGCATTTGGTATTGAAAGTTGTATGGAACTTTCCCTTTTAAATTATTTGACTTTTGCTCATTTAATGCCCTTTGACCTTTTCTAGTTTCAAAGCTTTTATTCTCCCTCCAATTTCTCTTTCATTTACAAGCTTTATTTAGTTTAGTAGTTTTAATTTATTTAAGGTTTTTAATTAGGTTTAATTAGTATTTTTAAAGTTAATTACTTTTAAGCAATTTCTAATTGGTGTTTTCAAGCTTTCATTTTTAATTCGAGTATTAGCATTAAAAAACTCAAACCCAAATCAACGACTTATTTCTTTCTTAGATTAGATTAGCTTAATTAAGATTAACAAGAGACTAAGTAAAAACACCGACTGCCGATAATATCTATCCTCGAGAGACACGACTCGGGAAAACTTACCGCTCTACAATCGACTCCGTACTATTGCGGAGATGATTTATTAGAGTTCTAAGAAATCTTTGGTCAAATTTTGGCGCCGTTGTCATGGATAGATTAAGGCTAATTGTGTTCTTAATTACTCTTTGAACTCCTTGAAGCTTCATTTGATTGATTGTTTGAGTTTGGAGGGTACTTTGGTTCAAATTTCTCAAGAATTCCTTATTCAAAACTTGTGCCTACCAAGTGTTCGAGGAAATGCCTCAATGAACGTTTTGTTTGAAACTCCCTCGTTTTTCCATTTTGCTTGTTCCTTTCGATTCTTGAGACTCTTAAATACATTCCTCGTTTCCTCCTAGTCATTTCCTTACACGTTCCATGGCCGATTACTTCAACGATGATTTTCCCTATCATAACCTCGCCCACAACTACGATGCCCCCATTCCCATTTATTCAAAAGCCGAGGGGGAGCTATATCTAAGCCTTTCCTAATGGAACATCGCCGTTCCGCATTTCGTCAACCTCGGGAACCTCTACGCGTGGGTGGCAAATGGGGACTACCAAGGATTTGGGGCACGGATGCTCCATTTCATAAATGCCTTGAGCGCTCGCCAATTCGCATCCCTCCGAGAACCGGCCTACCGAGAGCTGATGCTCAAGTTCTTCACTACCTACCGGGCTTGCGAGGCCTCAGAATTCACCGTTCGACTTGGAGGGAGCAAGCATCGGATCACCCAAGAGGTGCTCCAAGTGGTACTCGGGCTTAATTGCCAATAGTTGTAGGATGAGCGGCCAAGTGAATATGCAAAGACACAATTTTGGGCGACGATCACGGATGGACGTGGTACTTCTCGGTTCTAGGACTCGGCTATCACCGACTTGGTGCTATTGGGGGTATTTAAGTTCTTCGCCCACGTCGTGATTGGCAAGCACGAGAGCACTAACCTCACCCAGGACGAGGTATACGTGCTTTGGTGTTTGAACTATGGGCGTCAAGTCCCCTTTTATCCCTATCTCTTTGTCGGGATTTGAGGGATCCGAAAAATAAGAGGCGGGAGTGTAGCTCGGGTTGGAATGGGGATCACTTTGCTAGCCCGTCACTTCGGGTTCGATCCCGAGGTGGCCAATTTGGAGAGACTAGAGCCGTTAGAGTTGGTTTGGAAGATGCCAAGGAAAGATCACATCAAAATCCCGACACCCCCGCCGCCATAGCCAAGAACAAGTAGAAGAAGACGAATATGATCGGCGGCACAATGAGGGGGTCAAGGCCGAAGAAGCCCCGAACATCGGTTCTGGGGTGCTGTTCGGAGCGAGCACTAGTCATGCGATAATCCCGCATTACGAAGGCCCGAGCACTGGCCCAGGTCTCGACATGGGTTGGCACGAGTTCCAACGCCAAGTGTTTGCGCATTTTGACCGCTCGACATCGACATGGAGGAGTTAAGGGCGGGACAAGCGAGGAACAACTGTGCCCATTGAGCCCTCCAAAGCCGCCTCATCTTGATGGAGAGTCGTTTGTGTCGGGACGAGGAGGAAGACGAGGAGGACGAAGGAGAAGGAGATGGAAACGAGGACGAGGAGGAGGACGAAGAAGAAGAGGAGGAAGAAGAGGACGAGGACGCAAACCTCCAACCCCGACGTAGGAGACGTCATTGATTCTCCTATTATCCTTTTTTTATCTTGTTTTCATAAAACTTGCACGTTATTTTCGTTTGTTTTATTTTGATTCGGTTATGTTCTTTTATTTCTTATCTAACTCTTGAAAAATCTAAAAAAAAAAAACAACAAAAAATACAAAAATATTTATAGTGCTTTTGTATATAGTGTGCCTTTGGATTTATTTTTATTTTTTTTAAAAACTCCCCTCCCCTTTCAAAAATATAATAATAAAAAAAATCCAAACAAAATGAATATTTCAAAAATTCCAAAAAGATTCTCATCTTTTGTAAATAGTTTGTTTTTTGCAACCCCTTCGTTTGTTCATTTCTTGTAGATAGCTTGCCTTGACCACCGGAGAGGACTTATGCACAACCGCGTCATCACAAGCTCGGAAAGGGGTTTTTCCCTTACACTTTTGTACCATTTTTCTAACTTAATTTGCAATGTGTACATTGTTTGTTTTTAAGTCTAGGGTGGTTATAGTTCATTTTAGGTTTTTAAGATTGTTTGTATGTTTGCTTGTGATAATTCGAGAAGTATGTGTGTTATATTGTTTGGAAACTTGGTGAATTGACGTGTTTTTGATGACTTGATTAGGAAGATTAGAATTTTGATCGGATTTAGTGTACTTAGGTAATTTGATATGTTGGAAACTTTGTTTGGCTTTAGCTTCGTGCTATCCTTGTGCTCAATATAGAACTAGTGCTTCAACTAGCCTCGTCACCGAACACTCTCTATAGTTTTTTTTTTGTATTTTGGAGTCATCAATTGATCCATGTGCTCGATCCGACATATGTGTAAATTGCTAGTAGCAACGAGTGATCGTAGCCTTTGTACACTATTTGTATTAAAAAAAAAGAAAAAAAAGAGAGGAAAAAAGAGAGAAAAAAAAGAGAGAGAGAAAAAAAAGAAGAGAAATGATGATGAATAAACAAGGATACAATATAAATCCTTGAATTTATTACGTAATAAACGTGCAACCCTTGCACATTTCTTCTTTTTCCTTTTTATATTTTGTTTGTCAAAGAGAGTCATAGATGATTGAGGCTAGTAGGGAGCCGATTAACGGTTCGAGCGTGGATAGACCTTTGCCGGGGCAAGGACGAGGGGACCGACTTGGAGGGTTACCTAGTACTTTTAGGTTCCGAAAGTTGATCTAAACTTTTCTTATCAACGCATTTTTGTCGTCGATCTTGATCAAGCTAATGATCAGTGTAGCATGCGATGTCTCAATTTAGGTTTTGTGCATTAGTTAGGATCATCCGGGGTTAGTGTGGTAATTCTAGATTAGACTCTCTTGAGGACAAGCAATCATTCTAAGTGTGGGGTGGTTGATTTGCACATTTTTGTACGTATTTTTGTTACCTTTTTTGTCGTGTTTGCATGTGTTTTGTGATTCGAACTTTTGTGTACCTACTTATAAATATTTTTCAAATTTTTAAAAGCTCGCCCGCAAGAGAACGGGATCGCGTGTAGGTTGGTAAGTTGAACCGTATCGTCTCTCAAAGAAAACTAGGCTCGGAAGTTCGGTTTGTGTTTGTTGTTCACGAATAAGAAAATAAGAAAAATAACAAATGGTTGGGGTTTTGTTTGAGAATTTTAAGAACTAAAAATTAATTAAACTAAGAGCAATAAATTAATTCTAATGATTAATTTGATTATAACCTAATAAATTAAATCTAGAGATTATTTAAACTAAGAATTAATTATCTAAAAACCTAAGACTAATTTAACTAAGAGAAATTGGATCTAGAATTTATTTATAAATTAATTAATTTTTAAAACAATTAAGAAAACTTGGGTTCTAGAGCTTTGATTCGTCTCCACTATCACTTGGGTATCCCCAATTGATGGTTCATAACGAGTCTAGACTCTAGACCCATTAGATCTAGCCTATAATTATCAACATAATCACAATCCCAATCGCAACACAATCAAAATATCGATTCGTCATGGAAGCAATAATTATTAATTAAACTATTTAAAAGCATGCAACTAAATTGAAAGCAAAAGACACAATTACTTACTAATTAAACCAAGAAGATCCGAAGCGTTTTGTGTAAAAATCCACGAACTAATATTAATCTAAACTAACTAGGAGCTAATCTAAACTAATCCCAAAAACTAGAGATTTAAAACTAAAATTATGAAGAGAAACTAAGAAAACAACTCGGCACTCGTTGGGGTTGTCAGCCCCTAAGAGGCCTTAGAAACCCTAGGAAAAGTAAAAAGTAGGAAAAGTGACCTAAACTATGCTAAAGTATGTTTGAAATCCGAATTATGGGGGTATTTATAGTTGTGGGATGATTTTGGCTTGAAATCAGGCTTTTATGTCGGTTCTGGGCCCTTTTAACGGAAGCGTTAACGGTAAGGTAGCGGTAGTAACCGTTATAGAAAGCTACCGTTAGTTCTTCCGGATACTTAGCTATAAAGTGAAAAACCACAAATAATCACTTATTTGCATCAATATAGATCAAAAAGCGGTAAAATAAACTGGAAGTACAAATATACGAAATTAAGCTCAAACTACCCAACTTATACCAAAAATAATAAGAAAAAATAAACTAAAATACCTACTAAAAATCAAGACATATACGTGTTAATCAACTACCCCACGCTTTATTGGTTTGTTCGTTCTCGAACAAATGATAGATTCAAAGTATAACAAGAAAGAAAATCAACTCAAGTAATGAGTCGTGTCGTGCTACATACATAATTTTGAAAATATAGATACAAGTCACGCAACTCCAAACACTCCACCCTTATTACATTGTCGCTCCAAAATCAAATTCATGCATCCTCTCAAAGGTTAATATATAGGGGTGTTCGCTCAAAGCACTTAAGCATTGCTGCATAGGACGTGTATATGCTCAAATCATACAAGCACAATGAACAAGAACCGAAAATCAATCTCTTTTCAATCGCAAATTAAGTGTGTTGTCAAAACTAAGAATCGAAAAAGGTCTTTTCGGGTTGTAATGTAAGGCTCTTTGGACGGGAATGGAATATATAAGTCGCGTGGCTAACTCATGATCTAACGTGATCAATAACTCACCAAACTATTCTAATCACGAAGCAAGTTGCTTCACCTCGTACCAAAAAAAAAAAAAAAAACCCTCACAAAACTCTCATAACGTAGCCTTTAAATTTAGGTTATTTCTCAACTCGTAACTCTAAACCGACTTTTGCTCGAATCACTTAAACAATATAGAAGGTCATAATATGCTTCTTTTTCTTCAAACACAACTCTTTTGCCTTCTGAACATTAGGTTTCAAAAAAATAAACAATATAGTTCAAGCCTTTATTAGCGCCTAGGCAATGACATAACACTATCCACCATCCTTTCTATTTTTTATTTATTTTCCCCCTTTTATTCTTTTTTTTCTTTTTCTTTATGGGGTTCTCATTTTTCCTTTAAGGATGGTGATCCTTTATTACAATAATTTCATAAATCCCTGATAAAAATTCCAAAACACTAAATAACCAATAAAAATGACGAACACCTACCCCACACTTTTAATGGGTCGTAGGAGTCAACTCAAAAATACTGATGGCTAAAGAAAATGGATTATTTGGCTATGAGGGGCTCATTCGGAATTTATAGTGGCTAAAATATATGGATATGGCCGGAATAAGGGTTTTATCTGTGCCTTAACGTCATTTTTCAAAGTCAACTACACACAGTGTTTTCAAAGAGATATCAAGACTGAAACTTATTCAAGCACATGCAATGATGATAATCACTCAGGATACTCACAGGCTTTTTGCATGAAATTTTTTTGAATTGACGCTGCTTTTAAGGTTTTGCGAAATCAATTGCATCCAAGTACCATTTTACAATATATAAATATAATTTTGGAAAATTTATGCACTTATGCACGCTCAAAAGACATGAACATCAAATCATACTTAATTAACTTCGACAGTCAATCCATACAAACACAATATCGCGTAGGAATAGTAATCAATCCGTTAAAATTTTAAAAATTGCACATTTTTTTAAGAATATAATATAAATTACGCTCAACCATCCCCCCCTCTAAAAACTCGGCAATCCCCTGATTGCCATAAATGAATATAAGAAAATAATAGTAAGGGAGAAAGGGAATAAGAAAACATCCCTGAAAATAGTCGAGCTTCTCTAAAAAAACTATGTGCAATCATCATTCGCCTCGAATCCCGTAATTGGAAATGACTTGATCAGCGACATCAAAATTCAGCTCGGTTTTTTCCTCAATTTCGCACAATTCTGCTACACCAGCGGTAGTGTTAACGGTAAGGACTATCAATAGTGGATACCGTTAAGTAATTATTAGCCTTCCTGTTACTCGCCAGCATCCAGTTTAGCAGTTGGTCTCTATCGTTACTTGCTGGACTATTAACGGTAACTACTAACGGTAAGGAGTTACCACTAGGTAACCGCTAAGTTCCCATTTTTGGCGATTTTATCACTAATTTCCTGCACATCAACACCGCATAAACGTACCATAGCATAGATACCACTAATAAAATAAAAGAAACAAAAATCAAAATAAAAACTAAGGAAAAGAAATCAAACACTTGGGTTGCCTCCCAAGAAGTGCTTTTTTAACGTCGAAAGCTCGATGCCTTCTACAAACAATGCTATCCTGGATCCAGAAATAAGTGACGATCGTGCCACGCCTTAGTGTTCTCTCTCAGTAAGTTTGGCCAATTTAAATCACCAAGGCGAGCATGGAAAGCAAGTCGTCGAACAAAAACTTCAATTCGCTTCGGAGGTCCAAAAAGCGAGTAGTCGAACACCACGAACAAATCAATAGTAAAGTGCGGCATAAGGTGATCCTCGACTTTTGGAAAAATTAAGAAATCAGTTGAACAAACAGAAAATCCCTCGAACACTCCGAACTCCTTCAATTCCTTATTATCCCCCTCAACAACTTGAAAATAATTAGAATCTACAAAAGGTCAAAGGGGAGGGGTAATATCTTCGACTAACTCTGTAACATCCATACATCCAATACATAATTTATTTAATTTTCATCATGCATTAAAAATATAATTCTAGTACCAAGATCGTCGCCATAAACGAATTCCTATTTTAGTTTTAAATAATATAAGAATTCTATTTAAACGAAATTATAGTTCGTTTTCAAATAAAATTATAATATCAACTTCTAACAAATTATTACAATTATTTAGTAATTTAATTATTTATTTAAATTACTATTGAGTCGTCTATGAAATAATTTCGATTTCTAAAATTATTATAATTTTTATTTATATTATAATATTTTAATAATTATAAAATACTATTGGGTTGACAACGGAATTATTTTAGTTTTAAACTTAAGCCGTCTAGTGGATCGTTCTTTTCGGACTTCAAAAACGAGCCCAATGATTAGCCCAAGTCCACTAAACCTAAGCCCTAACCTTCCATAATTAAATTCTAAGTTTAGTTTATAAAGAAAAATCCAAAACTCCACTTTTTCACAACTCTGCTTGCACACGGCAGACGTCATGGGATGAATGAGGCCACTTGGGAACAGGAGGAAGAATTCAAAGCGAAGTATCCAAATTTCGGCATTTCGGGTAAGTGCGGAATTTTGAGGACAAAATTTTTCTAAGGGGGGTAGGTTGTAACATCCATACATCCAATACATAATTTATTTAATTTTCATCATGCATTAAAAATATAATTCTAGTACCAAGATCGTCGCCATAAACGAATTCCTATTTTAGTTTTAAATAATATAAGAATTCTATTTAAACGAAATTATAGTTCGTTTTCAAATAAAATTATAATATCAACTTCTAACAAATTATTACAATTATTTAGTAATTTAATTATTTATTTAAATTACTATTGAGTCGTCTATGAAATAATTTCGATTTCTAAAATTATTATAATTTTTATTTATATTATAATATTTTAATAATTATAAAATACTATTGGGTTGACAACGA
>BMAC01001182.1:0-28033 GCA_014905375.1 Phtheirospermum japonicum | reverse complement strand
CACATTAGGTAAACTACTACTGTTTTTTTTTTCTTCTTTTCTGAATTTTCTCAATAAACACCAACAAACTCAATCCCATGTTCCGGCAGCCATCACAACCGAAACGGCTGCCGATTTCTATCATCAACCTTGCCAACATCACGACATCATCAACATCAAACGAATCCCGGATGAAAACCCATCAAAACACACCCGAAACTCCGTCCAAAAGGGTCAATTATTTTAGTTTTAAACTTAAGCCGTCTAGTGGATCGTTCTTTTCGGACTTCAAAAACGAGCCCAATGATTAGCCCAAGTCCACTAAACCTAAGCCCTAACCTTCCATAATTAAATTCTAAGTTTAGTTTATAAAGAAAAATCCAAAACTCCACTTTTTCACAACTCTGCTTGCACACGGCCACATTAGGTAAACTACTACTGTTTTTTTTTTCTTCTTTTCTGAATTTTCTCAATAAACACCAACAAACTCAATCCCATGTTCCGGCAGCCATCGCAACCGAAACGGCTGCCGATTTCTATCATCAACCMTGCCAACATCACGACATCATCAACATCAAACGAATCCCGGATGAAAACCCATKAAAACACACCCGAAACTCCGRCCAAAAGGTCCACCYCAGCCATGTTCTTCCCGAACGTTTTTCAGGCCCGACCAAAACCAGCAACAACAAACAACCTGGAACCCAACTGACCACAGCCCGTTTTCCAGCCCTCTGTCACGACTTGTCACCATTGTCGGCTGCGCTTACGGGCCAAAAGTTTCACCGTCTATCCACGAATGAAACCCACGTCAACCCAAACCCGAAGCCACCCCTGCCGTCGACAGCCACACCACCACGGCCCGGTTCAGGAGGCCRGTGCCACCAGTGGCCCACAYCCCCCACAGCCCYTTTCAAAACTGMGACCCAACAGAACCCCACGGCAAACCATCCGGATCGCCACCCCACACCCGAACGACCCAATTCCAGTRGCTCCACCAAGGCCGATTTCAAATCGCCGCCCAGCCGACCCGAAACCCACAAACCCAACCAGCCRGATCTTGGCCAAAAARCACCACCACAGTCCTTCCGGCAAACCACCGCCACCAAACCCATGCCCGTAAACCTGTACACCGCAGCGCCTCTCCATCGTCCAAACCATCCTCACCAAAAACGCCGGCAAGCCCACAAACACAACCACCACCGGAGACACCCCGGACCACTACGACCCGAAACCCAGCGGCCCCACATGTTGAATCACCGCCATTGGCCACCGTCGCCCCACCTTTCGGACAGAGAAGAGCAGGGACACAACCGCCCGTTTCTCCGTCACCCGCCCTCGCCGGTTGCAGCCAAACACCACCCGATGCCGCCATGGTTCAGTCGCCGACGACGATTGAGGAAGAAAGAGGGTCTGGCCGATTTTGCTTTGGGGAAGAAAAGGGAAAGAGACGGGAGYAGGAAAGGATTAAGGGTTGGGCTCCCCTTTTATTCCAACAAACTTTTCCAAAGTTACAAATTGACCTCAGCCTTTTGCCACCTTTTCAATTYAARCCTCYATTTTACCATTAAGCCTAAATACAGCCCTCCGATTTATTAGAAACCCCAATCCAGCCCCAAAACACATTTTTATAAAATACCTTTCAGTCCAATTTTATTACTATTACTATTACTATTATTATTATTATTATTAATAATATTATTATTACTATTATTATTATTATCATTAATATTGTTATTATTATTACTATTATTATTATTATTACTATTTTAAATATGAAAAATACTAATTAAATATATTTTTCTAATTTATTAGGTGACGAGCATTAAGGGGACTTAGGATTTCAACTACGTGCATACCACTCGATTTTCCACGACATTCTTACGAGGTAGGGACCACTGACTTGTCTTGTGTTAAATTCTATGTGCAATGTATATCATGAAATTCTATGTTTATAAATTAATATAGCCGTGGACCGCAAAAGTTGTCCGTGACCGGGGAAAAGGGTCATTGGGTTTATCCCAGCGTGCTAAATCCAATGATTAAAACCAGGGGCCTTAAGTGCCTATGACCGGGGAAAAGGGTCATCGGGGAAACCCGCCGCGTTTTAGCAGTCAACTGTCTTCTACGTTAAAATTATYAATTCTATGGTTAATTGTGCTAWTTGTGAGTTGTATAATTTTGCATGAGGTATGRCGGTGTAACTATTGAGTACGTTGAGCTCATCCCAAATCAACGACGTGTTATTCAGGTACAAATGAAGATATCGAATGAAAGGGAAACGAGGAGGGGAATGAAAAGTCTTGATGTTGATTTTATGTTTTAAATCTCGTTTCATTGTTTTAAATAAGGGTTGAYCTAGACATAAAGAAGTGTTTTTGATTATAAATTACTTTTGATGGTGATTTGGGTTATTTATATTATGATTATTTCCGCTGCGTAATTCTTGAACGTTTTTAAAAAATGTAAATCTTTTAAATTAAAATCATGAAAACTAGACATTTATTGTGACGCCAAGATTTTTTCCATTTAATTACTTAAAAATATAAATCATTTGTCGACTAAAGTGAAATCGGGGCGTTACAAACTCAACCACCACTTTATTCTTAACCTCTATCAATGCGTCGGGTGGCTCGGTAAGGGGTTCAATAAACACATCTTTCTCCAAAAATTCGTCCACCACCTCAATTTCAACATTAATTAAAGAATCGGGTGGCACAGTATGAGGCTCAATAATCTCGCCATTTTCTAACAATTTATCCACTATTTCACAAGTAAGATTCAACAATGGTTCGGGTGGAATGACATGAGGCTAGATCATCACTACCTTTTCTAAGAATTCATCCACCGCCTTTTTTACATTTGGCAACGCAACATCTCCATTACTATTGAGCTCGATTGGTCATGAATCTCCATCGTTGATTAAGTTCTCCAGTGGCAACACCTCCTCATCACCATCCATGAAATCTTCGAAAAGCGCAAGAGGGTCGATCTCCACCATATCCCCAATTTCATCCTCTATATGCATTTCTCCCAAACTTGGCTCCATCTCATTGCCTTCATAAAATTAAGAAAACTTGAATTCGTAAGATCTGCATTAAGTTCCAATGGCAATGCCCTAATATCCTTGTCCAAAGTCCCATCGATTAGCACAGGGGAAGTAATTTCATCTAAACTCTCCAAAACCTCTTCTTTACACTCATCCTCTTCTAAACACGTATTCGAGCATGAATCTTCTACCACCAAAGGGGGCTCCAAAACATCAAGAATTGGTACCTAATCCCCCTCGTTTGACAATTCCTCCAAAGAAGCCATTATTTGGGCACACGACCTCTCCATATTTGCCATACTTTTTCGTATAGACTAAAGGTCTTGCCGCATAAACTCAACAAGATCATCTTCGAGTTCATCTTAAGAACTAATGGTCTCAGCTTCTTGATCCTCTTGCCACGCCAAAAATTGATCGTCCGGTTTATATTCTTCATGGCTCGGGTAGGATGGAATTGAGTTGGGAGAGACATAAGAATCATAACTTGCATAATTTTGGACGGCGATAATTTCCTCCGGTGGCTCCTCGTAAAATAATACTAAACATTCATTCGCCATATGTCCTCGGCATCCACAACGATCACACATTACCTTAGGTACGTAGAACTTCCTCATGAACTTGTTGATTATTTCATCCCACGTTTGCAAGGAATCGGGTTCTAGCTTCAATAACCATTCCTTTGCTCGGCCCTTTTAGCGCAAAAGTGAAGAGTCGCATCCTCACTTGATCCCTAGTAAGCCCTAGAAGAGGAGAATTCTCGGTGATGTCTTCGTACTTTTCGATGAATTTAAACGGATCCTCGTGCCGAAGCCCATAGAAAATCGGGAGATTCAATCGGTCGTACTTGTTAGGAAAGTAATTCTTCATTGCGTCGCTCAATAGAATAGCTGGTCGAAGCTCACGACGCCAATCGAACGGTGGTTCATCGTACGAGTAATACATTTTTTTATTTTAAAAACTTTAAATAAATAAAAATATTTAAAAATAATTTTTGATTTTTCTTATTTGAAATTCGAAAAATAATAAATTCTAAATAAAAAATAAAAAATAAAATTCACGATTTATTTATTTATTTTTATTTTTTTTCGAAAAATAATTACTTTTTTATTTTTAATTTCGAAAATTAAAATTTTTAATTAAAAATAATATTTTTGGATTTTTTTTATTTTAAAGTTTTTTTTAATTATTATTATTTTTTTAATTTAAGAAAAATTATTTGATAAATCTTGAGTTTTGTTTGTCGACGTTCCTTGCAAACACAACACTCAACGCACAAGATTAAACGCACCGGTGGAAAATAATAAAAACAAATAAATAAAAAATCACAAATAAACAAAATAGATAAATGAAACAAAATAAGAACACAAATAAGGATACGAATAGCAAACACAAAACCACAACCTTTAGTTTTCCCCGACAACGGCGCCAAAACTTTGATTCGAACTTTTGTATACCTACTTACAAATATTTGTCAAATTTTTAAAAGCTCGCCCGCAAGAGAACGGGATCGCGTGTAAGTTGGTAAGTTGAACCGAATCGTCTCTCATGGAAAACTAGGCTCGGAAGTTCGATTTGTGTTTGTTGTTCACGAATAAGAAAATAAGAAAAATAACAAACGGTTGGGGTTTTGTTTGAGAATTTTAAGAACTAAAAATTAATTAAACTAAGAGCAATAAATTAATTCTAAAGATTAATTTGATTATAACCTAATAAATTAAATCTAGAGATTATTTAAACTAAGAATTAATTATCTAAAAACCTAAAATTAATTTAACTAAGAGAAACTGGATCTAGAATTTATTTATAAATTAATTGATTTTTAAAACAATTAAGAAAACTAGGGTTCTAGAGCTTTGATTCATCTCCACGATCACTTGGGTATCCCCAATTGATGGTTTACAACGAGTCTAGGCTCTAAACCCATTAGATCTAGCCTATAATTATCAACATAATCACAATCCCAATCGCAACACAATCAAAATATCGATTCGTCATGGAAGCAATAATTATTAATTAAACTAATTAAAAGCATACAACTAAATTGAAAGCGAAAGAAATAATTACTTACTACTTAAACCAAGAAGATCCAAAGCGTTTTGGTGTAAAAATCCACGAACTAATATTAATCTAAACGAACTAGGAGCTAATCTAAACTAATCCTAAAAACTAGAGATTTAAAACTAAAATTATGAAGAGAAACTAAGAAAACAACTCGGCACTCGTCGGGGTTGTCAGCCCCTAAGAGGCCTTAGAAACCCTAGAAAAAGTAAAAAGTAGGAAAATGACCTAAACTATGCTAAAGTATGCTTGAAATCCGAATTATGGGGGTATTTATAGTATGCTAAAGTATGCTTGAAATCCGAAAAGTAACCGTTATAGAAAGCTACCGTTAGTTCTTCCGGTTACTTAGCTATAAAGTGAAAAACCACAAATATTCACTTATTTGCATCAATATAGATTAAAAAGCGGTAAAATAAACTGGAAGTACAAATATACAAAATTAAGCTCAAACTACCAAACTCATACCAAAAATAATAAGAAAAATAAACTAAAATACCTTCTAAAAATCAAGACATTTACGTGTTAATCATTTTGCTTGCATTTATGGGTGCTAGGAGTCGATTAGGCTGGTTTTGTTAGGTTTAGGTTTCTGTATTGTTTGTGCGGTTTTTATTATGTTTTTGTAGTGTTTCACTCGTTTTTTATATTTTTGGTCATAGGATGACTAAGTGGGACCCATGCACGTTTGGGCATTCCATTCGACTCGCTATGGAATGGAAAAGCGAAGATAAGCAAAAGAACATAACGCAAGCAAGGAATGACAACTGGCAGATGGCTGGAGCGAAAAATGAGAAAAATCGAGCCGGGAGAAACAATGTCAGTCAATCGACTGGCATGCAGTCAATCGACTGCAAGTCCAGTCGATCGACTGCCCAAGCCTAAATCGACTGCTCACAGTTTGTTTTGACGGGGGATGAAGCAGTCGATGGACTGCGACGTAGGAATTTTGAATGTTGACCCATTTTGATGATTTTACCCCTGCGTCCATATATATATATTCCATCACTCTCTCTCCAGAACCTTATCATCCCTTGGTGGTTTCTGAACTAGTTCAACCTCCTCCAAGCTTTTACTATTTCATTGCTCTTGCTTTTCAAACCCTAGATTTAATCTTTAGTTTAGTTTAGTTTAGTTTAGTTTGTTTTAGTTTGTTATTGTAAGCAAGTGTGGGAGAAGGTGACATATCCTCATTTGTGGCTTTTGTTATTTGAAGATTTGATTTATATTTTGAAGATTGTAGCAAACTTGAAGCTTTGGTTTTGAATGCAAGATTGGTAGTAATTTTTTTCCCTTTTTATGTTGTGTGTTATGTTTATGTTGTTGTACTTGCTTTGTTGTTGGTTGTTTGACCTGTAAGTTTTGTTTACTTTCCTTGCATTCTCAATTTCCATTTTCATCCTCAAGCTTGTTCTTATTATATTGGCTAAAACTCCATTGTAGCATGCTATGAAACTTTTTACCCAATTTGTTCAAACAAGCATTTGATCTTGAAAGTTGTATGGAACTTTCCATTTTAAATTATTTGACTTCTGCTTATTTAATGCCCTTTGGCCTTTTCTATTTTCAAAGCTTTTACTCTCCCTCTAATTTCTCTTTCATTTACAAGCTTTATTTAGTTTAGTAGTTTTAATTTATTTAATTAGGTTTAATTAGTGTTTTTAAAGTTAATTACTTTCAAGCAAGTTTTAATTGGTGTTTTCAAGCTTTCATTTTTAATTCGAGTATTAACATTAAAACTCCAACCCAAATCAATGACTTATTGCTTTCTTAGATTAGATTAGCTTAATTAAGATTAACAAGAGACTAAGTAAAAACACCGACCGCTAATAATATCTATCCATGAGAGACATGACTCGGGAAAACCTACCGCTCTACAATCGACTCCGTACTATTACGGAGACGATTTCTTAGAGTGCTAAGGAATCTTTGATCACTCATCTTTCTCTCAGCCCAAAGCATATCACTAGCCTCGAAGGTGATGACTGCAAGTCTACTGCTGTGACCTCCGAAGGACCTAACCTAGAAGCTTTAATATGAACCCTCCATGCATTGTTGGAGTCCTTGTCAATTGATCCCTCAAAAATCATGTTAATTCATCTCCTACTATTATCGGGCTCTCCATTTCCCTTGCGGCCTTCTGGTATCTCCATTCTCTATGCTTATCCACCTATTTGCACTCCTTAGGGACCTCCTAAGGGATGTCCTGGGAGTGCCCACTTTTGGAATCGTGCCTTGTCTTGATAAACGAAATCCTTTAAATGACCTGCTACAATTAATCTTTCAATTTCTTTCTTTAGATGTCGATACCTCTCCGTGGAGTGTCCATAGTTATTAAAACCTTCAAAAATACTCAAACTTGGGATGAGTGGGTGTCTCTGTATAACTCTCTGGTCATCTCAGGATATTAGGTTGCTGTCTCTCAATTATAGCAAATATATTATCCCGTGCTTCCTTCAATAGTGTGAACTACCTGAAATTATTGCCTGCAACTCGTCTATCGGCTCCCATATTAACTATAACCCTTCTTTCAATTCCTATGTCGGGTTTTATTTTGTCGTTAAAAGGTGCTATAAAATGTCTTGCCTTTCATCGTGGATCTCTTTTAGATTCTGCCCTTTTTACTGGTGGTCTCTCTTTGTAATCATCCTCCTACGCAAAATGCGACCATCCTTCTTCCTCAACTTCTTCTACTTGGATATATTGTTTGCTTCTATCCAGCACTTCCAAAATTGTGAGAGAAGGTCGCTTTGCTAGTGACTTCGTCAATCATCTCGTACACAGCCCCTTGGTGTATGATCCCATCTTCATCTCATTTTTGGCAGTGGGTACCTCCAAGATGGCTCTTGTAAACCTGTAACGTAATCTTTTAATGATTCCTCCTTTTTCTGAACTATGGAGAATAGTGACATATATGTTTTGGTATGTGTTCTAGCACTAGAAAAATGTGCCAAGAATTCTCTGGAGCAATATGATGGAACTAATCCTGCACAAATCCCTTCAAGGTAGACGAGAATGCTCAACATGAGATTGCATCTATCAACTATTTTAATACTCCCTCATTCTCAAAACTTTATATATGTTAAACAGGATTCAACAATCCCTCATGGTAAAAAAATAATCCCTTATACCCTTTGGGTAGGGTGGCCTTCAGTATCTCCTTTGAGAATGAGTGTCACCAGTCTTCCTTCGTTTTCCCTTTTGTGATCTATTTTTATAAATCCTGTAATGCTGCTTGCATGTCTATCATAACCCTAGGTGTAGGGAGTGCTTCCATGTCGAACATTCCACATTACGGCGGCTGAGGAACTAGAGAAAGAGGAGGAAGAACGAATAGTGGTCGAGGGAGAGGGCACGACAACCACACTCCCCCTCGCGATCAGTAATACGACTTACCACCCGGCGCTGACATGCACGATCAAGATCAACAGAACGACGCCGAGGATGAAAACCTGTAGATGTTTTCTCTTATCGATAATCAAGAGCACAACCAGGACAAGGAGCAGAAAGGACTCGAAATCCTCGATAATGTAAATAATAGGGGGCCCCAGCCCTAAGACAACCGCTGAATCATGATGCTGAAAAACCAGGTCGACCAAAAACCTCAACACTTTTGGAATCGAGAAGAAGCCCGAGCCTTCAATGCTTTGGCAAATCAGGAGTTCGAGTACAACCAAGTTGGTAATGACGGGACCTAGCCTCGAAACAACCAATGGAACCAAGAGTACCCTAACTGAGAGTGAGAACTAAATCGGTACTAAAATAGAGGAGAAGGGCGACTGTACCATGCTTAGCAAGAAGAAAATGCCTGAAACGACGTATATGATGATAAGGGTTACTGACATTATGAGGATGACCAGTTTTATGGGAATTGTGAAGATTACGGTGGAAGGATAGACTTTGGAGGACGTGAAAATTTCGGCGGGGGACGAGCCCCGTGATATCTGAACGAACGCCAACAAAGCGATCTCGTATGTCCAACCATGTTAGTCAGTTATATATTTTCTACGGCATTCCAAATGAAGACCCACTCGATTTCATTCAAGAATTTTGCACGGTGGTATCCGGAATTCCAGCTCGAGGATTAACTGAAGGTCAACTGAGATTAAGGTGCTTCCCAATCACTTTGAAAGAAAAAGCGAAGTGGTGGCTTCTATCATTGCAACCGAACTCCCTTACCAATTGGGGTTTTTTTTACAAGAAGTTTGTGGATAGGTTTTACTCGCCCAAACGACGGCGAAGTTAAGGAGAGAAATTACCAATTTTGATCAATTAGACGGGGAATCGTTCCACGAGACGTGAGAACAATACAAGGGGATCCTTCATGCATTCCCACATCATAATTACAGTGCCAAAATGGTCAATAACTACTTCCATGAGGGTTTGTTGCCAATCTATAAGCAACAAGTGGAGGCAAAGGCCGACGATTTGGTGACTTAACCGCAAGGGAAGCATGGGATCTATTTGAGCTTATGGGTGAGAAGTCACAACAAATGAGCTCACGGCCAAGGAGAGTCAAAGTCAATGAAGTGTCAACTTCTCGAGAGGAGAATGATAAGATTGAGGAGATCACGAAGCAAGTGGCTTTGCTAAAAAGTATGATGAAACAAGATGAGGAGTCATCGCAACTGTCACACAAATTGTGTGGAATTTTTAGAGCATTCGGACATGGAGCTAACGCGTGTCAGGTGACGTTCGACGAAGAAGAGGATGAAGAGGTGAACACCGTGCAGAACTTCTAGCCCAACAATAAATTGGTCCAAAAGTTCACCGAGATCATCCGAACTTCAAGTACAGCCCGGGGAATCCTAATTACGTACCAGTGCCTAAATAGACGGATCCTCAATACTTGGCACCACCTCCCCCAAACAGAAATCAAGGAGGCCCGAGTAACTACAATTCCTATCCGAACAAAGGCCAAGGAAACTATCAATAGCGCCTTCCGCAAGGTCAAAATCACTCAGGCCAACAACAGTACCAAGCTCCCCAACAATAACAACAAGCTCCACCTCCCTTGAATCCCGACGAAGAGTTGCGGTTCTGGCGACAGAGATAAGAGTTCGAAACTTTATGCAACCGAGAAGAGACTCTTCTCTCCATCAAGGAAAATAATCGTACCAAAAGCAAATGGACGAATTGGAGATGATGATGGTGCAGATCTCCGCCTCCTTAGCAAAGCTCGGTACCGACCCTGATAAGTTTCCTAGTCAACACGAACAATCAATGGCGATATATGTACTCCGAGGAGGGAAGAAGGTTAATAATGGGATCAGAGAGTTGGAGGAGGAAGATGTTGAGAATGAGTCGATTTTGAAAGAAAAAGAAACAATTTTTCTGACTCATCCGCCCTTGAATGGATAAAAGGCGGTGATTGAGGGGACCCATAAGTCCCAAAACAGACACATTCCAGGTTCCATCACCAGGATCTTTCCATCCAAGGGAGCCGATTCGAGAAAGGAAAGTGCAGCCAAAACATCCAGCCGGATGAACCAAGAATCCAGCCAGACAGAAGAGGTATCCGGGCGGATGAACCAAGAAACCGATCAGATTGGAAGACAACAGGAAACATCTGACCGGACGGACGAGCAAATCCAGTCGGACATCAGAACAGTAGATCCATCAGACAACTCATCTGACCGGACTGACGGAAAGAACCGGTTGGATAATAAAAATAAACCCATCCGACCAGACGACCGAGAAAATCCGGTTGGACAACAAGGCAGTAGCTTCATCCGATCGGACTGGTGCAGGTATCAGGTCGGAAATAGTCTTTGAGCAAGGTCAGTCCAACCATGTCAAGCCGCAACGAGTCATTCGAGACTGCGTGTCGTTTCCAAGTCATCGTAAGCTGGGAAAGGAGAATAAGAAGTTTGTGGAAATCTACAATATATTCAAAAATGTGAACGTCGACCTTCCTATACTTGACGTAATCAAAGTGATGCCGGCATACTTAAAGTTTTTCAAGGAGCTCGCATCAAAAGAGAGACGATTGGAAACAAATGAACGAATTATGTTGTCGAAGGAAGTGATGCATATGCCACCAACTGCTACCGCTGAAAGTGAGTGATCCAGGGAGTTTTTGCATCATGATAACTCTCGGGGATGGGCAAAAGGCACGAGGAATGATCGATTTAGGGGAAGTGGTCAACTTGATTCCCTCTGCTCTATCCAAACAATTCAATCTTGGGGAAATGAAGCCAACAAGTATACGAGTGGTTGAAGATGTCTTGGTAGAAGTCAGCTCTTTAGTAGTCCCCGTGGACTTTGTGATACTGGACGTCGGAGAAGTGGCACAAGAAAGCAAATAGCATACTATTCTCTTGGGTCGACCATTCATGGAAACTTCACACACCGTGATTGATGTACATCGAGGTAAAATAACATTATCCGGTTTTGGCAAGTCAGCGACATTCTCACTCAAAGAGACCCAAAATGCTCCATCACCTCTTTTGCGCTCCGATTGCTCATATCTCGATTCTAAGGACCAATGCATGAAGGAGTTATACAGTGCCGTGCCACTAGAAGAGGAGAACGTCTAGGATGACGATTTGGATCCAAACGCGGAGGGGTGGTCGATCTAATTAACATTAAAGACGAAGCAGAAGGATATCATAAGTTAGATTTAATCGAGCTGGAGGAGAGTCACGACAACTCTCATGAGATGGCCTGGACGAGCAAGCAAAAGATGAAGGGGAATTGTTTTGCATGTAATTGTGGTGTTTTTCTCGTGTTTCTAATTAGGGTTTAGTATCATTTTTAATAGTTTTTAGTCGAGTTTCGTTAGGATATTAGGTTATTTTCTTGTTTTAACGATTGAGCTTCGTATATACGTTCTTGGTGATGATTCGTGGGTTTTTGAGTTCAAAATTCTAATGTTGTAGGTGGCTCAAGGAATTAGATTTGCTCCAAGATGTGCCGACATACGCCTAGGTTTGAGTCAAGGTATTGAGGCCCAAAATCCATGCCGAATTGAGAAAACCGAGCCAAAAGCAGCCCAAATCGACTGCTCGATCGACTACCAGTCGATTGACTGAGAACCAAATCGACTGAAGGTGGATAAATCGACTGCTCAACAGTAGCCAAACTACTTGGAAGCAAGGCAGTCGACCGATTGCTTGACTGAGGATCGACTGCAGTCGATCGACTGACCACGGATTGACTGAAAGCTCAGAAATCGACTGCTTGGCAGTAGCCAACTTCAAATCAGCAAAGTAGTCGATTGACTACCTTGCAGTCGATCGACAGCCCGTCGATCGAGTGATGCTGCGGTCGATCGACCACTCCGAGGAGGGTTTGGATATTTTGACATTTTTGCCCCTAATACAACTATATAAACCCCACATCTTTCACCAACAAAGGGATCCACTCACCACCCAACTCTTGCATGTGTTTGGGATTAATTTTCTCTAGGTTTTAGATTTAATTTCTCTCTCTACTTCTTAGATTTAATTTCAAGCTTTTCTTTGGGTTTGTAAGCCTAAGAAGAATTCAAGTATTCCCTTGGACTTTATTTTGACTGTAATTTCATTCAATCGTTTTGATTCTCCTTTAATTCAAGTAAGTTTTCCTTTATTTTCTTCCTTGTTCTTCGATTTCATGATTGTTCTTCAATTTATGCATTAAGCCTTAGCTCTTAAATTAGTTGTTAGATATAGTGAATTGGCTATGGAATCTAGGTGAGTGACACACCAAGATCATAGATCGAGTCCTTAATCATTTTTATTTTGAGTAGTTCATATGCTTTATTTTGTTTTTATTTTCATGCATGGGTTTTCATTAAATCCTAGATCTACTATTCGTTGCTTGTTATTTTTTGAAAAGATTTAAACTTTCACGTCAACTTTTAATACTCTTTCCCTTGATGCTTTTGTTTTTTTTATTAATTTGCATTATTTCAAATCTCATGATCATGCATGCATAGTAGTACTTTATGCTTTTCATGCTTGTACTTAGTGAAACATTGCTTTGTATTGCTTAATTTCATTATTGCTTGCAATTCCCATAAGGCTCATGCTCGATGCATCCTAAATACTTGCATTTACATTTCCTAGTGAGTTTATTTTCATAGTTTCCAGTTATTTTCCTTTAAATTTCAAGCTAAAAACTCATTGATTCTTACGATCGAATCGAATTCCGATAATATCAAGTCATGAACCCACTTTTATTTTCAACACCACTAAAAACTACAAAACAAGAAGCACGACAAAAATCTCATTCTTAAGTTTAACAAGTCCGGTCAAGCTAATAGGCATAGTGTGTGAAATTGTACAGAAGCATAAACGAGTGGGAAAAAGTGCTTAACTTTTATTCCTCAAAATCAGTTCGGTTCGGCCTTAGCCGGACCCTTTTTACAGGTGCCTGACCTTTAAATACAAGCTTTCTCTCTCTAAAGCTCTCTATGTTTCTCTTTCTAAAAATTCGGGATCTTTCTCTCTCTCTTGGAGAGGCTATTTATAGTTTTCCACTGAAACCCTAATTATACACCTGTCACTCTCCTATTGGCTCTTCAAGATTTCTGCTCACGTATCCACCGCCTCAATGCCGACCTCAGACATTTTCAACTTAATTGATCCGACCTCAACCATTATTCTGGCAAACCGAATCTGGAGACGTCGACCCGACACCTCTGCTTGGCATGTTGAGATCGTCGAATGGTCAGAGGCGAACTGGTTTAGGAAGCGCACCCCTCGGAGGAGCTCGCCCTGCTCGGCACCTTCCTTATCAGCACCCCCGGGCGGGAGTACTCGGGGTGTAGCACGGACCACCTGACGTTCCTGGGAGAGGTCCTGCTCGGCAGGTTGGCCGAGCTCAACCTGCTCGGCACTTCTATTCTTGGCACCCCCGGGCGGGAGTAATTGGCGAGTAGCGCAAAGCGCCTGGCATCCCCCGAAGAGACCATGCTCGGTAGGGTGGCCGAGCTCAACCTGCTTGGCACTTCTCTGCTCAGCACCCCCGGGCGGGAGTACTCGACGGGTAGCTCAGAGCGCTTGGCATCTACGGAAAAGACCCTGCTCATCAGGGTGGCCAAGCTCAACCTGCTCGACACCCCCGGGCGGGAGTACTCGGCGGGTAGCGCAGAGCGCCTGGCGCCTCCGAAAGAGACCCTGCTCGGCAGGATGGCCGAGCTCAACCTTCTCGGCACTTTCCTGGTCGGCACACCTAGGCGGGGAATGCTTGGCTCTGCTCATCATGGGTGTTCGGGTCTGCTCGGCATCCTCGGTGCGGGCACTCGATGGGAGAGCTAGACTACTCGTTGCCTGCTCGGCATGGGTGCTCGGGTCTGCTCGGCACCCTTGACGTGGATATTTGGCAGGAGGCTGAGGCCACTCAGTGCCTGCTCAGCGAGAACCCTGCTCGGCGCCTTCGGCGCTTTGCTACTTTTCCCGGTCGACTCAATTTGTTTGGCTCGGATCCTCCTCTAGATGATACCGACCATCAACAAGCCCCTGAGCACGGAGTCAGACGCGTGTGTTCGAGTTCGAGCTCATTGAACCCTGGTCGTCCTTGGGAACCAAGCCGACCTATTTACGGGATACCTTGTCTCTTCAACCTGGTCTCGCCTGCACTTTGACCATCTCGTTCTCCGTGACGGAAGCTTTTTTAGGTACCTTTGTAAGCTTTTGCAGGTCTTGTCTTTTCATGTTTTTGGATTGTTGTTTCACATGACCACTTTCCCTTCATTATACCATCATCTTCCTCCTTTCTTCCCCCATTTTCATTCTGCAACTTCTTTCATCCTTAGCTTCTTCTCTTAAAATATTCTTTGAAGGCAGCGTTATCGTGTTCCTGTCCCGTGATATCCAGTTTGGCTAATCTCCATTTCATCTTCCCCTAATTCTCTTCAGATTTTTCTTGTTCCCAAAAGGTAATTTCTCTTCTTTTCTCTTCCCTCTTCTTGAACCTTTTCCATGTCTAGTAGCCCAGGTTTTTCTGCGGAAAATTCTCGAGGGTTAGAGGGGGATGGTCTGGGCAGCGACCAACCTGGGTTTTCGTCGGGTTTGTACCCCGGGTCTGGGTTCGACCAATACGGGAGCTTTGGTGCCGGGGACGTATTTGGTCATGGATGTCCCTTCTCTTTTGAGGGGTTTTTGGGGAATGATCAGTTTGGCGATTTCCCTCAGTTCGACCAGGCACAACCTTTTGGTCATAGAGGTCGGTATGGGGCGGGATGTGAGCTTGGTCCTCAGAGTGGAATTTACCCTGAAAGTCGTTATGGTTTAGTCGACGAAGCCGAAGGGGAGTTAGTCGGTGGGTCGACCTGGGCGAGTGGTCTGAGCCCGGACCGGACTGGAGCAGCCATCGACGATTTTGGGATCGGTTCCGACCTGCTCGATCCCCTTGACGATCTCTCTGGTCAACATGGGGATGATATTCTGCGACCACCACGGGCAAAAAAATCCCGGAGGCCCAAAGCCGGCGTGAGGTCGGCGGCTCCTGAAACTTTCACTTTTTGGTCGGACCAGCCCGACGAGCGTACCCCGGTCGGCCACTGGAAAAGACCCCTCCTCGCGATTGGGATGACCGGATGCTTAGCATAGCTGTCGATCAAAGTGGGTTAGTCGATGAAAATTTAATCGTGTACCGAAATGAGTGTGGGGTGCCCGGGTCAGTCCATCTGTTCCTCCCTTACGATACCGAGCAGATCAATCATCCGCCGGTCTCATGAACCACCATGTTTTTGGATAGCCTACACTTTGACATTTCGTTTCCGCTCCCCCGATATTCTGAATGACTTAGGGTTGCCCATCTTCCAGCTCCATCCATTGGCCGTAGCTCAAATTCTGGGCTTATTTGTACTTTTCAATCTCAATGTTGGCCAGCTCCCTCTTTTGAGGAGCTTCGTTGGCTTTATCTTTTCAAGGCCGCGGGTGGGGGCGACTCCGGTTTTTACTACAACTCAGTCCGGTCCGGAACCTCTAAGAACCTCGTGACCGGGCTCCCAGAGTCTCTCTATGATTGGAAACCTCGTTGGTTCTATGTCGGGGGGGACTGGCAAACAAGGAACCACCCTGATGGCTCAGTCTATTCTCCCCCCAACTCTTTTACAAAATTCGGTTAGTATGACGTTAGCACTTTTTTCCTTATTTCGGTCTAATCCTTATTATTTTTTCCTCTTTTCGCCTGGACACTATATTGGATTCCGACCCGGAGCAGAGGCATTACAATATATTGCTTACGAAAGCTAAATTTTGTAGGGCCAGATTCTGGGATTCTCTTACTCATTCTCAGTTCAGAACCATTACCCCCAGTGAGTTAAATCTGACTTGTCTTCCTGCCTTCGATTCAGTGTGGGTCTTTCGTTCCCTTGTGAGTTTGGCGTTTGAATTCCTGTGGTCGGTATCTTGTGCCTTAAGACATCAGATTCTCTGTTCGGCATTTTCTGTTGGGTCGAGTCATTCGTCGTTTATCGGCATCGGTGTCCGTGTCGGCCGGTGCGACCGAGCCGAACTCGGCAGCTCGGCCTGGCCGCCTGTTGCTTCGGCGTTGGTGCTAACGTCGGGCGATGTGGCTGAGCCGAGCTTGGCATCTCGACAATTCCTGCTCGGCATGGCTGCCTGTCGCTTTAGCGTTGATGCTAAAGTTGGGCGACGTGGCTGAGGCGAGCTCGGCAGCTCGTTAATTCTTGCTCGGCATGGCTGCCTGTTGCTTCGACATTGGTGCTAAAGTCGGGTGACGTGTCCGAGCTGAGCTCGACAGCTCGGTAATTTTTGCTTGGCCTGGTCGCCTACTGCTTTGGCATTGGTGCTAGTGCCGGGCGATGTAGCCGAGCCGAGCCGAGCTCGGCAGCTCGATAATTTCTGCTCAGCCTGGTCGCCTGTCGCTTTGGCATTGGTGCTAGCACCGGACGATGTGGCCGTGCCGAGCTCGGCGGCTCGGTAGTTTCTGCTTGGCTGCGCTACGCTGGTGTTTAAATTTCAATTTTTTATTTGTGCCTTTTCTGATCTTCGTATTTTATGTTTGCAGTGTATTATCCTTACTCCGACAGAACCATGTCTCTCTCTGCACTTGATCGAGCGGCGAAGTTTTTGGAGCTGAACACTAAGAAGCCAGCAAAGAGGCTGGTGGTAGGAAAAAGAAGAAGGCCATCTCGTCAGCCCCATCTGCTCCTCCCGAGTCTTTCCCGGCTCCTCAGGTCAGTTAAGGGAGCTCTCATCAAGAGCCGATCACTGTTGATCCTGAAGAGGTTAGGTTCAGCGGTCCCCAACCTCAGTGTGCCCATCCCGAGTACGACTATTCAAGATGTTATGCTCCTAACACGGCCGGTGGGTTGGTTGGGGGGTATCCTTTCTTCGAGTTCTCGGATAGTGTCGCTCGTAATTGGGGGCAGAACTTGGACAATTGGGTCTCTGGCTTCGATGCGGACAACCAATTGGGGTTCTCGGAGGCAAACTTTTGTCGAGCCTTTGCCTCGATGAAGCTAGCTCGGTGGATCTTCTCCGACCTCCATAAGGACCATGCCCATCTCCAGCGGGACTTTGCTGCTCTTCAAGAGACGCACGATCAATGCACGAACCTGATCCTTGACCGCGATTCTTGGATGGCGAGGGCTAAGAAGGCGGAGCAGTCCACCGAGGCAGCTTTGAGCGCAACTCAGCGAACTCTATCCGACCTGTATGACCTGAAGACTCAGCACGACGAACTGGTCCAAAGGCATGGTGCGCTGGTGGCTGATCGTGCTCAAGGGGAGGAGGCCACATTTGCGAGGGGAAAGGCTGCTGGCACCAAGGAGTACCAATCTTAGACTCTCGGGCCCATGATGAGCGCCTTGTATCTGTCCACCATGGAGGAGGCCCTCCAAATGCTGAGGAATGGGGCTTCCATTCCTGATTTTGAGAAGCACATCGCTGAAAAAATGGTGGAGTATGGCATGGGGGGCGGTGAGGCCGACATGGATGCCAATGGCGAGGAGCAGGGAGATGACGATGATGATGAGGATGGCGAGGCTTGATTTGCACTCTTTCTGATTTAGTGTTTTCTGTATTTTTATGGAATGTCACTTTTGGGTGGCCAAATCTGATGTTTCTGAACAATTTCCAACTTGAATTTGAATTGTCTTGTTCTGGCTGGCTTCTCCTTTTTATTCGTTCTGTACTTAGTTTATTTTCGTTTGCTTTCCTTTTGTGGTTTTGATGATCTAAATATGCATGCATATTGTCTTTTTTTTAAAACTCCGAGCTCGGCAATTTGAGCTCGGAATATTGAGCTCGGCAATTTTTCTCAAACTTGCTCTTTTTGGTGTGCCGGCTCAATTTGAACTTCATGTTTTGAGCTTGG
This sequence comes from Phtheirospermum japonicum, assembly GCA_014905375.1. NCBI lineage: Eukaryota > Viridiplantae > Streptophyta > Magnoliopsida > Lamiales > Orobanchaceae > Phtheirospermum > Phtheirospermum japonicum. The sequence continues at coordinate 9,672 of BMAC01001182.1, read as the reverse complement.
CACTTTGAGCCCAGAATTTTAAAATCTCGCCCCTATACGTGGAGAGCCAATTTTGAGTTTGACTCTTTTGATCTCGGCACGTTGAGCTCGGACTTTTGGAATCTTGCTCTCTTTTACGTGTCGAGCTGGTTTGATTTTGACTCTTTTGAGCTCGGCATGTTGAGCTCGGATTTTTTTAGATCTTGATCTCTTTGACGTGTCGAGTCAATTTGAGTTTGACTCTTTTGAGCTCGGCACGTTGAGCTCGGATTTTTTGAAATCTTGCTTTGTTTGACGTGTCGAGTCAATTTGAGTTTGACTCTTTTGAGCTCGGCACGTTGAGTTCAGATTTTTTAAATCTTGCTGTCTTTTACGTGTCGAGTCAATCTTGAGTTTGACTCTTTTGAGCTCGACACTTTGAGCTCAGATTTCTTGTTTTGCTCTTAGTGAGCTGTGTTATAATGGGGTTTTCATGAGCGAGATCGACCTGGTGAGGTCAGACTATCACTCCTGTTTGGTTTTAGGTTTGGAAGCCGCCTGATTTTGTCGACTTGTGCTCTCAATAAATAACAAGAAATGAAATTTTATTGATAATATTTCTTAAGGTATACAACGTTCCAAGGTTGTGCAAATTTCTTTCCATCTAAGTATTCTAGGTGGTAAGCCCCATGCTGGAGGATTTCCGATACCTTGAATGGTCCCTCCCACTTTGGTTTGAGGGAGACTTGATTTGGTCCGAAAACGCATTTCAGGACCAGGTCACCGACTTTGAAATTTCTGGCCTTCACTTTTGAGTTGTAGTAGCATTCGCTTCTTTGCTTGTAGATTGCGTTCTTCAGTTCGACATCTATTCTTTTTTCTTCGAGGAGGTCGAGTGTGGCTCGGCAGTCCAGGTCATTTTTCTCTTCCTCAAAGTGTGCTACTCGGTAGGATGGTGTGCCGATCTCAACTGGTATAACTGCTTCTGATCCAAAGGCCAGTGAGAACGGGGTTTCATCGGTAGATGAACGTTGTGTTGTTCTGTACGACCATAAGATACCGGGTAGCTCCTCTGGCCAGCTTCCTTTCAGATCTTCCAACTTCTTTTTCAGTGTGTATTTGAGGATCTTGTTGACCGCTTCGACTTGTCCATTCGATTGAGAGTGGTACGGCGTGGAGAAACTGGTTTTGATATTCATCTCCCCACAAAATGCCTTAAACCTCTTGCTGTCGAACTGCTTGCCATTGTTAGATACTATTGAGAGTGGCACTCCAAATCTACATATGATCGATTTCCAGACAAAATTGATGATCTTCTGGTTGGTTATGGATACCAACGGTTCAGCTTCTGCCCATTTGGTAAAGTAATCTACCACAACTACCGCGTATTTTAATCATCCTTTTCCCTTCGGTAGTGGACCAATCAAGTCAATTCCCCATTTAGCGAACGGACATGGCGAGTATATGGAATTGAGGGTTTTTGCGGGAGAGGTAATCTGAGGTGCAAACACTTGGCATTTTTCGCATTTTCTGACCTTCTCTATTGCATGTCTTTTCAAGGTCGGCCAATAGTAAACTTGTCGAATGAGTTTGTGAGCCAGTGATTGTCCTCCAGCGTGGTTTCCATAGATGCCCTCATGTACTTCCCTCAGTGCATACTCAGCATCCTGTTCATTCAAGCAGCGGAGTAGGGGGATGGAATGCCCTCTCTTGTACAACAACCAATCCACAATGGTGAACCGAGCTGACTTTGTCGTATTGACCGTGCTTCATCTCGGTTTTCTGGGAGCACCCCTTCGTTCAGGCAAAGTAGAAATGGCTTCATCCAGCTCTCCCTTCCATTCTGACCTTCCTTATTCTAGTCGGCTTGGCTGGCCGTGTTGGTGGCGGCGACGTCAAGTGATGTTGTCGAATGGTGGCTGACCGTCACTGTATCCAGCTCCTCCACGCCAAGTCTTGTTGCTAATTTGGCGAAGGAGTCTGCTGGGACTTTATCATTTCGTGGTACATGGACGACCTCAGCTTCAAATTCAGCTAGGCGTGCTTTTGTGAGTTCTAGGTATAGTGCCATTATGGGCTCCTTAGTTTCATACTTCCCGTTGATCTGATTCACCACTAGCTGGGAGTCACTCTATATTTTTAGATTCCTGATCCCCATTGAGACAGATGCTTCCAGACCAGCAAGGAGGGCTTCGTACTCGAATTGATTATTAGTCAGAGGGAACTGGAAGCATACGGCTGAGCAGAAAGGTTTCTTTCCAGGACTTACCAATACGATTCCTTCTCCAGCTCGTCCAGTTGTCGACGACCCGTCGACGTATATGCACCACTATTCGGCCTCTGCGGGAATTGGTTCAACCGCCGGAGTGAACTCAGCTATGAAGTCGGCCAGGGCTTGTCCCTTAATGCCCGTTCTTAGTTCATACGTTATGTCGAATTGTCCGAGATCGATGGCCCACTTGATCATCCTTCTTGAAGTGTCAGGGTGGTGCATGATCTGCTTTAAAAGAAAGATCGTTAGTACGATTATCTTGTGTTCCAAGAAGTATGGTAGTAACTTTCGTGAGGAGGTAACAAGGGCGAATGCTAGCTTTTCCATGGCTGAGTATCTCAGCTCGGCATCGTGCAGGGCGTGGCTCGTGTAATACACCGAGTGTTGTCCATGTTCGTCAGACCGGACGAGTGCCGAGTTGACTGCCGCCATTGAGACAGCTAAGTAGAGGTATAACGATTCTTCATTTACTGGTTTTTGTATGGTCGACACACTTACCATGCACTTATTTAGATCTTCAAAAGCTTCTTGGAATTCCTCAGTCCATTTGAAAGTTTTGTTTTTCTTGATTTCTTCGAAGAAAGGTTTGCACTTGTTCGTGGATTTGGATATGAAACGATTCATAGCAGCCATTTTGCCGGTAAAGCTCTGCACTTGATTTATGATTCTAGGGGGTTGTAATACAGTTATAGCTTGGATCTTATCTGGGTTGGCTTCAATGCCTCTTTGACTTACCATATAGCCTAAAAATTTTCCTGAGCTAACTCCAAAGGAGCATTTTTTTAGGTTTAGCATCATTTGGTAAACATGAAAAAATGAAAACATTTTATTGAGATCATCGATATGGTCATTTGAGTACAAAGACTTGACGAGCATGTCGTCTACATATACTTCCATAGTTTTTCTTATCATATTAGAAAACAATTTATTTACGAGGCGCTGATAGGTAGCCCCAACATTCTTCAAGCTGAACGGCATCATAGTGTAGCAGTAGAGGCCTCTCGCCGAGTAGAATGATGTGTGTTCTTGGTCGTCCGGGTTCATCAGGATCTAATTGTAGCCCGAGTAGGCGTCCATAAAGCTCATCAACTCGTGTCCAGCAGTTGCATCCACCATGTAGTCAATATGAGGGAGAGGATAGCTGTCCTTGGGACAAGCCTTGTTGAGGACTGAAAAATCGATGCATAGCCACCACTAGCCTGTTTGTTTCTTGACGAGAACAGGGTTAGCTACCCAGACCGGGTACCTGACCTCACGGATGAACTTATTATCAAGAAGCTTCACGACCTCTAATTCCAGGACCTCGTATCGGTCCGGGCTGAGATTCCTCCTTTTCTGTATAACCAACCTGACATTCTTATTAATGTTAAGTCAGTGGCAAGCTTGCACTGGGTCCATGCCCTGCATATCGGTGTGTGTCCAGGCAAAGACATCCTGATTTGCTTTCAGAAAGTTTATTAGCTCGGACTTGATGGGCTCCTTGAGATCATGGCCAACCCGGAGGTGTTTGTTCGGGTCGAGCTCGTCAACCGATATTCACTCTAGCTCCTCGACCGGCTCCGCATGAACAACCTTTATCTTCAGGCTCAGTTTTGAAGGGTCCAGCTCATCCTCCCCCACTTTCAGCTCCGATCTTTCAGTTCGACAGACAATGTTTTCGGACTCCCACATCGTCTCTTTACCTGGACACCGACCTTTGTCCCTGCTCAGGTCGGCATCTCCCTACTCGGCTAACTCGAGCTCGGATTTTTCGGTTCTCATTTCCTGTCCTCTGTTCTGTTTGGATTTGTTGAGCTCGGCATTTTCTGTTCGGCACTGTTGCCCAGAGAGCTCCCTTTCCATCTTTTCCTTGTTCTGTTTGATTTGGCTGAGCTCGGCATCTTTGTTGGTGTCCTGAATGGAGCTCGGTCTTTCTCTGCTTCTTTTTTCTGTGAGCTCGGCGACCTTTTCTGAGCTCAGTACGTCCTTCTCTCCCAGGTCTTCTCTTGCTCCTTTAATTGGTTCTTCGCTAGTTTTCATCTGCTCGACCATGTTTAGCTGTTTTGGCCTGATCGACCAACAGCATTCCCGAGCAGCTACTTGATCTCTTCGGTATTCGCACTCACCTAAGACGCCTGGGAATTTGATCGAGTAGTGGTAGACTGACATTGCACCTTTGAGGTCATAAAGAGTTGGTCTACCAATGAGGGCGTTGTAATCGCTCGGGACTTCAATCACTTTGAAGGTTGTGAGTATGGTCCTTTTTTCTTCTCCAGTGCCGAATTCCATATATATTCTTTCTTGTAAGAGAGCCTGCACATAGCCGCCACAGATCCCTCTGATCCTATGCTCACATGGCTCGATGTATTCTTTTGGAACTCTCATTCTTCGGAAGGCTGGCAGGTAGATTATGCTTGCATATGCGCTGGGGTCTACGAGGACTCGATGCGTTCGGATCCCCAGAATAGGCACGGTGATAACGAGGGCATCTGAGTGGGGATGATCCAGCGGGGCTGCATCTGAGTTGTGAAAAATAAAGGATGACACAAGCTTGTCTTCTTCCTCAGGCTGGTCGTCAAAATGAAAGACGTCAGATCTCATGACTTTCGTTTTCTGAATTGAGTTCCTAGCCTCCCTGATCAGGATTTTCCTCTTTATATTTGAAGTTTCTTCTTCTGCTCGGCTAGTGTTGATGAAGGTCAGGATCTCTCTCGGCCCTCCGGCTCCGGCTGGTGGGGGTGGGGGTGGCTGATTATTTCCTCTTCTTTCTTTCTGGGCTTGGTTGTTTTTAGAGAAGGGCAGCATATTTCGGTCATCGCAGACCTTGATCAGGGCGCGGACGAAATCATGACACTCCTCAGTGTTGTGCCCAATCGATCCATGGTATCTGAAAAACCTTTTTTTGTCCAGTAGAGAAGGGTCTTTCTTAATCGGCCGAGCCGGGGAAGAATGTCCAGATCCTTGATCCGTTCGAAAATTATAGCGGCTGCCATTGAGTAGACCTCATTGTACTTTGCTAGGAGGTCGGTGTGTTTGTTCTGTAAGAGTTTCATGGATGTGATTGCTTGAGAGTTTGGATTTTTGTCAACTCAATGGGCTAATTTGTGATGCTGTGGGAAGGATATTACTGGAGAAGACATGTTCTGCTCGGCTGCGATTTGTGATGCAGCTAGAGTGAGGAATTCCTAGAAAGTCTGTGGGTCTTGCTTGTTATTGATCCATTTGAAGAATGAATTGTCAGGTAATCCGTTCTGAGCTATAAGGAGTAGAGCTTCATCACCGTAGGGCTCAGACTCTGAAATTTGCTTCGTGAACCTTGCTATGTAGCTCTTTAGTGACTTATTTGGTTGCTGTACTATTGTGGCTATAGTTCTTTTGGGTGAAACAGTGGCTTTAGAAACCATGAAGTGTCCTCAGAATGAAAACCTCAACTGGGGCCATGAGCAGATAGAGTGATGCGGTAGCGATCGGTACCATCCTAGCGGGGCTTCGTCCAGCGTCATAGAGAACATTCGGCACCTGTACGTGTCGGATGCGCCGAGCATGTCCATATAGTTCTGGTATTGACTCAGATGTGAGTCAGGATCGCTACTCCCATTGTATAGAGCAATTGGGGGGATTTTCAGTTTTCCCTCTAGTGGTTCAGAGAGGACTTGGATAGACAGGGGGGACTCATCATCGCATGCCGAGCTAATCACAACATGTCACAAAATAGGGTATGTGGGCTGAACCGGGGGAGTGATTTGCTTGGCCCAGCTCGGTGATTCTCTGCTTCAAACATTTCAGCTTGGCCAACTCCTCATTTGGCTTACATGGAATTCTCATGGCCACACTCTTGCTGTTAGCCAATTTCTCGGGATGATCTTCCTGTGCTTTGCTAGCTGGCTTTCCGAGCCGAGCAAGGACGTTCTGGGGGAAGAGAATGTGAGACGACGTGCAATAGGAGGTCTCTCGAGCCTGCTCTTAGCATTCATCTCGGTTTCCTCCTCTAGTCTTCTTTTTCCATTTTGTCTTTGCTACCTCTCGAACTAGGTCTGACTCCAATTGTCCTTCCTGAAGGTCAGCGTTCTTGGGATAGCCGACCAGAGCTTCTGGCATCAATATTGACCTTGCTGCCTTCTTCATCATCTCTTAGAGGTCCTTAGCAAAGGCAGGATGCTGCATAAATGACCTTACTTGTTCCGGGTCGAGCTCATTTGGACCCGATTGCACATTCCTTTCCTGGCGCTCCTTACTAGTATTTTTCCTTGAACTTTCTGAAGGATTCATTTTTGACGAATAGGATGAACAGAAACTTTTCTTCGTACTAACCAACCTCAAATAAAGTGAAGTGCTGAAGTTCAGCTCCTCACGAAAAAAAAAAATTGTGCAGAAGATAGAAAATGAAATTTGAAGAGATGACTGGGAGCAGGTGGGACTGCAGATCACAAGGAACCTTCCTCTAGCGCTATTTTGTTTATGTTAAGAGTAACACAACCAACACAAAACTTAAATATAGATAAAAGAGCAGCAATCAGATAGCAGAAACGAGTGAGAAAAAGTGCTTAATTTTTATTCCTCGAAATCAGTTCGAATCGGCCTTAGCCGGACCCTTTTTTACAGGTGCCTGACCTTTAAATACAAGATTTTTCTCTCTAAATCTCTCTATGTTTCTCTTTCTAAAAATTCGGGATCCTTCTCTCTCTTGGAGAGGATATTTATAGTTTTCCATTGAAACCCTAATTAGACACCTGTCACTCTCCTATTAGCCCTTCAAGATTTTTGCTCACGTATCCACCGCCTCAATGCCGACCTCAAACATTTTCTACCGAATTGATCCGACCTCAACCATTATTTTGGCAAACCGAATCCGAAGACGTCGACCCAACACCTCTGCTCGGCATGTTGAGATCATCGATTGGTCGGAGGCGAACTAGTTTAGGCAGCGCACCCCTCGGAGGAGCTTGCCCTGCTTGGCACCTTCCTGATCAGCACCCCCGGCAGTAGTACTCGGGGTGTAGCACGGACCGCCTGACGTTCCTGGGAGAGGTCCTGCTCGGCAGGGTGGCCGAGATCAACCTGCTCGGCACTTCTCTGCTCGGCACCCCCGGGCGGGAGTACTCAGCAAGTATCGCAGAGCACCTGGCCTCCCCGAAAGAGACCCTGCTCGAAAGGGTGGCCAAGCTCAACCTGCTCGACACTTATCTGCTCGGCACTCCCAGGCGGGAGAACTCAGTGGGTAGCACAAAAGACCCTGCTCAGAAGGGTGGCCGAGCTCAACATGCTCGGATACCCCGGGTGGGAGTACTCGGTGGGTAGCGCAAAGCGCCTGGCATCTCCAGAAGAGACCTTGCTCGGCAGGATGGCCGAGCTCAACCTGCTCAGAACTTTCCTGGTCGGCACACCCGGGCGGGGAATGCTCGGCTCTGCTCATCATGGATGTTCGGGTCTACTCGGCATCCTCGGCGCGAGCACTCGGCGAGAGAGCTATACTACTCGCCACCTGCTCGGCGCGGGTGCTCGGGTCTTCTCGGCACCCTCGACGTGGATATTTGGCAGGAGGTCGAGGCCACTCAGTGCTTGCTCCGCGCCTTCGGCGCTTGGCCACTTTTCCCGGTCGACTCAATTTGTTTTGCTCGGATCCTCCTCGAGATGATACCAACCATCAACAAGGATCGTGAAGTTGTGCTGCCAAATGATCCACCTGGAGACATCTAAAATTCCAATGAGGTATCGTCGAGAAAAAGACGTTAAATGTTTCACTTCTTGGGAGGTAACCCAATTTTTTGTCGTTTTTGTCCATAGCTTTGTTTTGTTTTACTTTTATTTTTCTTACTATTTTTGTACATATTCTTGTGTGTGTGATAAACTGAAGTTGGATAGATTTGATGGTGGTGTGTTGAGTGTGCAGGAAATGATGAAAGTAAGAAATTGCAGATAACTCGGTCGGGTTGGATGAGAATCCAGTCAGATTTCATTACTATAATACCATCTGGCCGGATTGGAGAAAGTGTCCGGTCGGACAAAATAGACTATCCTACCATGGAGCAAGTGTCCGATCGGATTCGCTTTTTGGAGCCACATCCGATCGGATAGCAGACACATCCGACCGGATGATGCAACATATTTATTTAAAACCCGTTGCCCACCTGCATAATTCACTTACCAAATTCAACTTTCTACTCAAACACCTGAAAGAAAAATGAATCTCCGACTACATTCGTACATCGTACAAATCCATCAACTGTAAAACAACCCCATCCGACCGGAGAATTCAATTCGCAAACTACCCAAGCAATTGCATCCGATCAGAAGAAGCAAATCTCCAAACCCAGTTCTCGGGAAAAACACCCATCTTCAATTCTCAAGGTATAATGGCTTAAAACTAAACTTATTTGAGTTGTTGGGAGTTGAGTTACAGGAATTCAAAGAAGTGGTTGTTGATATTAATAAATTGAGCAAGATTCGGAGTTGAATTTGAGATGCACAGGTGCTCGATGAATTGTTCGAGAGAGTTTGTTCCTAGATTTCTCCAGTTTTCGCATTTACTATGGCATCCGGCTCTCGACCATCACGAGGACAGAACACGAGCTAGGGAAAAGGAGTGAGCTGGGGGAGAGGACCAAGCGATACCATACCATCTCTTGTGCCATTCCACTTGGAGGACGAGGGAGTGATCAAGCCTTACAAATCCTTGATCACCCGGGACGTCTACACCACCGACACATCGACATGGCCTTTTGAACAGAAAAGGCCAAACAAAGAGATAAAACTACTGAAAAGTTTATGTCGGTTATCAAGGCGCTCGATTTAGACATATTTTTGCTTGGTGACTTTGCCACTCTTTGACCCACTTGAGCCACCCTTCGCAAAATGTTTGCTCGGAACGGAACTTTTCCGTTTCTTCGAGAAAGAACTCTTTCTTTCCATAAGGAGCAGCAAGGAGAACAGATTTTCTCCTTCTTGATGGTTGCCTCATAGCTGACTAACATGTTCAACATCACATCCAAGGTAGGATCAAGTTTGTTCATGTTAAAGTTCACTATGAACTGTTCATAGGAACTTGGAAGAGACAGCAGGATCAAATCCACCTGCAACTCAGAAGGAAGTACCACGTCTAAGTTCACCAGCTTCTCAATGAGTGTTATCATCTTGAGAACGTGCTCGTGGACCGAAGCCCCTTCACGCAATCTCAAGGCGACTAACTCCTTCATCGCTGCGTACCTAGACGCCCGAGTATTTTCACTATACATCGACTCAAGGTTCTCCTTGATGTCGGCTGCATGAGCAAAAAGCTCATACTTCCTTGCAAAGTTCAGGGACCATGGATGCTATCATATAGCACTTCGCATGGACGTCATCTTTTCTTCCATCTCTCAAGTTCGGCACGTTGAGCATCAGTGGCATCATCAGGGAAGGGTTTCAGAAGGGGGTCTCTCAGTTAGCACATAGAGACGCTCATCAACAGTGAGCACCAATTTCAA
>BMAC01001181.1:182183-215687 GCA_014905375.1 Phtheirospermum japonicum | reverse complement strand
CAATCAGGAGATTGCCAAGTTTTTAGGGAGGGGGGTGTTGAGTATGGTTTATATTTAGTGCAATTTGATGTCTTTGTTTTGAAATGCATTATTTTTGATGTGATTGATCGCTATTTCTACGCTTATTTGTGTTTGTATGGCATGCCTGTCGAAGTTGACTATGTATGATTATTTGTTTTCGTTCTTTGAGCGTGCATAAGTGCATAATTTTTCAAAATTATTATTATATATTGTAAAATGGTACTTGGACGCAATCGATTTCGCAAAACCTTAAAAGCAGCGTCAATTCAAAAATTTTCATGCAAAAAGCCAGCGAGTAGCCTGAGTGTTTATCATCATTGCATGTACTTGAATAAGTTTCAGTCTTGATATCTCTTTGAAACCGCTGTGTGTAGTCGACTTTGAACATGAAGTTAAGGCACATATAAAACCCTATTCCGGCCATATCCATATATTTTAGCCACTATAAATTCCGAATGAGCCAATCATAGCCAAATATCCATGCCTATAGCCATGAGTGTTTTTGAGACGACCCCTACAACCCATTAAAAGCGTGGGGTAGGAGTTCGTATTTTTATTGGTTATTTAAGTCTTGGAAATTTTTATTAGGAATTTATTATTTTTGTAATTAAGGACCACCATCCGAAAAAAATAAAAAAAAAAAAAAAAAAAATTAATACCCCATAAAAAAATAATAAAAGGGGAAATAAAAAAAAAAAAAAAAAAGATAGGATGGTGGATATGTTGATTAATTGCCTACGCGCTTGTAAAGGCTTGAGTTTATTGTTTATTTTATGAAGCCTTATGTTTAAAAGGCAAAAGAGTTGTGATTAAGTGGTTTTGAGCTTCAAGTCGGTTTTACGGTTTGCGAGTTGGGAAATAGCCTATATTTAAAGGCTACGTTATGAGTGCTTAGTGAGGTTTTTATTTTTGAACGAGGTGAAGCAATTTGCTTCTTGATTAGATTAGGTTGAGTGAGCGATTAGCCACACGACTTATATATTCCACACCCGTCCAAAGAGCCTTACACTACAACCCGTAAAGACCTTTTCTGATTCTTAGTTTTGATAGCACACTTAATTTGCGATTGAGAAGAGATTGATTTTTGGTGCTTATTTATTGTGCATGTAATTGTATGATTTGAGTGTATACACGTCCCATGCAGAAAATACTTGAGTGCTTTTGAGCGTACCTTATATATATTATCCTTCGTGAGGAAGCATGATTTTATTTTGAAGCGACAATGTAATAATGGTCAAGTGTTTGACGTTGCGTGACTTGTACCTATATTTTCAAAATTATCTATGTAGCAACGCACGACTCTTTGCTTGAACTTATTTTCATTCTAGTTATATTTTGAATTTATCGTTTGTTCGAGGACGAACAAACCAACAAAGCATGGGGTAGTTGATTAGAGTAGATTTGTCCTTGTTTTTGTTAGTATTTTAGTACAGTTTTCTATTTGTTTTTGGTATAAGTTGGACGATTTAAGCATAATTCCGTATTTTTATAGTTCTGACTTATTTTACCGTATTTTAATCGTAATTGATGCAAATAGGTGATATTTCGTTGTTTTCACTTTACAGCTAAGTAACCGGAAGAGTTCAGCGCGTAATAGACGAAGTTCGATGTTCAAGAATAGGAGAACGAGCTTTCCGGCGAAACGAGTAGCAAAAGATAGAGAGAGACGGAGGCAGACGCGCAGTCGCGTCGACTGACGCGACCGTCGACGCTCTGTCGACGCGAGCCATGATCCGCGTCAGTCGACGCACCGTCGACGCAACTTGCTGAAGCGTCGATGTCGACGCACCGATGTCGATGCAACGTCGACGCAACTTGCTGAAGCGTCGATGTCGACGCACCCGCCCAGTCGACGCCGCACGCCCAGACAGCACCGACGCTGAGCTCCAGCGCGCGTCAGTCAACGCTACGTCGACGCACCATCGACGCGACGGCCCAGAATTCGGATTTTAGGGTTTCTTGAGCGCCAAGACTTGTAATATCTATATAAACCCTCCTTATTTTGGATTTTTTGGAAGAGACACGACCTCCTAGGGTATTTTAGATTATAATATCAATAATCCCACATCTCATAACGAGATTTGAAGACGGAGATCAAAGTTCGAAAAACAATGCGTCCAAAACATCGAATTCGAGTTCGGGATTCAATTTTCGCCAAAGATCAACGTTCAAACTCTGGAATAGCTGGAGCTTTTTACCGCTTTCATTAGTTACAATAAGTACTCTAAACTCTTAGATAATTTCGTAGTTAATTTCTTAGTTAATTGCTTAGTTAATTTCGTTGTTAATGCTAGACTAGTTTAATTAGCTTAATCGTTTTACGCTTGATATTGGATATTGGTTTAATTTAGTTTATTTATGCGATCGATTTATGCTTAGTTATTCATTAATCTTAGATTCTTATGATTCATTGCTTAGTGGTAATTTCTTATGCTCATGCTTCTAGATTCGTTAATTAAGTTTGATTTATGGTTGCGTATTACTGATAGTATAATTATTGCTCGTAGTTGGTAATATAGTTTAGAATAATTAGTTAAATTATCTTTAGTTTAATTTCTGCTTAGTTTATAATGATCAGTTCAACATCTTTTAAAACCCAAAATGTACATGTATTTTATTTTATTTGTAAATTGAGAAAGAATCCGAAAGACCGAACAGTTGTTTCCTCGAGAGATACGACTCGAGTGAAACTTATCACCCTACAGTTACCTCGTACTCTTGCAAGCAAACTGATGTGCTTTTTAAATTAATTTATTAAAAAGGGGTGCACAAAAAGTTTGAGTCAATACTTTACAAATGCCTGACTATATAAAGTCAACTTTTCGTAATTTAGGGATATACTTTTATAATATAAATTATTAAGGCCAATCAAATCATACTAAAAAGGTTCGAGTTCAAATATTGAAATTATGATTTATGATAATTTGTATGATTAGCGGTCCAACTTTCCGAAATAAATTTATGATTTGTATAATAGAGGCTAATTTAAGAATAATTTAATTAATTAGTGTATATGAGTTAAAAATCGATATTGGACATTAATGATAAGATATATATCAAATAAAATAAAAAACTATTATTCAATTTCATTATTTACAATCAATAAATTTGGTATCTACATTTTTTTTTAATAAGTTTGGCCAAGTGGTTGGAAAGTAGAAGATAAATCTCAAATAATTTGAGAGGTCTAGGGTTCGAACCCTTGTCAACACCCTTATAAAGGGTTAGTGATACCACTTGAGCTACAAGCTCGTGGTTGGTATCTACATTTAATCTATATTTAATTTAATTTTGGGTGGACATTTAATCTATATTTAATTTAATTTTGGGTGATTAATTGATTGACTATCAATCTATATTAAAAGTGACATTATTGAAATAAAAATTAAATAATTCTTTATATTTTTTATTTATGATACTTATGGGAAATGTCCTTACTTTTCTACTTAACTTTGATTAGCCAATTTTACAATATATATAATTTGTTAGATCTTAGATTTTAAATGTGAAGTTTTTAATAATAATAATAATAATAATAATAATAATAATAATAATAATAATATAATAATAATAAATCTCGTATTATATATATAGAATATTATATTATATTATATTTTATATATATAAGAATTCTGAAAAATAAAACATAAATAAAATGTATAATCAGTAATTAAATCTAAATATTTAATTATAAATTTGCAAAACCTGAAAAAGTAAAATCAAAATATAAATATGTAAAATGTTATCAAATAAATTTGTTTTTCTTATAAATAAAATACTAAAACTTATAATCAAATTTCAAATATTTATTTATAAATACAAAAATGAAAAAAAAAATCAAAAAGTTGCTAATATTATAAACTTAATATGAATTCATAGCTACAAAGAATTTACCATTAAAGTGTAGAAAATTATTGACTAAGTATAAATATAAAAAGAAATAAAAAATTACAAGAAATATAAAATAATATGAACAAAATTGAAAGAAAATAAGAATAAAAATAAAAAAATTATAATTTAATTTTAAAAAATTATTTAATAAGTTTGTTAACGAAAAAAAAAGATATTATAAGTACAACCAAAAACTTGATGCAACGAAGACAATATATATATATATATATATAATCGGTAACAAGAATTTGTCTTTTCTATCATAATTTTATTTTTTGAGAAGAAAAGGCGATATGAGGACAAACCTAATAAAGTTATACCTTTCAATTTTCTATACGTAAATCGGCTAAAACGCAGATAACTGAAACTTTGACCCAGAACGTGTCACAAACTTGACAATGACATTTTTCTTTTTTCATTTTCCTAAAAAAATTAAAAATTATATTATGAATATAAGTGAAAGGTAAATTACTTTATACAATTATTTTATTAAAACTTGAAATCAAAATTATATTTGGGCAGAATGAAGAAAATAATTATATAATCGCATAATATAAGGATTCAATACATTAGTTTAAAATTCTTAACTAAATAATTATATATGAACATTTGTATATTAATAGTTTGTGACTAATTAATATGAATTTTCGTATAACTTATATATATATATATATATATATATATATATATATATATATATATAATTCTAGTTTATTTCTCGGGTTCATCAACTGACTCGATAACTGATATTTAACTTGATTACTCAGTGGCTATCCCGATTCAATAACGAGCTAATTTCAAAAATATTAACTATAATAAAACTGAATACAAAGGCCTTTAATTAAATTTATAATAATATGACTCATTTATTTGGTATTTCTTTGTTCATAATTGTAGTATTTTATATGTTTTTATAATTTTTATATATTATTTAGTTTCTAGCTTTAGGAGATAATTCTTATATTATAATTTTAATTAAGTATATTACTTTCTGTTAAAATATTTTAAAATTTATTTTATTATTTATAACTTCTTGATCTTTGTTATTATTTTATTATCAACTTTCAGTACATATAAAAACTATTTGGAATTAATTTTTATATATTAATTAATTTACTTTATAACTATCGCCAATTTATTCTATCAATGTCTTTAAAATAAGTATTTAGAAATTAATTATAAACCTATTATATTTCTATCTGATTTCAGAATATTATCATATTTATCATATTATATTATATTATTTATATTTATTATTTTATTTTATTTCAGAAACTATTAAGAATAATTTAGAATTAAAACACATATGTCGTATTTATTTAACTGGATCATAATTTTCTTTAGTTTATTTTATTATTTATAGAATTTTAAGTGAATTTTTGTTACTTTTAGGATTTAGTAAATGATTATTTCGGATTTAATTATTTTTAATTTATTCTATAAATTATTGTGAAATAAAATTTATTTTATATTATTTATTCATAATTTGTTTTTATTTTTAAATTATTTGATAAATATTTGTATATAAAATATACTTCTTATATATATTTAACTTATTTCATATTTTTAATGATTTATTTTATTATTTTATAACATTTCTATATTTTTCTTATTATTAATATTATTTAGATTCATAATACTTTAATCCAATTTTAAAATATTTTAGAACTTATTTTATATTATTTATAATATATATTGTTTTTGTGACCTTTTTTTAAATTCTAGTTTATTTAATATATACTTATAATTTAAATACAAGTTTTTGTATTTATTTAGTTGATTTTATAATTTTTTTTAATTTATATTACAAGTATTATACTTTTATTGATTAAGGGTTGATTTGGTAATTGTATAATTATGTTGATATAAAAAAAATTCTAAAACAAAAATACAATAAGTTGCGGCTAAAGTACAACTAGATTATTTAGTTGTACTTAAACAGATTATGTGATTAAATTATGACTAATGATAAAATTTGTGGTACGTGTTTACAAACAAGTACAACAGGTACCAATAATTAGAAAAGACTAAAGTATTTATAAAATTTTCACTTTGTCTTTGAATACAAAGACTAAACAAGGAGATGCAAGTGATTTGTAATAACGTGACTGATATGATTGTTTCGCGACTAACTAAAGGGAGAGCTTAAAACTATTAGCATGTGATGATATCAAGTTAAACTATAATTAAACTTATAATATAGTCTGCAAAAAGTTGTTTCATAATATATAACGTGGAGTTATTTACATTTAATTTGTTTTAGGACAAGGATATACACACCCGATCTATTTATGAGTTCAACCCAATAAAAAAAATAACAAAAATGCCAAAATCACCCCCCCTCCTCCCCAAGAAAAACACAAAAATACATCATTTTCTCCAACCCTTCACCACCACTTCAACTTTGCCATTAGTGTCGCTCATCACACCGTCGAACAGGAAGTAGAGAAAACGATGATGGGTGGTGAAAGGTAAGCGACGAATCTGAGCGGCATAGGGTAAGAAACAGATGCAAAATAGGGGTGTTTTTCTCTGGTTTCTTGAATAGAACTCATGTGTTCGAACTTTTTGATCGAACAGTACAACGTTGTTTGAAAAAAAAAAGAACCGAACAACCCTTTTTTAGCCTAAAGGGGTGTTCATATTAATTTTTTGAACATATGTTTTGTGTACAGATCAATTCTTTAAACATGTGTTTTGTATTCAAATCGATTTTTTTGATATATTTTGTATTGAAAAGTCTGATTCGAATGACATTTTTTTAAGGCGTTTTTTTCTTTTATATTTTTCCAATGGCACGGCTGCTATGGTGGCAACGGCAGCGTATTTCTGTGCGCATGGTTTTTTATATTTTTCAATAGCTGGCGGCCATGGCTGTGGCAGCAGTGATGGACGACGGCTGGAGTGGTGGTGGAGAGTTGAAGGATATAAAGTATTTGAGGGTGTAAGGCTAAATGGTAATATTGACGTTTTTGTGATAATATTTTTTGTGGGATGCGTATATCTGCACCGTTTGATTTAAATTTGTTTATATTGACCAATAATCGTGACTTGGGTATTTCAAGTTAATATATTACATTAATAAATTAATAATATTACACTTACATTGAATAAATTACACATCAATTTTAATTCGCTCTTTGCATCGCACGTGTTAAACACTAGTTATTATTTTAATAGCGGGTAACCTTGTAATTATACATTTAAGGTCGAGTTATTTGACGATTTGTATAATTGGTTGGGGTATCAGACAAAAATGATTTCTCTCATTTAGTATTTGGCAATTGCCCTTCTTTTTTATTGGTATTTTAATGTTTGATTCCTTTTTTCTATAATTTGAATTTGATTTTTATTTAATGTACTCTCTATTTTTAATTTATATTATGTTCAATTAAATGGATAATACTCAAATCATAAGTCAAAATATTATTAATAAATAATTATATTAAGTAAAGGAAAGTTATATTGTATAAAAATAATTACTTAAATATACCTAATTTAATAATTTTAAAATGTTTATATCATTAATGATAAATCCTTAACTCTCACTTATTTCATTATTTTACTATATAGTACTTAATTTGTTTTTCTTTGTATTCCGATATCTATGCAATAATCTAATGTATATGACTTTTATTTTATTGTCACAACAATAGAAATCTAGAGTAATTCATGTTAGTACATGTACATTTTCTGTCTACTATTATTTTATTATATTTTTCCAACGAAATGTTGAAAATATTTATTTTGCAGCGAAGTGTGGGTCACATTATAATATATAGAGATATCAATCAGTCTAGCCCACTGAATTTTGTTCAAGTGAATTCGAGCTGTAAGACATTTTGATTCAGGCCGATCTGGGCCGATTTTTTTATCTGGTTAGACATCAATAGACCTAACCCTATAGGTTCGGTTCCAGTCTGACATGTTGACTAAAATCGTTTGCCATGTATAAACTCACTATTGGCGGTCTCTTTAATTTATAATTTCAATAAACTAATGCTAACTAAAAATATAAAGATAATTCTTTAACTCGTCAAAATAAATAATTTTTAAATTAACAAATGCAAGTTCTAAGTTATAGCTAACATATCCTCCCTAATTAATTGAATAAAGATTTTAAGTTAAATACTAATAGTTAAATTCCTTAAAGTAAACTGCATAAAACATGAAATGTTCAACAACATAAATCATAACATAGCTTAGTTTAATACTTCAAAATATTATATATGCAATAAGGCTCCTTTAGGAATGAGTTTGTTATTGGTCAAACATAAACTCTAATAATAAGCGTAAATTCTGTACGGATGTCAATCGGACTAGTAATCTTGGGCCATTCATTTTGGCATGTGATGACATAATTAATCAACCTAAATAATTATTTAATAACTTGAAGATATAAAAATAGCAAAAATTAAAATATAAAAGGGAATAAGTTTTATGAAACTCAAGGAGACTTTACTATGATGAAAAAAAATTTAGATAATATCATAATTGAATGCAAAACATATTAATTATTGGGAATATTTTTAGGGACAATTTCCATTTACTCCAATAGAAGAATATTTATTCCCAAGAAATCCATTGAAAAGTATTGATTCCCATTTACTCATTCAACTTCTCATTTAATCAAACTAATACATAAAAGTACAAATTTATCCTTACCAACATGTTTTATTTTTTTATTTTTATTTTCCCCCAAATTTAACTCAAATAATACTACCATGTTAATCGACGGACTCCAATCGAATTCCATACTACATTCATATAATTTCATACTACGTTGTCGCCGGACTTCGGTCGAATTCCATGCTACATTCATAAAACTTCATACTACGTTGTCGCCGGACTCCGGTCGAATTTCATGCTACATTCATAAAATTTCATACTACGTTGTCGCCGGACTCCGGTCGAATTTCATACTACATTCATAAAATTTCATACTACGTTGTGAAAATCTCATACTAAATTCATAAAATCTCATACTACGTTGTCGCCGGACTCCAGTCGAATTCCATACTACATTTTTAAAACTTCATACTACGTTGTGGAAATTCCATACTACATTCATAAAATTTCATACTATGTTGTGGAATTCCATACTACATTCATAAATTTCATACTACGTTAGGCAATTCTATATTACGTTGTGGAATCTCATACTAAATTGTCGATTTTCATACTATTAATTTCACAAAATTACATATTTACGTATATTACGTCATCAAATTCCATGCTACGTTGTGGATTTTTTTTTTTTGATGAAATTGTTATCTCATTGTGACTTTTTGGCCATCTAAAAACAATAATATTCTCCCCCAAATCATAAGTATGGACGAGCAACAATAACTTTGTACAATGCATATTATTTCTAGTACAATCCAAAGAAACACGAACAAGAGCTTAAAGTTTTTTTTTTCAAAGGCAAAACCAAAGGCCATAACCATTCATACTGAAGCAGAGGCTAAGAGGTTTAACGCCTCCCAGAATGTTACATATCAGCTTGTAAATTATCAAATTACAAATGTAACACCAAATTAATAATATCTAAAAGTACAAAAATAACAATCATGTACCAGACACAAATGAATTCCATTAAAAATAAATAAATAAAAGGAACAATATATGAAGTATGGTGACTAGTCATTCCCAAGTTTTACCATCCCAAAATCTACAAGCATTCCTTTTTAAGTAAAAAGGTCACCGCTGCAGAGTTGTAGAGTTTTACCATCCCCAAAACTACAAGCATTCCTTTACAATCATCGTCATTTTCACAAACAGTTGGTGGGAAAAAATATATCAACTCACCGCCGGAAATACAGGAACGCCATCAAAAAGGCTGTAAATGCAGCGGAGCGAAAAGTCAAAAACACCCCTCGTGACGAAATAAAGCTACTGCAGAATAACCGCACCTTGGCACACAATATCTTCATCCACGAATCGAACCACCCCGCCGCATCGGATCCCGGACCCTCCGTGAGATCTGAAACTGAAAAGGGGAGAAGGCGGCGATGGGCTCGAATCCGACAGAGAAAATGAAGTCGATGAGTTCGAATCGGAAATCCGAGTCGGAGTCCGAAAAGGGATGTGGTTGATTATCAGCGTGAATTTGAAGGATTTTTTCCGTCGAAATGTGAAGGTTTTCGTGTTTGATCGGAGGGAAAATGATTGGAGGGTTGTTATTGTTGTTGTCCAGGTGGTTTCTGATAGCAATCATTCACCAGGGGGTTCGGTGGCGGTGAAACGGCGGCGGCGAGTGGAGGACGGTGAATTTCGCCCGCACGGGGAGAGAATGAGATGATGAATTCGATTTCCTCATATATATATATATATATATATATATATATATATAAATTAGGTTTTCTCAGGATCAAGGGGTATTTTCGATAATGCAAATGTGATTTTTGATTAAATGGAATGTCTTTTACTTAAATGGTAAAAATAAAAAGTTAAGTGACTAGTTGGGAATTAATGTTTATCTTAGTGTATCATATAGGAATTATCGCATATTTTTGTAATGTCCCAAACAACAATTCTTTCTTTCTCTAAACTCCTTAATTATTTTTGACAAATTGCCTCTCAAAATACATGAAACAAAAAAATAGCCTCCTGTGTTGAAATCCCGGAAAAAAGTCTGCAGGAGACCGTTAACCCATATTTCTGAACATTCACGTACCTCACATTTAGCATCATCGTGTTCACCAAATTCTCGCGACTCGAAATACGCAACTTCGGGTTAATCAGAGTTCATTTGTCCTATCACTGGTCAAAGTTATGAAAAATACATTTTGCCAATTTTTGATCGACTTTTCAGCCACCTCTGAATTCTGTTGAACATGAAACTAATCCTATTCGGTCCTATTATATTTATGGTTCAATGGAGGTCTATGTTGAATGGAAATTTTATCGGAAGTTGGTGAAGTTGGCTGGAAAAATGTGTATTTTGACAACTTTGACCAGCGATTTGGCAGGACAAATGAACTTCGAGAGCTGGAATTGTGTATTATGAGCAGCAAAAATGTGGTGAATATGATGGTGCTGAGGTAAGACACATGAACGTCTAGAAATATGGGTTGACCGGTCTCCATGAGCCTTTTAGGCCATAATTTCAAAATAGAAGGCAATTTGCCAATTTCGTGTAACTTAGGAGGCAATTTGTCAAAAAAGAAAGTTTAGAGTGTTTAGGGAAAAAAATGATTTGTTTGGGAGGTAATTTTTTCCCTTAATTGTTATTATTATTTTTGATCTTGGATAATTCTTCTTGCTTTTTGGTCTCAATGACCTATATTCATACTTCTTTCTAATAGTGCTAATAGTCACATCATCATCACTTAAGTCGAGTTTCAATGATCTTTTTTGTACCCTTCTTTCTAAGGTCGTTGAAAATGTTAACGTTATTGGTTGAAGTCGCTTTCATTAACTTTCGTTCTGTTTTGAAGATGTAGGATGCCTCGTATCAAACTATTTGACTTGGTGAATGTAGTTGGTGTTTCTTCTTTAATCTCATCTTCTCGGTCAGAATGTATTATGCCAATTGCATCAACTACCTCATTTAGATGGATCCTTCTTTATCGAAGGCAGTTAGAAAGTGAAACTTTGTCGATACTTGAAAGTTAAATCCTCCTGAGGTGGAGGCATATTATCCCTAAATAAAATAACACAATAACTTTAAGAAACAATTGTACAAAAAGTTAATTTATTTTCTATTCCATTCATTAATTACAAAAATAAATTAATATATTATGAGAATTAGAACCTCATCAAGTTAATAAGCTAAGAAATTAAATTAGGAAAACCCATAATTATTGTATTGCTTCTGATACGACATCAAAAATCGACTTGATTATATATGATAAGAAAGTAAAGAAAGGGATAAAAGGTTCTAGGTCTCGGCGTATATGGTAGGTAATATGATGTTATGATTATTACGGAATTATGGAAAATAAGAAACCCAGTATGGGAGTGTTTTCTTATTATGGATATTAAGTACTATTAGGAGATTTAATCCCTTATTATGAAGGAATCCTATTAGCAGGTGGAGAGGTCCAAATAATCTTATAAATAGGGGGTTCAGACCCTTATTTCATAACTTATCTTATGCTCCCATATCTCATGCTCATCTCTTATGCTCTGATGCTCATCTCTCAAGCCCCAAATCTCATGCTCTCACATCTCATGCTCTCTCATCATCTCATGATCTCTTGTTTTTCATGTAATTATGGTATTTTTCTCGTGTTTTTAATTAGGGTTTTATGTTATTTTTAGTAGTTTTGAGTCAAGTTTTGTTAAGTTATTCGTTTATTTTCTCATTTTGTTATTTTTACGTGTTTCTATATAATTTTATATTTACTTTGGTTAACTGAATTAAATTGATTTGAGATTTGGTGTAATTCTTGGGTTTTTATGATCGAAATTCCTTTTTTTCGTAGGTAAAGGCATTGAGCACCGAAATTCAAGACAAGCCGTGCCAAGACGTGCCAAAATCGGTGCCAAGAACAAACATTCTGGAATGCTAGCCAAGGCATTCCAGGCGAAGCTAAAACCCGCGCCATCCCCTTAGGAGCGCTCAGCGCACGCCAACTTGCAAGCCAAAACCCACGCCTGCCCCTTGGCAGCGCCCAGCGCACGCCAGCCTGCAAGCCAAAACCCGCGCCAAGCCCTTGTCAGCGCCCAGCGCACGCTAACCTACATGCCATCCTATGCCAGCACCAAATCCAGCACCAAACCTCGAGCCAAGGTGCCAATCTGGGTTAAACCTTGGCCAAACCTAGGAAAATCAAGCCCTTAAGGCTAATTTGATCCATTTAACACCAATAAAACCTACTATAAATAGAACCAAACTCTCACTTTGTGGAAAATCACTCATTCTCCCAACTCTTGCATGCGTTTGGAGTTAATTTCTCTCTCTAATTCTTAGATATAATTTGAAGCTTTTCCTTGGGTTTGTAAGCTCAAGAAGAATTCAAGACATTACTTGGATTTTATTTTTGCTATTTCATTCAAGTTTGTTGCTCCTTTCTTAATTCAAGTAGGCTTTTCATTATTTACATGCTTGTTCTTCAATTTCATGCTTGTTCTTCATTTTATGAATTTTGCCTTAGATGTTAGATTAATTGTTAGATCTTGTGAATTGGCTATGGAATCTAGGTGAGTGACACACCAAGATCATAGATCGAGTCCTTGATCATTTTCATTTTGAGTATTCCATATGCTTTATTTAGATGAACTTAATAACCGATTGGATTAACTTTCAAAACACGCATCGATCGGATAAGCGCGATGTCCGACCGGACAAGAGCATAGAAACTTTCATCCGATCGGATTAATGAACAATCCGATCGGACTCGTACGTTACAAATGTAGGTTTTCGGGATTCTTCAGTTACGAAATGGTTCTTGAGCCTTTAAAACTCATAAATCTTCAGAGAAGACCCATCCTTTCACCCCTAAGATTGGATCATATACATTGGAAGAGAGAATTGACAACGTTCTCAACCTTTGACTTATAGACCTTACGATTGTCGTATTTAGACGTCCGGACGGTTCGAGATAACTGCTGGAGATGGAGGTTCTTGACAAGCTTCTCGGATTCAGCAAGGTTCATTTCATTTCCCGGAATAGCTTGGTTTGGCAAGGATTCATCGTAGTATAGTGATTGTATTTTCTGACGATTTAGTAAACTCTAAACTTTTATCTCGTTAATTAGTTTGGTGATTCATGTTAGATAGTGATCTTTCGATATCATATTTGGATATTTCTTCTGAATCATTTATGATTACGTTTATGTGAACGGTTTGGTTATGGATTATTTTATGATAATTTAGTGATTCGAATCAACCCGATTCGGATAATTGGTGTGATTTGTTTATTAGAATTGCCTTTTGATAATGTTTGTTGAATGCATATCTAATGTTTGATGAATTGTTTGAATGAGATTGGTTGAACGGTCTTTAGATTGAGTATAATAGTTATTGTTGAATTCGTAAATCAATTAAACTACTCTTGCGAGGAGATTGATGCCCTTAAAGCAAGATAGGATCATCGAGTTTTCATAAATTAAGTTCTTCTGAGTTTTTCGGAACAAAAACCCTTTTGTATTTATTTTTGGTTTACCACTCGATACGTTGAGTTCGTTTGTTATTTATGCAAGGTCGTAGAGGCCTAAGAGGTGAACTTACGCAACTCATAGATAACATTGAACGAGTAGGAAAATCAAGGAGACTATTTCCTTCCCCCGACAGGAATCAATCTGAAACAACTCAAGTTATCTTGTCGAGCAATCTACCTAATGGCGGCCGAGGAAACAGAGGGAGAGGAAGAAAAACTAATGGTCGAGGAAGAGGGCAAGACAATCGCAACCCTCCTCACGATCAACCATATGGCATGCCACCCGAAGATGACATGCAAAATCAAGATCAAAATCCACATAATGAAATCAAGAATGAAGATGCACGAATGTTCGCTCAAATTGAAAATCAAGAGCATGACCGTGAAGAAGAACCAAGAGGACACAAAGTCCTTGAAAATGTTAATCAACCAGCGCACAACAGGGTACCACAACCCCATGAAGACCGTCGAGTGATGTGGCCAGAACAACCAGTCGATCGAACGCCACAACATTTCTGAAACCGAGAGGAAGCCCTAGCTTTCAATGCATGCCCAAATCAGAGATTCAAAGACAATCATGTTGGAAATGACGGGCCCTAGCCCTAAAATAATCAGCAAAATCATTTTGAATTCGAGAACCGAGCACGACGACTAAGTCATCCAAGAAACGGAAGGAATGAACAAATGTACCGTGTTTGGAAAAATGATGAGTACGACCAATAATATGAAGATGAGCAATAAAGTTTGAACAATGTTGGAGGAAGAAAATTTCGTGGAGGCCGAGGGCAACGATATCCAAATGAACGCCGACAAGGAGACCTCGTGTGCCCTACCATTGGCCCATATAGTTCAGCTATTGTCTTAGGCCCCACGGCTCGAGACTATGAATTGAAATCTAAAATTTTCAACCAATTACCAACCTTCTATGGCATGACGATTGAGGACTCACTTAACCTTATTCGAGAGTTTTACGCGGCGGTGTCCAGAATTCCAGAAATTTGGATTAGACGAGAATCAACTAAGGATGAGGTGTTTTCTGAGTAGCTTGAAAGATAAGGCCAAACAGTGGCTTTTGTCATTGCAACCCAATTCTCTAACTAATTGGGATATGGTGTTTAAGAAGTTCGTGGGCAGATTTTATTCAGCTCAAACGACGGCCAAACTAAGAAGAGAAATCACCAACTTTGAGCAAATGGATGGAGAGTCATTCCACGAAGCGTGGGAACGATACAAAGGATTTCTACAAGCATGCCCGCATCACAACAATAGTCCCGAAATTGTCAACAACTATTTCCACGAAGGATTGTTGCTAAACTTTAAGCAACAAGTTGAGAACAAGGTCGACGACATTGGAGACTTAACCGCGATAGAGGCATGGGAATTGTTTGAAATTTTGGGTGAAAAATAGAGGCAAACAAGTTCGAGACCAAGGATAATTAGAGTAAATGAAATATCGGCATCTAAAGGGGAGAGTAGCAAACTTGAGGAGCTTACGAGAAAAGTTGCATTGTTGGAAGGAATGATGACGCGTGAGAAGGAAACGACGCAGCCATCACACGAAATGTGTGGAATTTGTGGAGCATTTGGACATGGAGCCAACACGTGTGATGCGATATTTGACGAAGACGAGGATGAGGAGGTGAACGCCGTGCAATAATTCCCATCCAACAACAAATTTGGAAACAAGTTTGCTAAAAACTCGTATAATCCGAGTAACCTCAGATACGGGTCGGGAAGTCCAAATTACGTACCACCGCCCAAACAAATGGATCCTCAATATTTGGCACCACCAACAATTACAACTTCTACCAGAACAAGGGACAAGGTGGTTATCACAATGTTTTCCGCAAAGGCAAGGTGGTTACCAATAACAACAACAATATCAAACCCCGCCGCAACAACAACAAGCTCCACTTCCCCAAGATTCCGACGAAGAATTACGACTTTGGAGGCAAAGGAAAGAGATAGAAACACTACGCAATCGGGAAGAAACCTTTCCAACCATCGAGGAAAATAATCGAACGAAGAAACAAATGGATAAGTTGGAGATGATTATAGGGCAACTTTCCGCGTCTATGGCAAAACTAGGAGCCGACCCCATAAAACTCCCCAGTCAACCCGAGCAATCAATGGTCGTACACGTACTACGAGGAGGTAAGAAAGTCAATAACAGAATCGGAGTGACGGAAGGGGTGGATCATGATGACGAACGTATTTTGAAGGGAAAATCAGCCAAGGAATCCGACCGGATAGGCCAAAAATCCGACCAGAATGATGGACAAAAAGATTTATCCGACTGGATATGCCAAACATCCGATCAGATCGATGGGTAGAAGAATTTATCCTACCAGATGGGAGAAAATCCCGACCGGACTGGAGAACAGAGAATTTTATCCGATCGGACGAAGCACATTTTTGATCGGACCAGTCGCCAGGAAGTTTTATCCGACCGGACAAGGCATAATTCCAATCGGACCAGAGGACAGGAAGTTTTATCCGATCGGACTGGAGAGGATATCCGGTCGGATGAAGCCCGTATTCAGGAGAATCTAAACATTCTCAAACAACAATGAGTCATCCGAGACTCTGTACCATCTCCAAACCGACTCAAGCCAGCAAAAGAGAGCAAGAAATTCATGGAGCTCTACAACATGTTGAAGAACGTGAATGTAAACTTACCAATGTTTGATGTGATCAAGGCAATTCTGGGATACGTAAAATTTTTCAAAGAACTGGCATCGAAGGAGAGGAAGCTAGAGGCAAACGAGAAAATAGTGTTGTCAAAAGAAGTGAGTGCAATATTCCATCAACCATTACCACCGAAAGTGGGTGACCCTGGGAGTTTTTGAATCACGATAACTCTTGGGGATGGACAAAAAGCTAGAGGAATGCTCGACTTAGGGGCATGGATCAACTTGATGCCCTACGCCCTTTACAAACAGTTCAACCTTGGGGAGATAAAACCCACAAGATTGAGACTTCAGTTAGCCGACCGATCAGTGCGACATTGTTTTGCATGTAATTGTTGTGTTTTTCCTAGTATTTTTAGTTAGAGCTTAGCGTTGTTTTTAGTCGTTTTGAGTCGTTTATTCTAGTTCTTAGGTCATATTCTTATTTATTTTCTTCTAGGCTTAAAGGTACCAAGTGTGAAGATGTTTGTGCTGTTTCTGGGTTTTTAAGTTCGAATTCTTGTTTTGTAGGTGGCTTAAAGGATTATATTCGCTCGGCGGATGTTTTGGACCAAAAATGAGAAACTCGAGCCGAAAGCAGCCCGGATCGACTAAAATGCTGCTCGATCGACTGCCAGTCGATCGACTGAAAGCCCTGAAATTAACTGTAGGACAGTAGCTTCCCCCAAAGGAGTCGATCGACTGGCAATCGATAGACTGTCCCTAGTCGATCGACACACATTCAGTCGATCGACTGTGACGCTAGGACTTCGGGTATTATGGGCGTTTTTGATGGTTTTTCCCCTACAAACAACTATATAAAGCTCACATCATGCACCAATGAAGAACACACCTCTCCCATCCCAAACCAAGCTAGAGTTTGGGATCAAACTACTCTCAATCTCTTGGATAATTTTCTCTCTTAGGTTTTAGATTCAATTTCAAGCTTTGATGTAATTTCTTTTCTAGATTTAGATTTACTTTCAAGCACCTCCTTGGGTTTGTAAGCCAAAGAAGAACCCAATTACTCCATTCGATTGTTACTTTTGATTGCAATTACATTCAAGCTTTGTTTCATTTCTTAATTCAAGTAAGTTTCCTTTCAGTTTAATGTTTTGTGCTTTAATTCCATGCTTTGATCTTCGTTTCCATGCTTATTATTCATTTTATGCCTTTTGTCTTAGCACCTTGAATTCATGGTAGATCTTAAGAATTAGCTATGGAATCTAGATGAGTGACACATCTAGATCATAGATCGGCTCTTAGATCGTCTTGATTTTGAGTTGTTCACATGCTTTATTTGCAATTTAATTTTCATGCATAGTTTTAGTTTAAATCCTAGATCTATTGCTTGATGCTTGTTATTTCACGTAAAGTTTTAAACTTTGACGTTAATTTTCATTGCTCTTACTATTGGTGCTTTTAATTTTTGGTAATTTGCATTATTCAAGTTTTTATGTTCATGCAAGCTTGGTTGTACCCTGTTCATGCATTCTTTTACTTGGTGAAACATGCTTGTTTTTGCTTGTTATCATTATTTGCTTTGCATTTTCAATTAAGGCACACGACCGAGGCATTCTACCCACTTGCTATTTCAATTTCTAGGATATTTTAGATAGGTTAATTGCTTTATTTTCATTTTCCTTTACTTTTCAAAACTTGAAACACCTTGATTCCTTCAACTGAATAGAATTCCGATAATATCCAGCCAAAAGAACCTTATATTTCCAAAAACCATGAAAAATTACACTTCAGGCATCCTTTGGGAGTAGTCGAAGACATTTTGGTAGAAGTCAGCACCTTAGTAGTCCCCGTGGACTTTGTGATATTAGATGTCGGAGAAATTGCAAGATCGAGCAAGGAGCACACAATTCTTCATGGTAGACCCTTCATGGCAACATCACACACCTTGATCGACGTGGGCCGAGGAAAGATGACACTTTCAGTATTTGACAAATCGATCACATTTTCATTTAAAGACATTCAAAGCGTTCCTTCACATTCAATGGAACCCGATTGTTCTTATCTCGATTCAGTGGATCAATGCGTGAAAAAATTGTTCGATGTCATACCTT
This sequence comes from Phtheirospermum japonicum, assembly GCA_014905375.1. Lineage (NCBI taxonomy): Eukaryota > Viridiplantae > Streptophyta > Magnoliopsida > Lamiales > Orobanchaceae > Phtheirospermum > Phtheirospermum japonicum. The sequence continues at coordinate 196,925 of BMAC01001181.1, read as the reverse complement.
TCAAGGAATGGAACATCGAGGATGATGATTTTAATATGGAAGGGGTGGTCGACCTATTCGAGATTGAAGAAGAACACGTGAGCAAAACATCCATTCAAACCGTGTTAGAACCTAAAATGGAGTTAAAACCACTTCCAAGACACCTCAAGTATGTTTTTCACGAAGCCAACAAGAGAAAACCCGTGATAATTTTTGCGGAACTAGCCGAGCATGAAGAAAAAGAATTGATTAAGATACTTAAAGAGTACAAACAAGCAATTGGGTGGAGCATCGAAAACATTAGAGGTAGGGATGGCAACGGGCCGGGTACTAGAGGACCCGGACCTGCCCCGTCCACTTCATGGGCCGGGTCGGGTCACCCCGTCATGGGTCGCGGGTCGGGTCGGCCCGGTATAATTATTTTCTTTAAATTTGAAATTACTTTAATATATAATATTACATATATTACTATAAAAATTAAATATAAAATAAAAATAATAATATATGTAAGAAAATATAATAATTATACATTTATAAGATTAATTATAAGTTTTTTTTATCTTTTATTTTACTTATTAATAAATATTATTCAAAAAAATATCATTATAAATATATACATATTAAATATAATATTAAATGTAAAAGAATTTAATTAATCATATGAAATAAATACTTAAAAAATATATAAAATATATTTAAAAATAAAGAATTCGGCGGGCCGGGTACCCACGGGGCGGAGATGATACCCGGACCCACCCGCCACGGGTCACGGGGTGGGGCGCCCCAAACGGTCCGGGTCGGGGCAGGGCGGGGCGATATTGCCATCCCTAAATAGAGGAATAAGTCTGGTGACGTGCATGCATCAAATTGAGCTAAAAGAAGGAGGCAAACTAATAAGGGACGGACAAAGACGCTTGAACCCGACACTTCAAGAGGTAGTCAAAAAGGAAATCATCAAACTCATTGAAGAAGGAATTATCTACCCCGTATCAGATAGCGAGTGGGTCAGCCCAGTGCATGTCGTCCTGAAGAAAGGAGGCATAACAATTGTTGAAAATGAGAGGGGAGAGGTTGTTCCAACGCGCTTAACCACCGGGTGGCGCATGTGAATTGATTACCGAAAACTTAATGCAGCAATAAGAAATTATCACTTTCCACATCCATTCATGGATCAAATGCTCGATAAACTAGCAGGGCACGAATACTATTGATTTTTGGATAGTCTTTCGAGCTATTATCAAATAGAGATAGCTCCGGAAGATAAGAAGAAGACTACATTTACGTGTCCTTTTGGCATGTATGCTTACCGAAGGATGCCATTCGAATTATGCAATGCACTAGTAATATTCCAGCGATGCATGTTATCCATCTTCACCCGAGTTCATTGACGATTTCCTCAAAGTCTCATGGACGATTTTTTGGTACATGGCTCATCATTATCTCATTGCTTAAATAATTTATCTAAAGTAATTGAAAGATGTGTAGAGTCTTGTTTGACGTTGATTTGGGAGAAATTAAACTTTATGGTAAAAAGTAGGATTGTTGACTCGCACGTATTTGTCATGATTTTTGTATATTTGGCTAGTGTTTTAGTTAGATTTGTTGTTAGTTTTGGTATAAGTTGGATAGATTGAGCATATTTTTGTATTATGCATCTCCGACTTATTTTACCGTGTTTTATGTTTATTTCAGGGATTTTGAAGTGTTTTGATCTAAAGATGGACGAGTGTGGGCCCGCAAGTGGAGTTTTAAAGAAATTGGGCCCTGATTTGATGCATTACCTCTGATACTGGGTTACCCAGTGTCAGCACATTCGGTCGGATTGGCTGCACGACCGGTCGAACAAAACCTTCTGGACTCACATCCTATTGAATGGACTGGCATCCAATCGGACGACACTGGGTAAGTCTTCCACACTAGGTTACCTAGTGTCAGGCGTTACAACTCAAATCTTGAAGAGATTTTCAGTTACGAAAGAGGATTGAATGCTACAAAAGGCCAAGAACTCAGCCACATTCAAAACACCATCCATAATCCATGCATAGACGAATAATCCCTTGTCCGGTTCGTGACAAACCGAGACGAGAAGGCATTCTCGAACCTCTTGGGGATGACAACTTAAGAGAGTTCTTGAATCGTTTTTTATTTCATCTTTCTTTTCCAATTCAAATATTTAGTTTTTCAAACCTTAGATAGATATTAGATTGACAATCACTACGCGGACATTAGACGTAGACTAGCTTTGATTCGTGCGCTTCCTAGTTTGAGCATTGACAATTTCCATTTCCATTTAGTAAGCTTTTTGTTTCTTTCATTTTACCATTTCAATTTATGTTTCATTTGATTATGAGTTTCTTGTTGGATTGTTATGCTTTGACGTTGTTAGTTAAGTTTCATTTTATCATATTGAACTTGTTGATGATACTCTTGTGTTCGATTCTATTTTGATTGTTGATGGATTTTATTTGTTCTCTATTTTCTTGTTCAATCATGATTAATTCTTGCTTTGAGTTTGTGATATTAGATTTGTCGATGTTTGTTAATTAGAATGTACGGGTCTAGTGCTGGGAATCATTTAGAACCTTCACTTGGAATTATCGGGCGTTTAATCTAACTCGTAAACTAAGTGTCCAATGAAATGCCCAAGTGGTCGTGGAGACGATTCCAAGGCCCTAGACCCCCATTTTATTAATCTTTTAAAAGTTGAGTCTCGTTGTTAAATCTTCATGTAATTTAATTAAAGTTCTTGCATAGAGATTGACGCACTCTTTGCAAAATTGGTTTTTAAATAGCTCATAGCATAAATCATCACTTTTAGATATAAAAGTTCTAAAATCAAAACTCCTTTATCCGCGTGTTTAGCATAGCATTTTGTTATTTTCTCATTCGTAAAAACAAACACGAAAATAACTTCCGATTATCCTTCCTCAAGAGATTCGACTCGAGTTAAATTTCCAGTCTACAAGGGACCCCGTTCTATTACTGGCGAACTTAAACCTTTCAAAGTAGATGCACATTTGTTTAACTAGGTTATAATTTTGAAAGGAACACAAAAGTTCGGATCAATTGTGCTTGGGCATGTTGTGTATAATAAAGGGTTAGAAGTAGATAAAGCGAAAATAGATGTTATTGAAACCCTCCCACCACCTAAAGATGTTAAGGGAATTAGAAGTTTTCTAGGGCACGCAGGATTTTATCGGCGTTTCATAAAAGACTTTTCTAAAATTTGTCGCCCGTTGTGTAAATTGTTAAATAAAGATGTGCCTTTTGAGTATGATGATAAATGTCTTGATGCTTTAAACGTTTTGAAAGAAAAACTCACACAGGAACCGGTTGTAGTTGCACCCGATTGGTCACTACCATTTGAGATTATGTGCGACGCGTCTAACGATGCAGTGGGGGCTGTTTTGGCGCAACGAGTAGATAAACTGTTTATTATGCTAGTCTCATGCTAAATAATGCACATCGTAATTATACCACCACTGAACGTGAATTATTTGCAGTAGTGTTTTCATTAGATAAATTCTATTCTTATATTGATGGATCAAAAGTAATTGTGCACACCGATCATGCGGCCTTGCGCCACTTATTTGTTAAAATCCGAAGTAAACCTAGGTTGATTCGTTGGGTTCTCCATTTGCAAGAGTTTGACGTTGAAATCAAGGATAGAAAAGGATGTGAAAATGTGGTTGCCGATCATTTATCTCGCATGTTAATAGATAGTGAGTCTAGCAAACTTGATTTTGTTGATGATATTCTTCCTTATGAGGATGCTAACACTGTTGAGACATTGGCGAGCCTTGGTATGCTGATTTTGTCAATTATCTTGCATGGAATATTATCCCTAACCAACTTTCTACCCAAGAAAGAAAGATATTATTGTGTAAATGCAGCAGTTTCTTTTGGGATGATCCATACCTATATAAACGTTGCAAGGATGGACTCTACCGAAGGTGTGTATCGGAAGAAGAAAAGATTGATGTGTTTCGGTTTTGTCATGATGAGGGAGGATATTTCAGAAGCCGAAAGACAGCATTCAAAGTCCTCGAATCCGGTTTATATTGGCCCTCACTATTCGCCGACGCACACCACTACTGCAAGACATGCGATAATTGTCAAAGATTGGGATCAATAGGGAAGAGGAACAAGATGCCATTGGTTCCAAATCAAGTAATTAAAATCTTCGATGTATGGGGCATTGATTTTATGGGACCATTTCCAAAGAGTGGAGAGTATGAGTACATCCTTGTTGGAGTTGATTATGTCTCGAAATGGGTGGAAGCGATACCAACCCGGAAGGCTAACTCTGAGATTGTTCTCAAGTTCTTACACGAGAACATCTTTAGCCGTTTTGGAGTGCCAAGAGAAATCATAAGTGACGGAGGTAATCATTTCTTTACCGTGCTTTCGATCGGTTGATGAGAAAATACGAGATGCGACACAAAGTAGCAACCCCCTATCATCCACAAACATCGGGACAAGTGGAGACAAGTAATCGACAAATAAAGGGAATTTTGGAGAAGACATAGAATCCAAACCGTAGAGATTGGGCGATGAAACTCGTTGATGCATTATGGGCATATCGAACGGCCCACAAAACAGTTTTGGGCATGAGTCCCTTTCGATTGGTTTATGGAAAGGCTTGTCATCTTCCGGTTGAGTTAGCACACAAAGCGGAGTGGGCAATACGAAAACTAAACATGGATGTGAACGAGGCTGGCCAATTTAGGAAGTTGGAATTAAGCGAGTTGGAGGAAATAAGAAACGACTCTTATGACATGGTGTGGGCAAGCAAGCAAAAGATGAAAGATATGCACAACAAAAAGCTTGTTCCAAAAGAATTGGAGGTAGGGCAACTAGCCTTACTATTTAACTCACGTTTCAAGCTTTTTCCAGGAAAACTCAAGTCAAAATGGAGTGGGCCATACATGATCACTAATATCAACAAATTTGGAGCTGTCACTTTGTACGACAAGGAAAGCGATACCACGTTCCTAGTTAATGGTCATCAAGTGAGATTGTATCATGGGGGACCTATCCCCAAAACCGATCTTGAGTTTCGTATTATTAATGAGAGTTGATCCTTATGTTGGATGAATAAACATTTAAATGGTGCAGGGAAATATTTTTATGTTATTCCGATGTGAATAAATTAGGCTTCAAAGTTCTTAAACATAACCAAAAATAGAAAATTTATAATGTAAAATAGGGAACTTTGAAGATAGGGTTGGTAATGTTGAGCCTATATTATAGAGTTTTGTTCTATATTTTGTGTTTTTAGGTTGAGTTGAAGTATTTGATGTAATTTAAAGCTTCAAGTGTTATAATGTTTAGTAATAAATTTTATATTCTTGTGCGCTAGTTTTTATTTAGTTACTTTATCAAAATATTCCATACCTAACCAAGAGCCAACATTACAACCTTTAGAAAGACCTTTCTGGTTCACAAATTACATACATTTGCCTTATGCATGGTGGATATCTAATACGAGTGGCAAGCCTATGGGGTAAGTATATTTTTGAATTGTTTTGAGCGTATACACGTCCTTATACACGAGGTATGAGATAAATAATATCTATTGTTAGGATCATGAACAACAGCGTTTATGAATTTGGTAAAGCTCACTTGGATTTTGGAGGATTCCTGAGGGACGGATGCTAGGAAACTTTGTTTTTGTTGAGAGTTAGATAATTGTTCTTTAATTATATTTTTGACTTTTAATCTCCCTAGAGCATTGGTAAGGAGTACCAATGTTTAAGTTGGGGGGAGTTTATAAAAATGGTTTTTGCATGAATTTAGAGTTCATTTTGCTATGATTTAATTATAGTTTATTCATAAACAACGTGTTTTTGATCGTATTCATATATTTGGATGTTGTTACATGTTTTGCTCATTCTACAGGCTATGTACAAATATTTAGCATAATTGAGATGCCACGATCTTGAAGAGAAGTGAATTTTTGAGTTTACAGGTTTTTAGGCCATGAATAAGGTGAATAATCATGTTTAGAAGGTCCGTAAGTTAAGTATGCGTGAAAAAGAGCAAATGGACAAGAACTCACAAAAGATTCGAGAAGTTTCTCAATATATGTGCTAAATACTAATATCTCAGAAATCACTTAGAGTTTAAAGATATAATATAAACTTAGAAAGATAATTGAGTTGGCTATAAAATAATTTTTATGGTTTGTCATTCAGAGTTATATCGAGAGAGTTATGATGAAAACTATACGAGCTTCTAGGGGTCACGACCTCAACATTGCTCATGACAGAGGGCTATTTTTTATGCCAAAGGTCAAGACCCGAGTCTCGACTGCGACGCCGATTGTGACGCATCCTGTTTCAGATACTTTTACAATAAATTGGACATCAAAACCTTTGGTCATTTCTCATGGGGGGGGTATACAAAAACACATAAGAAACACCTGGGAGAAGCTAGAGAAAACTATATAGTGAGAGAAGACAAAGATTAAAGGATTGGAGAAGATATTGAATAAGAAGAAATCAAGGAGCAATATATCATTTTCCATTTAATCTTGTCTTTTTAAGTCATTTTTATTGATCATGAAGTGTTCGATGAAGTGCTTAGATGATAGTTTCATTATGTCTAGCTAATCTCTCAATATTCTGGTCTTAGAAATAGTGGATATTTGATGTTCTTGAATTTCAACTAAACAGTTATGATTTAATTATTTTTGTGTTTCTGAATTGTTGTAATTATTTCATAATTGGTTGATTTTCTTATAAGATTGTTAGGTTTTAATAAATTGAATTGACACGAGACTTATTATTAAGCTTTTTTAATGCAAAATACATTAATCAATAAAATCGAGAGGTTTGAGATTATTATCAACGTAATTGGTTGATCATGTTTTAAGATTGTTTAGTGTTAATAAATCAAATCGAGATAGGACTCATTATTTGGCATTGAATACAAAATATGTTAATTAATAAAACCAAGAGGTTTGAGATTAAACTTGAAGTAAAAAAATCTTTTGAATGTCTTAGAGTCGTAATTATGATTTAAAAAAGATATTTTCTCATGCTTTTAATCATCTATTTAACCATTTCAAGAGGAAGATTAAACTAATTAAGCGACTGGCTTATATGGAATTGAATTAAAACTAATAATTGTTTGATTAAAATGATTTTACATTGAGAATTCATTAAATCTAAACCCTGGAATATGTTTTCTCCATTGTTAGTTCTCTTTATTTTGACAGTTGTGTTAATCTTGGTGAATTATTAGAATAGTTTTAGTTAATTCTTTATTACACGTTTGTTGTTAAGTTACGACAAAACAAAACAAAACAAAACAAAACAAAACAAAACAACAACACTACTTTTGATTAATTTAAATAAAACTAAGTTAACATAATTATATTAATTATTAATTTTGAATTCATTGATTCTTGTGGAATACAACCTTGCTTGCCGGTATTCTACATCTACACCGTACACTTGCGGTTACGTATTAAATAAAATAGCAAACATGTGCTTTATTTGAAAGACCCTCAAGGGGTTCAAGGGTCCTACATGCCTCAAGATCCTCACGATGTCCAAGTACCCTATGCTCTTCTGCCCTATAATCAAGGTCCACCCAAACCTCAAGGCCCTCTACCGCTTTATAACAAAGCTCCTTATGGCCTTCAACCGCCTTATGTGCCTTAAGTTCGTCAAGAAGCTCGACCCTACAACAATCATAATGGGCTATATGATCAATATCCACAAGTGGCCTAGCCCACTTACATGTGAGAGTTTTCTTGGACCGTGATTCATGTATCCATTTGGAGCCCTCGAGCTGTGATTATGAGCTTAAGGTGATACATTTTAATGAGCTTCTTTCTTTCTATGGATTTCCCAATGAGGACCCTTTTAATTTCATTAGACAGTTCTATCCCTTTGTCTAAGATTTCCCACTTCAGAGCTTAAATGAATTTCAACTCAAGATGAGGTGTTTTCCTTTCACCTTAAAAGATAGAGCAAAAATATGGTTTATGTCTTTGATGTTCGATTCTCTTACTAATAGGATATTTTATATGATTGCATTATGAGAAGTTATTATTCCAACCAATTGATGGCTTATAATTTCTCTTTAAAAATCTCATTCTTATATCGTTAGGTCAAAATTCATAGTACATAGCGATCACGTGGCTTTGTGATGTGTTTAATAAATCTTAATAAAAACCGCATTTGATTAATTAGATTTTGATGCTTCAAGAGTCTGATGTTGAGATTAGGGATCAAAAAGTTTGTGAAAATGTTTTCGTCGATCACCTTTATTGGCTTGTATTTTTGATGATGTAACTGAGATTCGACAACATTTGATTGGTGATGCTTTCCATCATGAAAGCTTTTTTTTTTTTTACCATTTCTCTCATCCATTAGAAAATATTGTGAATTACTTAGCATGTGATGCATTGCTTCCTAACCTATCCTTCCAAGAATGAAACATATTTTTACCAATATAGGAGCTACTATCAGGATGAGACGCATTGTTTAGAATTGGGAAATATGGGGTTATGAGGAGATGTATTCTGAAAGAAGAGAAATAAGATACCTTGTCCTTTTAGCACGATTATCAATATGGTGGACACTTTGTGGGATAAAAGACCACACTAAAGATTCTCCAGTTGGTTTTTATTGGTTATCACTCTATAAGAATGCTCACAAATATTGCAAATTGTGTAACCATTTTAAAAGGATGGGGAATATTAGTAAGAGAAATGAGACTCCCTCGATGCATAATCTTGTGGATGAAGTGTTTGTGTGTGGAGTGTATTCGATGGGAACTTTTCATATTTTGTTTTTTTATGAGTATATCTTGGTGGGAGTTGATTATGTTTCCAAGTGGGTTGAGGCAATACCCACTAAAATGTGTGACACTGAGGTAGCAGTCAAGTTCATTCAAGACAATATTTTTAGCCAATTTGGGATTCGAATAGAAATCATTAGTGATGGGGTATAATAAACTATTTGAATACTTTATGATGAAGTATGGAGTGAAGCATAAGGTGGACATAACGTATCCTCCTCAAATGCCAATCAAATTCATGACTAGTAACAAACAAATTATGGGCATTCTTGAGGAGACCATTAAACCAAACCGCAAAGATTGGGTGGAAAATTTAGATGGTGCTCTTTGGGCTTATCGAATGTTATTCAAAATGGTTCTCGGAATGAGCCCTTATCAATTAGTTTATGACACAAACTTTATAGGTCGTAGGTGTAATGAGTTTGATTCACCAATCTCGTGGATAATCTAAGGGAATGGTTCATTGACATTGGTGCTTCTAGTCATATATGTTCTAATTGGGATGTGTTTTCCGATTATAATCCCATTGCCAAAAGGAACCTCTATATGGGGAACATTTCTACAACTGATGTTATTGAAATTGGGAAGGCGTTGTTGAAGATTAGTTATGAGAAAGAGCTAACTTTGATGGAAGGGATGCATGTTTCGAATATTAGAAAAAACCTTGTTTTAGGGTCTCTAGTTGTCTAGCATGGGTTTGGACTAGTTTTAAGTTTATTCGTTTTGAGCTTACTAATAATGTAATGCCAAGGGTGACTTTGAAAGGGATTGTTCAAGTTGAATGTAATGGCCAACCACCCAGTTATTATTAATAATAATAGTGCTTCTTCTTATATAGTTGATTATGAAGCTTATGACATGTTAACATCAAATCCATAATGAACATGGTAAATATGAATTTGTTAACTAATATTAATTTCGACTCAAAACAAATATATGATATTTGCGTTAAGGCAAAGATGCCACATACATATATTATTTAGGGGAAAGGAGATCTGCACCTCTTGATTTAGTTTATTGTATGATATGAAACTAATGCAAACTAGAGGTGGCAAGAAACACTTCATCACTTTTATTAATAATTGCAAAAGATATCGACATGTCTATTTCTTAAGAGGTGAAGACAAATCTTTTAATGATTTTAAGAACTTCAAAAGTCAAGTTGAGAATCAAGTCAACACTCAAATGAAATGACTTGAAGTGACCGGAGTGGAGATTCTGTCTCTTCGTTTGAAGGATTTTACTGAACACGACATAATTCATCAAACTACTGCACCTTACTCACCTCAGTGAAATGGCTTTGCTCAACGTATGAATACAACACTGAAGGTAATGATGAATGTTATTTTAATTAGATTAGAGATATTGTAGAACATGCCAGTGGAAGCGATTCTTTCAGCCAACAATATTTTGAATTGGTATTAGGTCCAAATATCGTATGTTTTATTGATGACACTAATGGAGTGTAATAGGACTAGATTCCCCATTCACTTGTAATCTTTATATTATTAGGACTTTTAGTTGGTAAGATCAGGACTTTCAAGAAGATTCTACAACTATGTGAGAGGGAATCTAAGTCCAAACCAAATAGCGTAGATCAGAAGTTGACAACAAAGTCCACGACCTGATGATTCAAAAGCCAAATCAATTGACATTCACACTCTATTAAGACATCAACCACTATTCTAAGTATGAAGAGTCGACATTTAAATCCTTATAAAAAGGAGATAACTGTCCGAAAACAGGTGACTGGAATTAAATATTCTATTGACCAGTCTTTAAATGTCTTTTTAACTCAACAATGCTGCCTTAAATGTATTCATATGGCATCAGCATAGTGAGTAGAGACACAAAGGCCCAATGGATATACCCTACGTGTGAGAAGACATCTATACTACCTGCAAAAAGTTAGAGGCTACATATTTAGTGGAAAAAGCACTCGAACGGTGATAGGGCCTGCCTATAAATAGCCATTGTAGGACTCTCTTGAATACAATCGATTAAAGCTTCATCTCCATATCAACCAAATATCTCAAACCATAAAGCTTAAAACTATCCATTCTTTAGATTTGAGATAAGGTTAACACGTCGAATTAAGCATGTAATTAACCTTTGAGAAGCAGTTGTTCAATAATGTCAGACAAAGATGTCAAGTTCTCTACAGTCAGATCCATCACGTTCAGAGCAAATCAAAGGAAGATGATATCAAAGATAGATTAGTATAATATAAGAGCTTAGTTATTGAACCAAGTAAAGGAAATTGAATAGTGAATCGAAGGTGAACTCTTACATGGGCATAAAGAGTGTCAGCAATCGAAGGAGAATGGACGAACTCCAAGCGCTGGGCCTGGAGGGTGATCTACAACTATAAATGAAATCTATATTAAGATATAGTGTTAAGATGCTTGCTAAGACAACAAAGGTTGTATCAGTGGACAATTCTATTATATTTCAAGGACATTGGAGGATTATTCTAACCTCGTAATAATATTGACATCTTTTAATTTTTGCTATTTACATTTCCACACCTTTATTTTTACTGTTTCTTACTGAATTTGTACTTTTCTAAGCTTTAGTTTACTATGATCAGTTTATAGACTTAGTCTTCATTGCCAACTTTTATACTCTCATGTTCATAACTATTTTGTTTCGAAAAGAGTTTGAAGAGGATGTAAATGTCTTTTCACAACACCCTACCCCCATCTAGACGTTGAATAAGTGAATTAGGACCAACAATAAGGATCCCCACAACATATTATTTATGGAAAGGTAGAGCACTCACCTACAGTTACCTAAAGTGTGGTGGTCCCTATCTAAGTTTAGAGTATTATAGTTAAAACAAGTGAATATAGGACCTATAATGATCGAATGCATCTACCCATAGATATGCGCATAGCAACATTATGTGTAGGTTCTTAATATTGATGTGACTGAAGGGATCATCATTGAGTCAAGGAAAGTTGTGTTCTTTGAACATATATCCTAGCAAAGAAAAGGGTGAAAGTTTTAACAGGAGACCTCTTGATTGAAGATGATGCAACACATGTTGCAATTCAGGATGCATCATAATATGATGATGATCTAAGGCGTAGAAAAAGGGCTAGGACAACCAAGTCTTTTGGTTCATATTTCATGATTTATTTGATGGATAACGAACCTTGAGCCATTCAAGAAGCACTTTCTAGTCCTGATTCTCTTGTGTGGAAAGAAACCATTAATGTAGAGACTGATTCAATCATGTAATTAGATCCTTAGGAGTACAAAGCTGATGTCTCATTTGATACAAGCACCAAGGCAATTCAATATCAATTTTGACACCATGATAATCTCAAATTTTTTTCATATAAACGAGTGTAATAAATGAGTATACATAAAGAGCACACTTGACTAAGTTATCATTGGGTTTTTTACATTAAATACATAGTGATAATGGGTAGTACTCATGAGTTGATCATGAGGAATAAGAACATGCTGAAATATAACTTCGACATGAAGAACTTAGGTCAAGCCGATGTGATCCTAGTGATCGAGATAAATATAAGTTCGAGTGGCACAATAATACCTCAGCCTCATTATGTAGAGAATGTGTTGAGAAAGTTTAATGCATGTAGTGATCTAGTGACAAGGACACCATTTGATGATAACTCGCGTTTAGCTAATAATAAAGATGATCTATTGACTCGACAGGAATATTCAAGGATCATTGAGAGACTCATGTGTATTAAAAATCGTACAAGGATTAATCTGACATATTAAGTGAATAATCTAAGTAGGTTCACAAGTAATCCAAATATCAAACACTGGAGAGGGTTAACTATGGTGTAACGATAATTGAAGTACACCTCGAGTTATGGGCTGCATTACATGAGTTGTCCACCAGTAATAAAATGGTACTGTGATGCTATGTAGATACCAAACTCTAAATATTCACACTCCACTAGTGGGTATGTGTTTACCGTAAAAGGGGGTGTCGTCTCTTGGAGGTTGAATAAGAAAATGTGCATAGCTCTATCCACCATCGGAATTCATAGCTCTGGATAAAGTCATAGAGAAAGTAGAGTGGCTTCAATATTTCCTTGAGGACATTCCATGTTAGAAGAAACCAATATCATAGATTATGATACACTATGATAGCCAAGCCACTACTAGAATGGTAGAGAATTTCATGTATAATGGCATGTCACAGCATATACATCGAAGACATATCATTGTTAGGGATGATCTTATTATGAATAATCTATATTGACTATGTGAAATAAAAGGACAATATAGAAGATCTATTTACCAAAGGTTTAAGATAAGATCAATTTCATAAACTGATAGAGAGAGCGAGGGTAAAGTCCAAAACTGAAGAAAAGTCTTTAGTAGATACCTAATGATTCACACTTTAACACCTTCAGGATACACCCACAGGAGTACGGGGTAATCGTAGGGTGGTGAGGTGACTCGTGTTGATTCTCAAAGAATGTCTATCATATTAGAGGAATTTTCTCAAACACAATTACAAAAATAAAAATTATATTAAGCAAAAGATCACAATTCTTTGGGATGTTTGGATTTAAAATTACGAACTAGAAAGACTAAACTTATGCTAAGGTTCTGGGAACTGAAAATGAAAGATGAACAACTAAAAATGATAAATTAAGATAATATGCCTTTTTAAACGGTAGTAAAATAATCTCAAAATAATTGTAGGGGTTTAAATTCATTTCCAAGTAATTTATGTTAATTGAATGGATAATAACTAGATCTTACCAATTAATAGTATGGATCTTGCCCTTAATTTTATTAGCCCTTAATAGTTGAAAAATGAATAAAATATCATTCAAAACAATCCAACTATAGTTATCCCAATCAAATTAAGCACAAATATGTTAGGGATTCCTCTCGACTTTAGCTTAACCCTATGATTTGTACTTTTTTGTACGCATTTTTGTTACCTTTTTGTATTGTGTTTGCATGTGTTTTGCTTGCATTTATGGGTATTAGGAGTCGTTTTGGCCTATTTTGTTAGTTTTAGGTTTTGTAGTGTTTTCTTTGTTTTTAGTAGTTTTTCTTATATTTTCTAAGTTTTTTTTATTAGTTTTTGTTTTGAAGGTCAACATTGGTCAAAGTGGGCCCACGACGAGGTCGGAAGATGATTCAAACCTGAGAAACTCATTGCCAATCCACGACATGTCTTTGATGCGAGAATCGACCGGAAATGACGAGAAATGTGGCCATTTTCATTGTCACCTCATGCATTCGCTCGGTGGATGTCTCAGTTGTCGTAATGCAAGTATAACTCCAAAACCACTTGTGTCATTTGTCTCCACCTTATATCATTGGAAATCTGAGAGAAACTTCTAAAACTCTTGTGTTTACAACAATCCCAAATTCTGAGTTTAAGAATGGTAAAAAGTAGCTTTAAGTGGAAACGGTTCGTCATCGCCTCGCTTGTGGCAGGTTTTGGTGCGGAGCCCATAACTCTGGGAGGAAAATTTCAAATGAATCAAATAAGACTCCAAATGAAATATAAGAGGAAGGGCTATATTTCATATGAAGATGTCGATGGCTGATTCCGTGTTTTTGTCAGTCGATCGACTGTATTTCAGTTGATCGACTGCTCGGCAGAAAATTTGGGGCGTTTGAACAAGTCAGTCGATCGACTGCACTTCCAGTCGATCGACTGAAATGCTGAGGATGTGTGATTTTGGAGGAAAAAAGAGACCATTTTTCCCCTTATCTACCCATATATGATTCCCACCCATTATTCACAAAAAAACAACTTTCCTTGGTGGTTTTGGACTAGTTTCACCTCCTCCAAGCCTCTACATTTCCCTTGTCATGTAAACCCTAGTTTAATTATGTTGTGTTATTGATTGATTGTTCTTATTGTTGTTTTGGTTATTAAGCTTTGGTTTGTGTTGTTTTCTTTCCATTGTTCTTCAATTTCTCATTTTTAGATTT
>BMAC01001181.1:136884-172220 GCA_014905375.1 Phtheirospermum japonicum | reverse complement strand
GCTTAGGAGAGTTGGGTTTTATGTAGGTTGGTATGGTTGTGGTATGGGCCTTGGCGGGTTAAGGTATGAGATGGGTTATTGGCTCATGGTTATTTCTCTTTAAAGAAATACGATAACAATTATAGTAACTTGGTTTAAAAGATAAATCCTAATTCTAAATCGGTGGGTTATTTATGACATTTGTGAATAGAAGACGAAAACCCGTAGATTAGAAGCACGTCTCTTGTCAATATAAACAAGATACATACCTCACTTCTATTCTAAGGTTGATTTATTCCTACTTTTGAACTCACATTTATCACCACATAAAGTTACTAATTTGAGCATCGTAAGGCCTACGCCGTAGCTATCCATCTTAGATTTTGTTTTGTAGGTCTCTAAAGTGGAAGGAAGCAGTTTAGAGCTCAGCGGCCTATTTTCTTAGTGAGCCAATCTTTTTGTTCGCATCACCCAATAAATGATTTATCACACTCAAACATAAAATTGTGCAAGTTAAATTTCTGTTTTGGCACAGAATAAAATACTCTATCAACATTGAAGCAATGGCCAAGTTAAGTTGATGAATTGACCATGTGAGGAACCACGACAAAATCAAGATAAATTGTGCAAGTCTGCTTTGGCAGACAACAAAAAACTCTTTCAACATTGAAGCAATGGCCAAGTTAAGTTGATGAATTGACCCAATGAGGAACCACAACAAAATCAAGATAAACTATGCATGTTAAGTCTCTGCTTTGGCAGACAATAAAATACTCTTTCGACATTGAAGCAATGGCCTAGTTAAGTTGACACTCTATCAACATTGAGGCAATGGCCTAGTTAAGTTGATGAAATGACCAAGTGAGGAACCACGAGAATATCAAGATAAATTGTGCAAGTCTCTGTTTCGGCAGACAATAAAAACTCTTTCGACATTGAAGCAATGGCCTAGTTAAGTTGATGAATTGACCCGGCGAGGAACCACGACATAACCAAGATAATGCATGTTAAGTCTCTGCTTTGGGAGACAATTATATACTCTTTCGACATTGAAGCAATGGCCTAATTAAGTTGATGAATTGACCCAATGAGGAACCTCAACATAATCACACATACCCCCAATGAAAAGTTACAAGATCAAGGCAAGTCTATACCTAAATCTTTTTTCTGTAAATTGAACGTGCTCATCTGCTGCAATGTTAAGTAAACCCTAAGATTATCCCCTGGCTTTCTTGGGAGAATGACCAGTCTTGCGCTTGTGACGACTGAAATCAGACACAAATCGAAAAGTCTGACCACATCCAGCCTCAGTGCAAACATAAGGACGAGCCCCTGTGTGAACTCGAATGTGTTCAGTTCTAGCCCATGCCCACTTGAACGTCATCTTGCAGCCTTTCCAAGGACATTTCAGAGGACGATCGTCCATGTGAACGCGTCGATGCTGAACTAGATACTTGTGGGAGAAGAATTTCTTACCACACCCCCTGACTGGGCAGATATTTCTTTTATGCAAAGCAAGCTCCTGCTTCAACCCAAAACTCATTGTGCATCCCTCAATGTCACATCCATACTCGGCCTCATCTTTAATTTTCGACTTGTTACAAATCTTGATGCCTGAACCTTTCTTTGTCATCGTCACATCTCTTTGCTGCTTCATTATTACTTGTTTTGTTATAGCCAGTCTTGGTCCTGAATCTTTACATGGCTTTGATCTTTTTCTCAGTCGTGTGCTGGGCCCACCTTCCAGCTCATCATCTTCAATGAGTGAGTCGTGCTGTTTCTTGCTTCTCTGTTGATTTTTCAGGGAATGTTTACTCTTAATTTGCTTACAACAATTACTGAGGGGAAATTCTTCTGAAGACTCTTGTGAGCACTCAGCCTCAAAACTTTCTTTCTTCATCTCTTTTTTTGTTTCTTTCTCCAATCGCTTGCTTCCACCTCTATTCATAATTTGCTTGCAAGAGTCACTGTCTTGAGAAGAAGATTCATCGGAGTTTTCTAGCACAGGACTCTCTTCCTTCAATCTTCTGGATCCCCGCTTTCTCTTAAATTGCTCATGGCAGTTAGTGAGTGAGAAAACTAAGGAAGATGATACATCATCCATTGTTTCAGCCTCAAGTGATTTTTCTTTCATGAGTGAGCTATTTCCTACATTATTCTTCCTTCTTCTTCTACCAGTTCTGCAAATTCTTGACGTTGATGTTCCAGCAACTTCTGATTGTCTCTCACACTTCAAGTCAGCCCTGGAAGCAATGCCCAACTCGTGCTCCTGTTCTTGCGAATCCTTATTAACAAGCAGCGGATGAGCTTGACTAGACATCCAGACTTTACCACACCATTTTCCAGCAACAACTATCTTCTTTTGCCTCCCCTTTACTTCCGGTGGCTCACTCGTGTTTGCTGAGCTATCAGTTGGAGAACTGCGTCCAAAAGCACTGTAAATGACAAAGTTGTAATGCATCTGCTTACAGTAGAGCGGAGAGCGGCTGAGGTTGGCACTATAGAAGAGATTGATGCCCAGTTTCACTGCCCAGTCTCCATTCCCATGTATGGCATTCTCACTTTCTAAAGCGAGTCGTATAATTTCTTCATCCTCTTTGGTGGCAGCCCTGAATGAGATTTCATTCCAGATACGGTCACTCCCCAATTCTTCTGCAACTTTCTTTGCTTGGGTTTCTAAATTGGGATAGTCTGCATGAATTTTACCCAAAAAGGCACATTATAGATGATGCTAAAATAAAAACGTAAGCATGTCTTGAAAAACTTACAAAGAATGATAATAGAAAATATCAAAGAAAATCTCATGGGATCTTATTTTCTTCTTTCTTCATTTCTTAACTCGTGCATCAGCCAAAGACATGTCTCATTGTTGCGAGAAATATATTTACATGTACCTCATTATGTCAACACACAAGCTTTTTATTCAGGAGATATTTTTATTTTTAACTTTCAGTAAACAAAACATCAGAAACTTTTAGGTAAGACTCACCTGGATGACAGACAAGAAACACACGGACTCCTCCGACCTCACTGAGCCACTTCTCTACTTGCATAGCATGCTGAAGACAGAAGACATGCAATCGTGAAGAATCTCCAACAGATCTTGAAGCAAGAGGCATAGCTTTGACCTTTAATGGTGTCAAAGCAGGGTTGATTGTTGCTTCAGTTTTATGAGTCGAAGAATTTGAGGTGTCATGCCGTGATTTCATTTGATTTCTAATCCTATGGTTTAAAGAAATTGACTCAATCACCGTACAATTGTTTGTTCGTAACGCATGGTAATAATTAACATATTGGGATTCTTCCTCCTTGTATGTTGCTGCAGGGAGGCGAAACTTTGAATTGGAATCAGAGATTTGCAAAGAAATTTCCTTCCTGCAGTTGATCTTTGAATCAGCTTTATCACAAGCATGCCCATCTTCAGGGCTATAATCAACTTGAATAGTTCCACAGCCTGTCACAGGAATGTCAGATTCAGTCTCGTCCTCCTCGCTGTCTGAGGAATTACCATATGCTAAAGCTAATAGGCCAAGCGATGAAGGCTCTTTACATGCTTTACTATTGGAAATCATAACCACGCTTTCCTCTCTTGCCGACCGTAGTTGATCAGCAGACATTGGGACATCAAAAAGTCCATTTTGCATCTCTCTAAGCACCAATTCTGCAAATGAACACATGAAGTTGACATCACAAGTCAGACATATCTTTTCATCCTAAATGCTAATCGGGGAAAATAATAATATTAGTAATAGTACTAGTACTAATACTAATAATACTAATACTAATACTAATACTACTAATACTAATACCAATACTACTACCAATAATACCAATACTACTACCAATACTAATACAAATACTAATACTAATACGAATACGAATACTAATACTAATACTAATACTAATACTAATACTACTACTACTAATAATAATAATAATAATAATAAGCAACATGTTCGTATGCACTATAGTAGTAGTAGTAGTAGTAGTAAATACAAATACAAATACTAATACTAATACTAATACTAATACTAATAATAATAATAGGCAACATGTTCGTATGCACCATAACCTAAACTGAATGTAGCACCAGAAATTTATAATTAGTAACTAAGCTTGCCAAACACTAGTTTTCTGCAAATTCAAAAAATTACTTTTCTTTCTTGCCCTTTCCATTTTGATTCCTATTTCAATATCACTCAAATACAAGAAAAAACCTTCAAATACATTTAATGAATATTAATCACGCCAAACATTACCAGCTTATGGGCATACATATCAGTCATGAAATAGATGCTATTAGATCTAATCCCAGTGAAAGAAATGTGTGTGTATCCGACAGAGATTATAAATGCATTAGATGTTTCATGTATACAACAAGCATAGTTATTCAACATGAAAATACATAGTTTGAGAAAGGGATCACATCATTGTACTAACTATAAGATTAGCAAAACAAAATCCACCAGACTACACAACTAAAAGATATAGTAACAGACTAGACAGCCAAGATATATTATACCTGAACGAAGGTTTTTGTGAGGAGCATTTGCATCTCTGATATGATTCTGGCCATTATCACTTACTACCCAAGAATTAAATATGCTGCAATCAGCTGACATTAGGTAATGAGCAGCTGCTTCTGTTGGCTGAACAATAGCAACACACGCGAAACACAAAATCCCACAAGTCACACATGAAAACAGGCCCTGTTCACTTTGAGAAGCTTTCCTTGATTCAGAGTCCATCTGCTCTGATTGAGGAGCCACAGAAAGGGCCACACTACTGCTACTACACATAGGAGAAGAAACTGCTCCTCTATTCTTAGCATATCCCTTCACTTGTTTCATGCTCTGCTTCCTATCAACCATAAAATCACCGTGAACATTGCAGCTTGCAACCTTCAACTCAAGATCAGGACTGCATAAACTGGGGAACAACCTAGATTTCACTGTCGACTGGAATACAGCTGGTCTGTTGGAGCAAATTGAGCGACTCAGAGAATTTTGGGGAAGAAGCACTATAGATGATCCTCTCCCAAGAGTATGAAGCATATCATTATTCTGCATCATGTCCTGGAAAAATAATTCTTTGATCAACCTGTCTCCTTCACCTTTCTTTCTATCTTTTAATCTAGAACTCCTGGGTTCTGTAGCAACGTTTTTCGGCTGCCTGCATAAATATATGTACACAATGAAGGAAACAAAATGCACATATCATAATTATAACACATGACGTTATGAGTTATGATGTGTGAGTGAAATACGTCATAACTGGAACCATGCCTGAGGAACCTGTGAGATGGTAATGAATTGCAGTCTAACATGCTACAAGCAAACATGGAACTGAATGTCATGTTCGTTATATAGTTCAATGGTAAATGGCAACAAAAATGACGTCAGTCTCTTTTGTTGAGCCGAATGATCTCAACTTAAATTTTAAGGATGCATAAAAGCCCTAAGCTGTGTTAAATTTGCCATTGTAATTGAGAACCTTCTACAGGAGAACAAGAGAAGACATAATCGATTATGAAGATTGAGTCAATGCTACCAAGTAGTTGGTGTGAGTTACAAACAGAACAGGAACATAGTTACTGTCTACAGAAGCTTGTACCCTCCTCCTACTTGCAAATTCAAAAAAGTTTTGTTTCTTAACCATCAAAAAAAAAAAAAGAACTAGAAGGAACAGTTTGACCCCCAAGGTTAGAGTTCCATATCATTACAGATTCAAATGTTAAAGTAGACTTAACGGTTAGGCTTAATCTGGATCCATGGATTTGAAGCTAAGGATACCAAATCCATTGAGTTTGTTTGGACAAGTTTCAAAATAGAATGGATTTCAAATCCTTAACTTCTTATGTTAATCTATTTATTGACTCAATTTGATGGATCTCAAAAACCTATCTTATATGGTGTCATTTGAAATCATTCTCCAAATCCTCTCCTCAAAGTCAAGTCCTTCAATCCAAATGCAACTCTAAATTCAGATAGATTCCAATGAGGACAAAGGTTACAATAGCGGACACATTCATAATCCAAATACAGATTTGATTATCCACTTTAAGACAACAATCGTATTCTAATTATAGGGCACAATCTTAAGGCCAATGAAACATTTTTCTAGATGCATAATATGTTGTAAAGCTACACCACGAGTTCTCTACTTTACTAGCCTAAAATGTATACGAGATCTCCATTTGTACATGGGAACGTTGACATTCTCAAAGTAAATAAAGTACTATTTATAAAATATGAGGGAGAACACTACGGAATGGATTCAACCTGGAGTGAGGTTTGTGAAAGAAATTTTGAATATGAACCAATTGTGCACCTAACCTGGATATTAATCACTGACAACAAAACCCAGTGTAAGAACGAAAGCGAATCATGGCTTCTTGAATTTCAACCAAATTATACAGATAAGAAGACCATACAAATGTCTGTCGAAACAAGTAGCAGTGCTAAAGTCACTAATGCTCATCGAATTAGAAATATATGATTCCCTAACGTGGCTTCAGGATTACTACATTTGCTCTAGCAAAGTTCAAAATTTGAAATATGAACTTGAACTAGTTTCAGTAACTAATTGCAAAGCCTGTTAAACGTAAATTTCAGGATTCTATCTACCAAAACATCCGCATACAAGGAGAAAACAAACCTTGTACACAATGAAAGAGCTAGGTCATATAGCAACTGGAAGTGAGACACCATTGGAGGACAATTAATGGCTGCCCTACGAATTGCAGCTTCTCTTGCAACCCTTAACCATTCAGGAGTGGCAACATTAGCTGCCTCTCCACAGTTAAAACCTATAACCCATGATATCATACAAACAATGTAAAAGACATTGATATGAATTAATCCTTCATGACAAAATCAACCGTAATACGTAAATATATTGAAACTACGGTATTATAAATGCATTACCATGACTGAATCCTGAGTGATAAGCCCTTGGGAAAGTAACAACAAATTCTCCAGCATTCTGGACCAGCCTAAGTCAAGTGATGAATGGAAATAAGAGTTAGATAAAATATGCAACAAAAGAGTATGAAAGAAAAAACACAAAGACAACAAATGGGGGGAAAAAGAGAAAGAAATAAAAGAAAAGAAAAGAAAAGAAAGAAGTAAAGAAAAGAAAAGAAGAAACAAGGAAACAGAAAAGCTGAATAATATTAACTAATGGTGTCTTCAAATTCTAGTAGCACGCCCAGCCATTAAAAAGCACACAATAGATTCTTGCTGCATACCTATGTTCCATATATTCTAATTACAATGAATCTCTACTTTAAAAAAAACCACCTCATGGCTAGAGCTTAACTCGATACACCCGATCCCCATGCTCAAGATATGGAGTTGAATTATACACCCCCAATACGTGAAAACATAAAAGATTAAAGATGATCAGCACAGCCCCTCCCCTCAAAAGAATAGCAAAACCAATTAACTACAGAATGGCGGTTTTTAATAAGTTAATGAATGGCGATTGTTATAAATTCCCAGCAATACTACTCTGTGGAGGACAAGCACACACACATTGACACAAATATGTTAGCATATCAATAGTCACCTGCAGCATGGAACTCCAGCACTAAGAAGCACTTCCGGCGACATGACTGTGGTCTTCTCACCAAGTGTAGCAAATGTAACTGAAAGAAAATGCACTGATAAAGTTCATTTGGAAAGTTATAAACAAATCCCTGGATAACAAAAAGGATTAGACTTTTTTTTTAATTGCTATTTAACCATGATTTCAACTTCACACACCTGCAGAGAGAAGTCAACAAAAGACATACATAGGGCAGGAAATATTAGTGAAGAATTAAAGATACTTGTCAATATGCAGCATGAAAGGCTTTTGTAACTCCTATCTTCGAGCATAAGTCCTCCATTTTCTTACTCGTTATTATGCCGCTAGGGTAGGAGGATTAGTGAAAAAAGCATCACTATTATAAGCCGAACTAGCAACCAGCTGATGAAATACCAATCTAAAAGCAATAATTCGTAAAAGGAGAGATTTTTACGGAAACAATTTTTAGATTTAGCCCCCAATAAATGGCTGACAATATTTTAACAAATCAACAAAAGAAAACAAAGGAACTGCAATTGCTGTCCAAACATGAGCGATGCATGATACAAGGCTCATCTAGATTATCAAAGACAAAGCATTCACAGATTAAGGGGCATATTATCTATGTCATGGATGAGATGCAGACAGAGAATGGCTGCTGCTCATAGGAACAAAGGATTGAAGGAGAACATAGGAGAGGAAATGAAAAGTACTGTTGTTTAAGAAGAATGCAAAATTATTTTCTTCTCTCGATGCAGATCAAACTCTTGATCAAGAACTGGATGACCTAGCAACTAGAATGGACAAAACATAACGGATAAAAGCCACATAGCTGTTTTCTTTCAGAGCAACAGTAGCCGATGAAGATGCAGCGGATACAACCATGCCGCAGCAGGGTGATCGCTATCATGGCCTACATGCTATTCCTAGTGGCTCAAGATCAAGGGACTGGTATGATAGTTCTAAAACCATGTACAGAATAATGCCCTTTTAGAAAAAAGAATTGTCAATACGATTGCATAATTGTTGCCAATGGTAGAATATTCAGTCGAGTTCTAGCCAGCCTACGGGCAATGGTGCTTCAGTTAAGGGTCTAAAACAGATAATAAGTAATAGCAACGCTTAAAGTTAAAACAAAGTTTCATATGAAGAAAAGGCCAGTGTTTATCAATTGAAGAAGAATCATGAGTAAGAATTAACTATTAAATGTTATAGCTACTGGGAAATTAGAGAAAGTCTTGCAACTAAATATAATGGGCTTGCATTACTTGAGGATAAGATTTCAAATATATCAGATAATTCAAACTGCAGCCACGGAGTTTAAGGAATGCTATTGAGCTCAAGATTATATTGCTAATATGACGCTTGGAGAATGGCTTCTCAAGCAGCGCAGTCCAGTTTTCTATAATCAGAGATGATGATGAAGTCGGATCATTTTAACCCACATATCGATTAGGATTTAAATAGATGAAAAAATGGTTCGCTCATTCTAAGCAACTATGGCAGGTAAGGGTTTGCAGGAACGCAAAATTGACAAAATAATCAATGCTTCTCAGAGTCTTGACGACTAGGAGCATTTTGAGGTTGTTTCCTTTATGTTCTTTCTCCCTGCATTTTATTTATACTTCTCTAGATCCCTCC
The DNA here is from genome assembly GCA_014905375.1 of Phtheirospermum japonicum. Classification (NCBI taxonomy): domain Eukaryota; kingdom Viridiplantae; phylum Streptophyta; class Magnoliopsida; order Lamiales; family Orobanchaceae; genus Phtheirospermum; species Phtheirospermum japonicum. The sequence continues at coordinate 163,031 of BMAC01001181.1, read as the reverse complement.
AAATTTATTTTACTTTAGATTTTATTTGTCATAATGGGCAGTGGGGCATTTGTGTGTGGGGTGGGGGTGGGGGTGGTGGCAATACAATAAACTATAAGGAGTGTTGATCTAGCTAATCACAACTAATTTTAAGTAGAATTCGATTTATGTCCTTATAAAGCTGCACAACTCAACATACTTTCTAAAGAAAGGGGGGGGTGCCGGCAAAACAATAAACTATAAGGAGTTTGATCTAGCTAATGACAATTAATGTTAAGTAGCATTCAATTTATGCACTTATTAAGCTGCACAACTCAACATAATTTCTAAGGAAACAATACTATAATTGAGTAGAACTAACTTTCTATCTACACCAGAATGACTAAGCTTTATACAGGAAAAACACGAGAAGAGTACATATGGAACCTACTATTTAAACATCATTCAGAAAGAATTATCTAACGAATAAGGTAACATCCCACAGCAACTAATGTGAACTTACTCATTGCACAAATAGCTAGATGCAGCATCCCTAGAAATGCAACATGCCAACTCTTGTATAGGACTTCAACATAATATATGCTAGTTCATGGCATATCATATGATGTGAAGCAATGATCAAATGCATGTGTGGCATGCATACAGTTATATCCAACTTGAGCATATTAATGTCATTAAGCCTTCTATTGTCCCCAATTTCAGCATATTATTGTCATTCTACTTGATACATCAGAAGCTTTACACCATAAATAAGACTATTCCAGTCAGTCATATTCTAGAATGTTTCAACACTTAACATCTAGAGGAATCCAGAAGATTTTCCTAATTTGGCATAAACTTACACGGAACATTTCAATTCCACTAAGCATATAAAATATAATATTGCTTACTGTGGTTTAGTACTATCATACCTAGAGGATTGATCTCTCCACCATATCCATGCTCCCTTATTACTTCTTCAAATGCAACAGCTGCCTCCCGGGGCACACCGTACCATGTCTTCCCAGCACCCATATGTAAATAGTTCATGCTATGCAAGTCATGATCCTCCACATGCCAAGCAAACCAACTAAACATCATTGCAACATAAACCATAGGCGAAGTCACTCCCGGTATCTCCTCTTTCATGAACCTCAACAATGATAAATTCTCCCTTGACACTTTCCTCATATTCCACTCAGTCTCCCCCACCGTCATGGTACTCTCATTCTTCTTCCCCCCACTCTTCCGGGCCACAAATGCGGATCCTGGCATGTCATTTGCATACTCAACCGGAAAGGGCTTGTCGACCATGGCATTCCAGTAAAGGGTCTCCATTTCCAAAGCATTCAACCCTTTCTTCGCACACTTCTTGAGATAACTCTTCTCAAAAAATTTGGCCTTAGCCTCAAATTCAGCAAGGGTGTACTTCTCCCCACTTTGCCACACGGGTTTCTGTACCGGACGGTGTTTTCTTGGGCAAAACCCGACCTGCTGCTGCCGTGTTGTGAAACACGGGCCTGATTCTGGGTCTGTGGACCGGGCCAATAGGGACTTGTTAAAATTAGCCACAACAGTTTTCCTGGGAGCTGCAGACACAGGTGGAACTATTTTGCAAATACCATACTTTGAGGCCTCTTTCTCAATCTTGAAAATGTATGCAATTGGATCTTGAAACTCAGCCAAGCTAGGGTGATACTCTGGGGCCACTGGCATAGATTTAAGCCATGGGGAAACCTCAACATTCCCAACTCCATTTACCTCTGCAGCCATTAATAAGCAGAATAGACAACTAAAGTACCTCAAAGATCATAGATGCTCATTCATACATATATGCAAACAATTATTCACTAAACATTTGTCTACGCATGTGAGATCTGGTGGGGTCATGAAGGAAAACAATGTAAACAGCAGAGAGAACAGAGCAGTCAAATAATAGTTCCTGTACATCTCTTTGCTCTATTCGCTCATTTTCTAAGGGTGTGTTTTGGTGTGTGTTTTTCCCCTCTTTTTTCTGTTTTTCTTTCCTCCGTTTTATGAGTGAGATATGAGCAGAAAAAATGGCAAGTGACGGTGAGAGGGTAAAAATAATGAGGGGGGGTGGGGGTGGGGGTGGTTGAGGACGACATTGGAGTCAGTTGGACTGTTTTACCGGTGGGGAAAAAAATATGGATTTTTGGTGTTTTAGTCTTATTGTACTCTTTTATTGTTAATTTCAATTTACAAGAACTGAGGGTGTCGTCTCCTGTTAGAACGTGGCCGTGGATTGCACCGTCAATTTTTTATTTTGTAATTTTACGATAACTAAGCTGACCATATTATTTTGGGCAAAAAATAGCTATACTTGAAAAGACAAAAATAACCCTCTTATAAAATTAATTTAAACATTTAAAAATATACATCTTCTTCCTCTCAAAACCTTCAAGAGCAACCTCCAAACAAAACTCAATAATGAAAGGATTTTAGTATGAACAAAATGAATTATACAAGTTTTATCCATAGTTTTCAGTGTTACAATAATCAAATTGCTATTTTTGTGCGTTTTTTCATCACTTTTTCGTCATAAATTGGTTTATTAGGGTTTATTGTCGGGGTTGTGTTCGAACTGGAAATGATGAACATAAACAGGTTGTTCGGAAAAATATTTCGAACATAACATAATTTCTGTCAAAAAACTAGACTGTTCGAACCAAATTTTCGAACATGGATTTCAAGTTCGAAAATTTGCTCCGAACAGTCTGTTTTTTACCCAAAAACGGAGTGTTCTAAAAAAAAATTCGAACAGTTGACATTTGTTCTATAAAAATTTTCGAACATTACACATTTGTTCAAAAAAAAATTCGAACACTGCTTCATTGTTCGTGAAACCCAAAGTCGATTCCTACGGTAGTCCAGGGTTTTTTTTTTCAATTTTTTTTTTTTTTTTTTTTTGGGAGGAACACCAATTTTTACTTATAAGAGACTTACCCTAGATGATTGATTGCTTATTATGATCCATCTTCTTGTTGTTGTTTCAAAATATTTCGGGAAAAACTCTTCATCTTTCCCATTTTTTTCTTCTCCTTTCTTCTTCATTTTTTTTCCTTTCTTTTCTTCTGGCTTTTCTGCGTTTTCTTCATTGTTTTTCCTTTGTTTTATTTTATAATTTCTTTTGTTTATATTATATATTAGATAGGGGGTAAAGTAGGCAGTTTATCGGGTTGATTTAGTAAAATTTTAATATATTTAAAATATTATTGGGGTGTTCTCATCCATGGGGTCAACTCATCAAATTATGGGGTGCAAATATCCGCTCTCTTAATGAATTGTAGTAGTTAAGTAATTACTAGTTTGTTTGTTTTTTATACTCGTGCAATGCACGGGTAGAAAGCTAAAATATAAAAATACAAATTATATTAATATTACTATTATTATTATCTACTATGTGAAGATATATAAATAAACAGAGAGATAGAGATGGGGAGAAATAACTAATAAATTCACACTACATAAATTATAGATCAAATCCACGTTATATATATGAATGTCAATATTATACGTTAGTGAATACTTTTTTGTACATTTTCGATTCTGAATCGTCATCACCACAAACTAATATCTTCAACCCTTTCGATGGGTGACACGCGACAAAGAAACATATAACTAACCATGACTGAACACGGGATTTTTCAGATAAAGGCCGACGTTCGAAAGTGATTGATCCTTACTCTTGTTTATCGTCATCGCATATGATATCATGAGTGAAAATTGCATTCGTTTAAATTTTGAAAGGTATTTTAACGCCAGAATGTGTTAGACTCATGCGGGGAAGCAACACATTTTCGTCTGCCTTTGCACCAGTTAAAATTTTGCATTCAAGGACGTGCATGGAAAATCTTGTAACAACCAATCTCGTCTCGTTATATAATCACGTGGAGTGGTCTATGTTCCTCAATAACATAATGGGAGTCCCCACCTTCAGACGCAAATTCGTGATTGGGCAACTCACAACACTTTATACCATTCAAGAATTCAGGCGTGTGCAAATCACTCGAAAAGTCATTCCCACTGTCAGATTTTCAAAAAAAAATTAAATAATCTCATAATCTAAATCTACAATTACACACAATTCATTCATAAAAAGAATTAATAAATTAAATTAAACTAATCCACGTGAATAAAAATTAAAATAAAATTCTAAAATCTATACATTACCAGATGCATGGTTTTAATTAATCACATTAGATTTAATAAAATTACTAGATAATACATTTAATTACATAATAATAGAATAAGATATTATTTTAATATCTTAATTCAATTCAAAATTAATAAAGTACACACACACAACCACACACACACACACACACACACACACACACACATATATATATATATATATATATATATATATATATATATATAATTAATGAGCTTTTCACTTCAAATTACGATTACAAACAAATTTAATTTACTCTACGATTAATAATATATTATAGGGCTTTTTTTTTACTCCCAATGTATGCAGTTTTTCTCACTTTACCCCCCAAAGTATTTTTTTGTTCCACTTTGCCCCCTGATGTACAATAATTTTCGACGTTGACCCCAAACTTTATTTCCGGCGGAATATTCCTTCTGGATTTCATCGGCGGGCAGGTGGGGGGCAAAGTGAAAGAATCTTATAGTTTTGAGGGTAAAGTGCAAAAAATCTTATAGTTTGGGGGGCAAGTTAAAATAATATAAATATTAAATTTTTGTTTTAAAATTTTATATTTGAAAAACATATATAATTTTTATCTTATACTCACACACACATAAAGTTGTCAATACAATTCCAATTTTTTTAAAAAAAACCCCATAAATTTTTAATTAATATTTATAATTTTCTAAATATAATATTGTCAATACATCATTTATATTATTAAATATGAAACAAATAACTAAGTATTATGTAAATTTTTAGGCTAAGTAATATAATAATATATTATTATGTATTATGATTGAACAAAACAAAATAAATATTTATTTTGTATATGCTTTATAATATTATGATACGAAAAATAAAATTATCATTCAATATTATTATTTGTATAAAAAGTGTGATTAAATACTATATTAATCATGAGTACATTATTATATAAGATTATAATTACGAATGATTAATATAATTAAAATCTTATCAAGATTTTAATTATATTAATCATTCGTAATTATAATCTTATATAATAATTAATGTACTCACGACTAATATATTATTTAATCACACTTTTTATACAAATAAAAATATTGAATGATAATTTTATTTTTAGTATTATAATAATTTACATAATACTTAGTCATGTGTTTAATAATTAATAATATTAAAGATGTATTGATAATATTTATATTTAGAAAATTATAAATATTAATTGAACTTTTATGGTTTTTAAAAAAAAAAAATTGGAATTGTATTGACAACTTTGTGTGTGTGTGATTATAAGATAAAAATTATATATCTTTTCCAAATATAAAATTTTAAAATAAAAATTTAATATTTATTATTTTAATTTGCCCCCCAAACTATAAGATTTTTTGCACTTTACCCCCCAAACTATAAGATTATTTCACTTTGCCCCCCAGCTGCCCGCCGATAGAATCTAAAAGGAATATTCTGGCGGAAATAAAGTTTGGGGGGCAACGTCGAAAATTATTGTACATCAGGGGGCAAATTGGAACAAAAAATACTTCGGGGGGTAAAGTGAAAAAAATTGCATACTTTGGGGGGTAAAAAAGAATTATCCCTATATTATATATTAAATTAAATTATTCTACATTAGTATGTGAACAAAGTATTTAAAAATTAATAAAATATATACATACATACATATATTTTTCTTTTATGAGAAGAGTACTTAGTGCCATTAAATAAAGAAAACATACACGAAACATTCCAAAAATTATTTAAAGAAACAACTAAAATTTAAAAAGTCAACAAAATAAAAGAAAATATGGAGAAATATTAAATGAATGCTTTATCAAATATATATATATATATATATATATATATATATATATATGTGTGTGTGTGTGTGTGTGTGTGTGTGTGTGTGTGTGTGTGTGTGTGTGTGTGTGTGTGTGTAACTTATAAAATATTTACTTAGTAATTTAAATTTATATAATTACAACTAAATCATATTGATAATTCATTGAATACTAACGTATTTGATAAAAAAGTTAAAAATATTGTAATATAATTTTACAACTACAAACAATTCGAAATAAACTTATTATTCATAAAATAAGAAAATTAAATTAAATTAATCTACATTAATAGAGATTGATATTAAAAAATCAAATATATGTAGTACCATATGTAAGGTTTAAATTAAACACAAATAAATAATAAACACATTTGATAAAATACCTTACATCATATTAGATAATCAAATCTATAAACAAAAGAAAATTAATCTACACGCATGGAAATTGAAATATATACAATAACGCATAATTGATTTAATTTAAAAACAATCGATAAATTTTAAAAACATCATAATCTAATTTTAAATTTTCTATAAATTTAAAATAAATAAATATAATTTAGAAATATTTGATAATAGAATTAATCAAATTCAACCAATTTAAAATCCATTTAATTGATTAAATCCAACCCAAACCATAATTATTCTAAGTTCACTTAACAATTGAGAGACTTAATTATTTTGAGTCCAATTTAAAATCTGATAAGTCTAACCATAGATCTGGATCCAAGCCCATAACATGACCAGATAACCCCGGGTATAAAAGTTGGTAACCTTAAGAAAATTGAAGTGTCTTGAGTTTAAATCAATACATTACCAGATACATGAATTTAATTAAATGCAAGATTTAATAACATTACCATACAATACATTTAAATTAACATAATATTTGAATAAGATATTATTCTAATATCTTATTTAAATTCAAAATTAATAAAGTATATACATACATACACATAGGCATAGGACCATATGAGAATGGATCCGTAGGTGATAAATGAGAATGAATCCTGGCCAATCATTTTAATCCTTTTTTTCTAAAATTATCGGTGGCATTTTGATATTTTTTTGACTTCGGTGGCATTTCAGTAATTACGTCGCATTCTCATTTTAACGATTGGGTCCCCTCATCTTCTTGAATCATTCTTCACGCCCAGAAGCAAAAGGATTATCTCCATCTTCTCGAATCCTCGGATCATTTAGCACACACAGAAGCAATACGCCCTAGAGTATATGCCTAATTACCTAGCGAGAAAAATTCGCCCAACAAAAATGTTGGTACGTTTCCCCCTCATTCTTTATTTTATTTCGTGAATTATAATGTGTTTTTCTCAAATCCTTTCATCATTTTGGATTTATAATTCATTCTCGATTCAATTTTAATGTGGCATATGTTTAATTTGTGCCTTGATTTTGATGTGTTGAGTTAGATGCTACATGATTTTCGATTTTGATTGTAATAAAAAAGGACTGATGAACTTGCGAATTTGAAAGAATGAGTTATGTTTTTTCTTGTTATAGTTTGAATTGGGGGTTTATTAGGATTTGGTAAATTTTTTTGTTATGAACATTAGGGTTCTGAACTCCTTTACAGTGATTAGTTATATAAGTAATGGATGTGAAAAGTAAGTGTGCTAAATATGTATCAAATTGATGGATATAGAGCTGGTATATATTTTGTTTCTATCTATAATCGACACAAGGATCTCCAGTCGTGTTGTGTTGATGTTCTTCATGTTCGTGATGATATATTAAAACTCATGAATACTTTGTGTATTTGTTCTGTTTGGGTTTTTCTAATGTGAAGCTTTTCTTACATGTGTGTATAATAAATGTGCACGTGGGTTTTAACTAATGTGCAAAATCATGTATGTTAATGTGCATTTTTATTACTAATACTGTGTAACGGGTTTTTATTTACCAATTTGAAGACCAGATTGCTTGCAACTTCTTGTGTTGGATGAGTTGAAGGATGTCAATATACAAAAGATAAAGGAATATCTTCCAATTTACATGGCGCAAGAAATGAATTGAAAAGCACAATGTTTAAATTGAGAAGAACAATGGTTGAACTGGGAAATTACTTGTTAACGCACTTTACAATTATTACTTTTGGGACTATTAGTTATTATTATTATTAATTATGTAATGTGTATGAATTGTGTTTTGCTAATGTGGGGTATTCTTTTTTCTGGTTGGAAGCAATTGGTCCACAAGTTTGATGTTCAAAAGTGGTATTTCTTATTAGTAGCTAAGGTTTGAGTTATGTAATCCAACTACTTGAAGAAAAATCAATGTTCATAAGGCATACACCTTGGTATGCGGAGAGATGTAAACCTGAAAGTCGCAAAGGAGTATCTCTGAATTTATAAGGCAAAGAAACTTGAACGGAAGACTGATTTGAAGAAATGATTTACATGTTACGAATTAGTCTATTGAGTTAGGTTTTTAATTTGGAACTATTATCAGATCTAATGTTCTACTAGTTTGCAATAATGTAAAAATTGATATTGTGATTTGACTTAATTTGGAGTTGTTAGATTTTGTAATGATATTATTTTCAAAATATCATTACATCAATGTTGTTATATTATGTTGTACTGGATTTGGCAAATAGGCAACATGTTGTCTCCATAGTTGTACAAACTTATTGGTGAATGATTTTTGGTCTGATAGATAAATTTTGTGCTTCATTAATGCATTATGATCTGATGAAGAATTTGTGTTTGCATCTTTAGATTTTGAATAATGATCTTGGAATAACTTTAATTTTTTAATAATGTTTTTTGCATCTTTTGTTTTTTGCTGTGCATATCTTACTTCATGATTATGCATAACTTAGTGCATGGTTGTGTATATCCCACTGATAGATATTTAGTGTTTCAATTTCTTATTTTTCAGAAGGTGCACTTGGTTATGCAAATATTATTGTATTATCATGCATATCTTATCGCTTGATTGTGCATAAATTAATGTATTAATATTCATGTGATATTTCACAGTAGTAGTCTCATGCCATCTACCACAGCTGAGCATCGATGACAACAAAGGATCAGATAAGATGATCGACGACTAAATTGAAATGTGAAATATGAAGAGATAGAGACAACAATCAAAATAAGTATAAAACATTGATATATAAAAATCACATGACAAAGAATCATTCGCCTTTTCAAATAATACAAAAATGTTATAATGATAGAATGGTCCTTTTTCCGTCCACTTGTAAATTACAATGTGCAATAAGTGATTATTACAATCATAATCGATAACAAGTAAATCAGAAATAATATTACAATATTATGACAAAACAGTTTTCAGTGGTGACAATTGTGCATTTTGTCATTCACTAATGTGCATGATCAGTGTCGCAATTGTGTATATCTCAGCGCACAATTGTGCATAAACCATATTACACCTACATTAATTGAAATGACATCAAACGACAGCGCGTGTGTGACTGTTAAACTATATTCCACATATTGTGAACAATTTAATGAATTATTGTGCACATATTGAAACATAAATGTGCAAGAATCGCAATAGATACTGCCAAACAATTACACCATCATTCGATGTTATTTTTGTGCTATGATGGACATAAAAACCAACCACATTGGCATAAGACTTGTAAAACATTGTAGCGTCATCCAAGCTCTTTGGATTTCTGATTAATATAAGATTTAAAGGAATCTTCACATATCGAAACCTAATATTTTGTAGAGCTAGATGTCATGACCTTCATTTGTCGATTAGACTCACAATTCTGGGAAGAACATTTCACCTGCAAAATCCTCCATTGAATCAGTTCACAAAACTATACACACACCACAGATAACATGATACAAAGATTATATAAAACTTCATAACATGTGCATAATTTACCACATTGTTGTGCAAATGTTAATATATTACTGTTCACTTATTGAAACTTACTTGTGCACAAACCACATCAAACCTACATCAACTAACACGACATTAATCGACAACGCGCATAAAACTATAAAATCATATGGGACATACAGTGCACTAGTTAATGCATTACTTTGCACACAATGAAACACGAATGTGCACAAAGCACATAACACCTTCATCATCTAAAATGACATCAATCCACAGAATGCATATGACTGTTTGATTAATAATCAAATAGTAGCCACATAGTTTCGAGGTGCAAAAATCTAGTAAATTCCACATATTGTGCACAATTTAATGCATTACTGTGTACATATTATAACATAAATGTGCAAGAATCACAGTAATACTGCCAAACAATTACATCATCATTCGATGTTAATATTGTGCTACAATGGACATAAAAACCAACCACTTTGGCATAATAATTATATAACATTATAATGTCATCCAAGCTTTTGGATTTCTGATTAATATAAGATTTAAAGACATCTTCACATATCGAAACCCAATATTTTTGTAGAGCTAAGTGTCATGACCTTCATTTTTCGAATAGAGTCACAATTCTAGGAAGAACATTTAACATCACCTGCAAAATCCCCCGCTGAATAAGTGCAAAACACTATACACACACCACAGATAACACGATACAAAAATTATTTAAAACTTCATAACATGTGCATAACTTACCGCACTGTGCTAAAATTAATATATTACTGTGCACTTATTGAAACTTACTTGTGAACAAACCACACCAAAACTACATCAACTAATAAGACATTAATTGACAACGCGCATAAAATTATTAAACCATATGGGACATACAGTGCACTAGTTAATACATTACTTTACACACAATGAAACACAAATGTGCACAAAGCACATAACACATACATCATCTAAAATGACATCAATCCACAGAATGCATATGACTGTTTGAATAACAATCAAATAGTAGCCACATAGTCTTGAGGTGCGTGCGAAAACCCAGTATAAGTGTATGTTAATAATATGACATGGTCATGTAGTTTGAGAACACCAAAAATATACGATTTATAGAGATTTTATAGAAATAAAATGATTTGAATCAAGTGCACATCTCTGTTGAAGCTCTACATCTTCAGTTATTCAACTTAATAATCTAAGAAAAAATTATAAGTTTTCTCATGTATCAATGCATACAACAGTAGCAACATATACACAACTGCAACAAAATTTAAAGGGATAAATAATTTCCAATAAACCTTAATTAAAAAGTAACCTCATAATTTCGAAGTGCAGAAAATCTAGAACAAAACTGGCCTCAACCATCTCCAAATATGAAAAAAAAAAGGGTGGGTGGGTGGGTTGCAAATCAAATGAACTATTCCAAAAAAGAAAAAAGAAATTAGATGAATTACATATAAATTAAATAGAATAATACCTGATTCATATTCAATTGAAGCCATTATGATGCAAGAAAAATCAAAACTTGGAGAAACTGGACCAAATCGAGCAGTGCCCTCCGAAATCAAAGCTCGTAGAAACTAGGAAAAATCGAGAAGGTAAGGAGCTTGCAAACTCGAACAGGAAAGGGGTCTCCAACATTGAAGCTCTTAGGTAGAAACGAGACAAATCCGAATAGGAAAGGGCGTCTAAAATCTACAACCAATTTTCAATTTTTATTTCTCCTAAAAATTAGGGTTCATCGCTCTGAAAGGGGATAGTTTCGATCGTGTTATTTTTTAAAGAAAGTTTTGATTGTAAATTTTTGGTGGCTGATCGATAATAATGGAGATTATGTGGGTTGGTGGATAGTTTTGATTTAAGCTGAAAGAATTTCTTTTAACTTGTTTTATTAAATTAGAACCATTAGATTAGATTACTTATAATGGGTAGGATTCATTCTCATTTTTCACCCACGGACCTATTCTCACCGGAACCCAACCCCATACACATACACACACACATACACATACACATACACATACACATACACATACACACTCTCTTTATATACTTAAAAAACGAATAAAATTATTGTTCTAATATCTTAGTTCAATTCAGAATCATATAAAAAATCAAATAAAATAAAATATCCAAGATTATTATTCTAATATCTTATTTCAATTCAAAATTAATTATATTATATACATACATACATACATACATACATACATACATACATACATACATACACATATACATACAAAAAAAAAACAAATACTTATAATTTAAATTAAGAAAAAAGAATATAATGTTATTAATTAATAATTAAAATAAATAACTGAATTTGAAAATGCAAAACAAAATAAAAAAATACACATATTAATGAAATATTATATTATATATAGAAAATTTTTAAATTATTTATTTTATATAGATAATAGTTTAAATTTAATTATTTCAGAAGTACAAATAAAATATTATTTAGAAGCAGCAGCAGTAGCAGTAGCAGTAGCAGTAGCAGTAGCAGTAGTAGCAGTAGCAGTAGTAGCAGCAGTAGCAGTAGCAGTAGCAGCAGTAGTAGTAGTAGTAGTAGTAGTAATAATAATAATAATAATAATAATAATAATAATAATAATAATAATAATAATAATAATAATAATAATAATAATAATAATAATAATAATAATAATAATAAACAACTAAGACATTCGATTCGCGAACAACTTGACATTGATCTTCTTTATAACACCAGTAATTCGTCCTCCCTGTTTTACATAATTAAAGACAATTTAAGTCAATTCAATACATTAGTCGAATATTAGTAGACAATACGAACCTATATATCTATATATAATGATAAAGATTAGTAGACTAACTGAACCTATATATCTATATATAGTAATAAAATTATTGAGAACCAATAACTACATCTGAATCATGAAAAACGATCTCCATGGAAGTCTTTTGTTTCTTATCATCAAATCCTGACCGAGCAAAAAATCGAACAACTCTAAGGTTAAGTTCTTTTTTATTCGTTCGGTCGATGTCTTTTGATGAGTCCAAATAAAGGAGGTATCGTTCTAAAAATTTTTGCTGCCAAAGTTTTGAAAATAGAGAAAAAGCATAGACACATTCGGACGGAGAATTGAAATTGATTTGCAAAAAATAGGAACCTATATTTATAGGGAGAATTAGTCGAAACTCTAGAGATTTAAGTTTTGAAATTCTGATAACCCAAACAGATATAATTTCGTATCCCCTCATTACAGATATTGTACCCGATTTTAATTTTTTGTCCATTTTTATCTGTCGATTATGGAACAAAAAAATAGATCTATTCCATGAATTAAATATCTTTAATTAGGCAAACAAATCGTATAAAATCTGATTTTTTTTTAAATATGATTCCGACTTGAAATATCAAAATTATTCAATATTGAATAAAAATCTGATGTACTGTATTTTCTTTGTTTAATACTCTATTTTTTGTACATTTTCTTATTAGTTGATTTTAGAGTGAAAAAACCAATCCGCTGCATTTTCCATTAACTAAATATCTTTATTAGGCAAACAAATCGTATGAAATCTGATTTTTTTAAAAAAATATGACTCGAACTTGAAATCTCATAATTATTCAATACTGAATAAAAATCTGATGTACTGTATTTTCTTTGTTTTGGATTCTATTTTTTGTACATTTTTTATTGGTTGATTTTATTTTTAAAAAATTGATCTGCTGCATTTTCCATAAATTTAATGTCTTTAATTAGGCAAACAAATCGTATGAAGTCAAAAATCTGATTTACTGTATTCTATTTATTTAGGATTCTAATTCTGCAAGTAAATCGGAATAAATCAACTATCGATTTTTTAAAACAAAATTATTGTAGAAGATACCAATTTTTTTAGAGTTTAATTATGCAAGTAGATTAATATTTGTTCAATTTAATATGCTTTAATATTTTTATTACTTTTTGCAAAATTAGTTATATTTGGGCCTGTAATTTATTTAAGTTTGATGTCTTGCTTTATTTTTTTTGGATCCCAATTTTTTCTTAGGGCCTCTAATTTAATTTATTTTCATGCTTTATTTTTCTTTATTCAGGGCATGTAATTAAATTATTTTTATAGTTGCTTTTATTATGCTTGCCTTATCTATTATTTCAATTCAAAATACAAAAAAAAAAAATACAGTTTATCTTTAATCAAAATCTGAACATTTGACTATTATATAAACTAATTTTATCATTGTAATCACTAAGTAGATGATAGTAAAACTGATTTTAAAACCTAATATATATATATATATATATATATATATATATATACTAGTTTAACACCCGTGTATTACACGAGATTTATAAAGAACTAAATATGAAAATATTGTGAAGTTATAAAGTTTTAAATTTAAATAAAAAATTGAAAGGATGTGTTCTCAACCCGTGCCCTCTTCAGTTTATTAATTATTATTATAATTATTTATTAATATTATATTTTAATATTTAGATTAAATTCGTTAATAATTATATTACATACTCATAAAAATTCAAAAGACGTATTATTAAATCATTTTATATTTTTTTTATGTTTTTGTATATATAGGACCAGCTCTCTCCAACCTTATCCAACTCTCCTTGGTGGAATTTGGACTTGTTCCATTTCCTCCAAACCCCCCTTTTTTTCATTTCTTGGCTTTAGAACCCTAGTTTGTAATTTTTAGATTAGTTTTAGTTTAGTTTTAGTTAGTTAGTTAGTTAGTTGTTTCAAGCAAGTGTTGGAGAGGGTGACAACTCCTTCATTTCTGGATCTTGTTTGTTGAAGGTTGTAGCTAGACTTGAAGCTTTTGTGTTCAATGCTAATTGGGTAGTTTTTTCTTTCTCTTTTATGTTGTGTGTTGTGTTTGTATTGTTGAGATTCCTTTGATGTTGGTTGTTTAATTTGTAGTCCATGTTGCTTTCTCTAGCTTCTCAACTTCTCAATTCAATTTTCTAGCTTGTAGTTCTTCATCCCTTGCAAAACTCCATGTATGCTTTCATCTTCAAGCTTTTTACTTCTTTTAGCTAGGCAAACTTTTGGTTCTTAAAAGATATATGAAGCTTTCTTCTTTGAGCAATTTGACTTTTACCCATTTAATGCTTTTGACTTGTTTTCAATTTCAAGCTTTTAATTTCTCTCCTTTTTCCTCTTTCAATTTGCAAGCCTTCTTAGTTTAGTAAATTTTAATGGTTTAATCAATGTCATTAATTAATTACTTTCAAGCAAGATTTAATTTGTATTTGACGCAATTAGTTTAGAAATTACAGGTTTAGGGTTTAAATTCGTTTAGAGCCATTAATCGGAGCTTGTTGAGAATTGAGATTGACGACCCCAATACTTGATCGACATTTGGGATTGACAACCCCGAATCATGGATTAAGTGTTCGGCAAAAACTGATTGATCGTGGAGACGAACCGAACACCCTAAACCCTCGTTTTCATTGTTTTCATTTAAATCACTTTTAATTCTTGTTTAGTAGATTAACTTTCAAAAACTCAAATTAAACCAATGACTTAATACTTTCTTAGATTAGATTAGTGTAATTTTGATTAACAAGAGATTGAGTAAAAACACCGACTGCCGATAATATCTATCCTCGAGAGACACGACTCGGGAAAACTTACTGCTCTACAATCGACTCCTTACTATTGCGGAGACGATTTCTTAGATTTCTAAGAAATTTTCGATCAATATGATCGATCAATCAACTTGTTAGGTTAGAAACGCAAAGCAACGAAGCGTCGTGATTTTGTGAAGGTGGAAAGGGGTATAACCTTTACCGACGATTATTCTATGTTTGGTTACATATACCTCATGAGGCATAAATCTGAGGCCTTTGAAAAGTTCAAGGAATTCAGATATGAAGTAGAGAAACAAAGTGATCGTAGTATTAAGACTCTTCGATCAGATCGAGGAGGTGAATACTTATCATCTGAGTTTCTTGATTATCTAAGAGAGAATGGTATTCTCTCACAGTGGAATCCTCCCGAAACTCCACAGTTAAATGGAGTTTCGGAGCGTAGAAATCGAACTTTGTTGGACATGGTTCGATCAGTGATGAGTTGCACTTCCTTACCTCTTTCATTCTGGGGTTATGCCTTAGAAACGGCGGCATACCTATTAAATAGGGTGCCAAGTAAAGCCGTACCCGATACACCCTATGAAATGTGGTATGGGAAGTCTCCTTCCTACAAAAATTCTTAAAAGCATGGGGGTGTGATGCTTACGTGAAGCGTCAAGTAGGAGATAAGTTAGACATGAGATCCATCTTGTGTAAGTTTGTGGGGTATCCAAGAGATTCTATAGGATACTATTTCTATGACCCTTCGGAACAAAGGGTGTTTGTTTCGAGGAATGCTACTTTCCTTGAAGAAGAGTTTCTTTCTGAAAGGGGTGGCGGAGTTGTAGAACTTGATGAAGTTCAAGAACCACAAAGTCGCCCACAGGTTACCGCAAGTGGCACACCAGCTGAGGCTGGACCATCTGTAGTACAACCTCTTCGAAAATCCGTAAGGGTTTCAAGGGCTCCTGAGAGGATGAACCTTTTGTTAGAGAATAAAGAAGAGTGACTCCTTTTTGATAGTGATCCAAGAAGCTATGAAGAGGCAATGTCTGACATTGACTCAAAGAAATGGCAAGAAGCAATGCAGTCCGAAATGGACTCCATGTACTCCAATAAGGTATGGACCTTGGTGGACCCACCACATGGAATTGTTCCCATTGGTTGCAAATGGGTCTACAAGCGGAAGCTTGGAGTATATGGAGGGATAAGTACCTTTAAAGCACGTTTGGTTGCAAAAGCTTATACTCAAAAGCAAGGCGTTGATTATGAGGAAACTTTTTCACCAGTAGTGATGCTTAAGTCCATTCGGATCCTGTTAGCCATAGTTGCGTATTATGACTACGAGATATGGAAAATGGATGTGAAGACTGCCTTCCTTAATGGAAATATTAAGGAAGAGATATATATGAAGCAGCCAGAGGGCTTCATATCCAGTGGGAGTGAGCAACAGGTTTGCAAACTCCAGAGATCCATTTATGGTCTCAAACATGTTTCGAGGAGTTGGAACATCCGATTTGATGAAACAACCAAAATGTTTGATTTTCATAAGAATCCGGATGAACCATGTGTCTATAAGAAGGTTAGTGGGAGGGCAGTTACTTTTGTTGTACTCTATGTTGATGACATTCTACTCATTGGGAATGATGTAGGTATGTTGCAATCAATAAGAACTTGTTTGTCTAAGCAGTTCTCCATGAAGGACTTGGGAGAAGCATCTTTTATCCTTGGGATAAAGATCTATCGAGATAGATCACGAAAGATGATCGGACTATCCCAATCCATGTACATAGACAAAGTGCTAAAACGGTTTAGCATGGAGGAATCCAAGCGTGGACACCTCCCAATGAGCAGTGATCCACTTTCTAGGGCTATGTCTCCAAAGACACCTGAGGAAAGAGGAAAGATGGCTCGTATACCTTATGCACCCGCGATTGGGAGCATTATGTATGCAATGCTATGTACAAGACCTGATGTTGCACATGCTCTGAGCGTTACGAGTAGATATCAGTCGAATCCAGATTTCGAACACTGGAGTGCCGTTAAGAAGATCCTGAAGTACTTGAGAAGAACTAAGGATATATTCTTGATATACGGCAATGGAGAATTGAAACTAGAGGCATACACTGACTCTATTTTTCAATTCGATGTAGATGACTCAAAGTCAATGTCTAGATATATATTCACTTTGAATGGAGGAGCAGTCAGTTGGAAAAGTTCCAAACAAGAAACGACTGCAGACTCTGTTACAGAGGCTGAATATATTGCTGCATCAGATGCAGCAAAAGAGGCTGTTTGGATGCGGAACTTTATCCAAGGGTTGGATGTAATTCTGTCCGCTGTTGATCCTATAATAATTTATTGTGACAACAATGAGGCTATAGCGTAAGCAAAAGAACCGAGATCTCATCCAAGATCCAAACACATCTTGAGGCGATACCACCTGATTAGAGAGATCATTGGTAGAGGCGACGTCGTTTTGGATCGAGTCGCTTCGGCAGAAAATGTAGCAGACCCTATGACTAAGCCCTTAGCACAAAAGGTATTTGATGGGCATCTTGAGAAGATGGGCCTAAAATACATGGGCAATTGGCACTAGGGCAAGTGAGAGATTGTTAAAGTAGAGTGCCCGACGTTCCAATTAGATTGGATTTCATTCTACTTGTATGATGATTTTATTGGAATTATATTAATAAAGGCAACTTTCTTTATCTTGTGTTTTCGCTTTTATTATAATTGCACGTATGATAAAGTCCTTAGACCAATTTAAACTATGGGATATGGTTGCGCATACGATGGCAATCATGGAACATGTCTCTAAGATTTCGGTCTTAAACTTGTTCCAAGTCAATGGGCTTTTCGAGATAGGACATTGAATAGCCCGGTAAGACTTGCACATATGATGCATTCTTATAAGACAAGGATGTTGCATTCCATTAACATCAACGTTGTGACGCGAGTGCATATATGTGGGTGCTTGTTGGAGAACAAGTTCATTGAACATGACCCGATGAAAATTCTTAACTGGAAGATTTGTCTGTCGAATAAGAATTTCCATATTGCAACAATACATGATTAATCCTTTGACTTTAGGTACGATGGTAACCTTGTGCACATCATGCAATACATAGATTTATCTTTTGATTGCTTGACAATCGTAAAAGGGGTATTTTGGGTATTGTATCGATGTGCATGGAGGTTTGTCTGTAGCCAACATAGAATTCGATACTTGTCTATGGACAAGAGAGTATCCTGTGAGTTTTCATAGTTTGTGATTCAAAGACCTTGGCCAGGGCACGATGAATATTGATTCATAAATGAATTACTTAAACTTGAAATGAAATCACAGTTATTAAATCAATTGGGTTTCGACTTATAAATCCATGCCCAAGATTTAATCGAGAAACTAGTTGTCGAAAGGATCGTACATGTATGGACTTGCAATTGAAATAGGTTTACTCGCTATTTCACCTAACACTGGGTAATCATGCTACTTGCTAGATTTTGTCATGATTTGTAGGTTCTTGAAATTAAAGAGTTAATCTCAAGAGAATTAATTAGTTAGATTATTTAATATAATAAATTATTATTTATAAACTTATAAAAGTTATAAGCCTACTGCTAGTGTTAGTCGTGAACCTAAAAGGGTCACACATAATTTTGGTTGTTGACATTTCAAGATTGATAACTCCAATGGTTGGAATAATTGATTAGTTTGGATTAATTAAATGAGATTTTAATTTAATTCAATTGTTGGATTGAATATTTAATTATATAATTGATTATGTATTTAAATCTAATTTGATTAGAAATCTCAATTAAAGGAATATATTAAATTAGTCAATTGGATTGATTAATTTAAAATTATGGAATTAATTAATTAATTGAATTAATTAATTGGTTGGATTTTAAATCCAAGCCCATGTAATTTTCTAGTAGGCCCTAATTGTAGAAGCCCACTAGAATAATTGAAGACTTTAAAATAGAATTAATTTATATTATGTATTTGTATATAATATAAATATTTATATAAAAGGTAATTGGGATCAAGTCATAATCTTTGTTTTAAAAGGTCACGGATGACTTGAGGAAGAATTTTTTTCTTAATTATTTAATTAATTAATTAATTAAGATTAAACCTATTCTTAACCTAATTAACCTAATATATATATATATATATATATATATATATATATATATATATATATATATATATATAATATATATATATATATATATATATATATATATATATATAGGGTTGGGTTCAAATGAGAACCCGTCATTATATGTGAACCTAGGGACTCATCGTGACCATTAGATTGGATAATCTTGATGGTTGAGATCATGACATGTCAGCATGGTAATAATGTAAAAAAATGCATTAATTAATTAAAAATGGTATTTTGGACATATATCAACATGACCATTAGATTGGATAATCTTGATGGTTGAGATCATGACATGTCAGCATGGTAATAATGTAAAAAAATGCATTAATTAATTAAAAATGGTATTTTGGACATATATCAACGTTTACAAAGAGCACTAAATTGTTCTTTGGAAAGCACAATAGATTAATAAAAAAAACACTACGATTGTATACAAAAAGCATTGCAAATTTCGTCTATAAACTGCAAATTCAAAATTTTGAAATTAAACTCAAATCTTCAACAAACCATAACTTTTTCAAATTTTATTCGTTTTGAATGAAATACATATCAAATTAACCACATTCTCAAGATCTACAATTTAAGATACATATTGCATGTATTAAAACGTAAAAATATATATATATAATTAAAATTAAAAAAATTGGACTGATTTTAGCACTATAGTACTATGTAAAAAGCACAATGAACCTGGACATATAATTGCACTGTGCAATATTAGATCTACGGCCTGGATTGGTTTCTAGGTTCGCATATATTGACGTGGAATCTATTTGAACCTAATCCTATATATATATATATATATATATATATATATATATATATAAAGAAAAGGATGGAGCCGTGAATGTATTTTTTTTTTGTTTTTGAAGAAACCAAAAAGGTGACCTCCTTTTCGAACAAGAGGTGCAGCCATTTTTTTTTCATCAAATCAAAAAAAAAAAAAAAAAAAAAGTAAAAAGGTTTTTGACTCTTGTAAAAAGAGTGCAGGCGGTTTTTCAAAACAGAGAAGAAGAAAAGAAAATTATTCTTTTATATATATTTAAGTCTTCAATTGTAGATGATGATTAATTAATAATTTTTCATCTATAATAATTAATTCTCAATCAATTTTTGATTGTTTGATTAATTGTTTATTCCTTTAATCAATTTGAAAACGGAATGATTCTACTAGCGAAATTTTTTTCCGGTGTCGCATTCAAAAGGTGGACTCGATTAGAGGGGATACGCTTGAATCTCTACAGCGAGAAGTTTCGGTGTTAGCCACATAGCCGGGAATTGATTCCCTCTCCATCGTCGCTTGAAGATATCGAAAGCGAGGTATTAATTTATTTAATTTTATAAGAATCATAATTTGTATTCGATACTTAATAATGAAAATGACGATCGTTAAAATCGCTAACGAAATCTACAGGGTTTAGTATTTATATATATATATATATATATTAAATATATATATTGTTTTAATTAATTAAAAATTTTAAAATTCGTTGCGTAGGCCTCGTACGATTATAGCGAACCCAACACAAAGGTCCATGACATCCAAGAAGCTTGGATAAGTTTTTGTAGCAAGTTCTACCAAAAAAATTTATCCTTGCCTCCTTGGTCGTCAAAACTAAACTAGATTGAGTAAATAGATACGTAAAACTGCGCAAGAACGAATTTTCACTTGTGATACAAATTGTTCCTCACCCCACCACACACCAAAAGAAAATCTTGTTTAGCATAAGTATGAGCGTCTCGCTTTGTAATTAAATGGAAATTAGCACAAATCACAATCCCACTAGACCTGATGATTGCTAGGCATGATAACCTAACATACTGTTGATCTGTTTTATTAAAAGGTATTATTGCGGGCATGTATAACGAGCAGGTTGGATTTAGGGGATAACATGCGCACTTTAATGAAAGAGGATGTTTTAAGGAAGAGTTTGGTCTCTAGGATGGTTGCAAATTGCTGATAAACATCAACCGAGTTGTGCAAAAGTGGGGATTCAGGCTTAAAACCTCATATTTCAAGAAACTCACATTGCAACGGTGACGTTGTTTTTGTAGTTTAATTTTTGTTTTCGTAAGAGCATTTCACAACCATGTACCAACAGGAAAGTTATATGAACACAATCTAATTTAATAAACAAAATATTTGGTTTTAGTAAAGGCAATTACTATATAACAATCCAACACCATGTAGCGATCTCGTTTCACATCCAACGAGCAAGGAGATGTGTTTGATGAAATTAGTTGAACACACAAGGTAAAAAAAAAATTAATCTTTCACCAAGAAAGTTGTTTCAAAGCTTTAGTACTCGCACCAGCAGTTCATAGCTAATCAGACGCCCACCATTAATTGTCCATCCATCACACTATCTTGAACATAACCAATTAATGGCATTCACGATCCCACTACATTAGGACCCTTTTGATGTTGCACAAAATCCAAAACTAGGGCAATCACTTTTTTATTCATTTCGACGCATACAATTCAGGTTGGTTCAAGAATCATAATTAGCTTCTGTCTTAAGGGAAAAAAAAGTTCAAAGAAACCTACAACACATAAGACAGAAACAATCCCAAAACCATTGAGCAAGATGATTTCTTCTATGATAAATTTCATCTCTTTCATAACAAATAAAGATTGGTTCAAAAAATTATTTCACATAAGTTCTCACACAAAATTAAATTTAGAAAGATGACGTGCCTGATGAAGGGATTTTTATTTCCGGGCCCAAAATTGGCAGTTCTGTGGATTTACCAAATACATCCAAAAAGTTCAGCGCTGTGAATGTGGGAGTGTTACTACTTACTGTTTCGGGAAGTTTAGCTTTCTGAAAATAAGAAATAGAATTAAATGGATCGAAAATGTAGTTTTCTCCACGATGCCTCAGTCTTTCTCGGGCCGTTGTCCTTAACGAAGATAAGCTTTTCTGCAGGTCGTCTTTAAAAGAGCTTGGACTGGGGCTGAGACTACCCAGATAGATCAGGTTCATCTTCAAATGTGAGCTCTTTGGGAAATTGAATGAAGGTTGAGACGAATGAGGTTCGGAAGAATTGGCTGAGCCATTCGACAGGTTGGACGAGAGGATGCCAGCAGCTTGAGCATTACTCAACACTGTATCGGTTAGATAAGCTCGGAGATGACTCGTAAAATAGTTTAGGCGTGACTCGGTAATTCCTGTTAAGTCGGCTAGTGAAGGTTTTCTCATAAGCAAATCATTCATCTTCCCAAGCAATTCGTCCCCCGAAAGCTTTGGTTTTTCAGAGCACCAAAAATAAGAAACCACACTATTTGAAGTTTTTAATAAGAATGACCTTCCAAATTTGTCTGCATGGATTTCTTCAATTTCTACATCAGTACATTGCACTTTAGTGCTTAACGTTGCTGGTCTCTCCACAGAACCACCATCCCCATTAAATGATATCCGCAAATCGGAATTTGGCAAAAGGGTGAGACATAAATTCCCCCTTACAGATGTTGGAGACAGGAGGGTTCCTTGCTTGTTGATCTTCTAACTCGAATAGAAACCAGAGGTACACACAAGCACCTGGCTAGCAAACCAACTTCTGAAGGCTCGAAGTGCTGAATAAGGTGAGCTAGCAGACCATCTTCAGCCACACCGGCGGAGACGTTAAGTTTTAGAAAAGGCTTTAACCTCTCATCCACGCCCACGCCCCCATCACCTGCATATCCAACGTGCGAAGCCATCGAAGAAAACCGCCATCCCTATCGCTCCTCTGTAGCAGCAGATCCACGTCACCGTCCGCCAAAAATATCTCCGTTAACCTCCGCCTGACCGATTGACTCACGGTCTCTGACGTCTCGGCGGTGCCCTCCGCAGAAATATTGACCGAATCCACATCGTCCGATATTTGATCCGCGCGGTCCACGTCATCAATCCGTCCACCGTTCACCGATTTTTGTTTCTCTGAGTTAGCTATGTCTCAAATCTCGAAAATTCCTCAACTAATTATTGAAAATGCCACATAAAAAGGAAAGCACAAATTCCAATCCAACGAGTAGATTAAACCTAATCGACAATATCAAGGTGAAATTCTAGAGAGAGAAAGTGAGAAACGTTAAGAAAGAAGAAATATCTCCTATAATGACAGTAGGAACTCGCTCCCAAAACCTCACACAAAATTAAATTTAGAACAACTACAACTGAGCATACATCAGGAGAAAATTAGGGCAAAATTTGAGAGAGAGGGGAAATCTAGTGGTACCTGGAATTGAGTATATTCTAGGGTATCTGGTGATGAAGGCACAGTCAATTTCCAGAAACGTTCCGCACCAGCAGTGAAGGGTTGAGCAGATGGTTCCGGCTAGGTCATTGGTTTCACAACGATGAAAAACTTGGTCTTTACTTCCTTGGGACACTTAGGCTCCGACGGCGCCTCAGCCTCTAGTCGAGTAGCTTGAAGCGGTGTACGGCTGGCAATGAGAAAAAGAAAAAGGGTTTATCCACCAAAAGAAATAGGGGTACTTACAGAGAGCGGGAGATATATATTTTTGGAGGGATGAAACCTTATATATTTTGAAATTAACAAATAAATTGAAAATTCTAAGTTTTTTTTATTAATTCACATCATCTTTTAAGACATGTAAAAAATTGAATGTATATTGATTTTTTTTTAATAAAAAATATATTATAACATTAGTTCTAAAACTAATGTATAAAAACTGATGTCTAATCATAAGAAATTTTACAAATACTCATCGGTTTTCAAAAATTGATGTAAAAACTGATGTCTATTTTTCGTGTTTTAGTTTTAAGACGTCAGTAATAAAAAAAGCGATGTTTAATATCAAAAAACTACACTTAAATAACACTGGTTTTTTAAGAAACCGATGTTAAAAGTAAAAAGACACCAGAATAACAAAAAAAAGGATGTTTTTCCAGTGATTTCTATTGTTATTCTTCTTGTAGTGATGAGTGATAATCCTATCAAAATGAGAGTTGTCCTCTATATATACTAGGTTATAATTGGGGTTAAATGGGCCAAATTAGCTTTTAAGGCTTGAATTTTCTCGGGTTTGACCAATGTTGACCCGGAATTACACCTTGGCATGAGGTTGGGTGCGGAACTTGGCGTGATTATGGGCGCAAGGGAGCTTGGCAAGGACCTTGGCAAGTTTTGGAGATGGCAAGGAATGCCTTGGGCGCTGGAGATGGCAGCCTTGGGCGCTGGAGATAGTTGGGGTATTGGCGCGCCATGGTGTGCCTTGCCTT
Organism: Phtheirospermum japonicum; assembly: GCA_014905375.1. Lineage (NCBI taxonomy): Eukaryota > Viridiplantae > Streptophyta > Magnoliopsida > Lamiales > Orobanchaceae > Phtheirospermum > Phtheirospermum japonicum. The sequence continues at coordinate 138,234 of BMAC01001181.1, read as the reverse complement.
GCGTCATGCCTTGGCGCAAGTCTTGGCTACAATGTTGGCATGCGCCATCATGCTTGCCATGGGTTTTGGCAAGGCATGGCTAGAAATGGATACCGTTCCAGAATGTTTTCCCCTTTTTGGAGCCTCTCTTGGCGTCAAGTTTGGCGTGCCTTGGCTAGTATTTTGGCCTTCGATGCTTTTACCTATGAAAATAGGGATTTTGAAGATAAAACCCAAGAATTTCACCAAACCTCAAATTAATTGAAGCCATTTAACCCGATTAAATATAAAATCAACAAAAAAATGAAAAACAACAAAAACAAGAAAACAAACGAAAAACCTAATAAAACTCGACTCAAAACCACTAAAAAGAACATAAAACCTTAATTAAAAACACGATAAAAACACTACAATTACATGCAAAACAACAACCCCACACTTATCGATTTGTTCATCCTCGAACAATGAAAAGAATCTAGAATGTACATGCAATGAGCCTTATGCAAAAAGAAAAATCCTTGTGCTTATCCTATTTAACATGATGAACGTATCAACATAAACTCGTTATCGTCAAGCATTGCTCGTATTACTCTTTCTCAAATGAAAACCAAATCGATGACTTCCTCTCAAATGGAGTTTTGAGGGTGTTCGCTCAATTCGCCCAAGTGTTCTATACATGGGACATGTATACACTCAAGTCGGACAATGCATGCACCTTGTAAAGATTTCACAAATCGAAAACTCAAAATCACCCATTGTACGTGATCAAACAAGAATCGAAAAAGGTCTTTATTTTGGGTTGTAATGTTGTCTCTTTGGTAAGGTATGGGATATTTGGATATAGTGACTAACACACGATCAAACGTGATCAATAACACACAAAGCCCTAACTTCTAGAGCCCGAAGCTTATGATCGCTTAACCCTTCCCAATTTACCAAACTTTCAATCGAAACCCTTTCGTATACCCACACGCTTTTTGGGCTTTATTTCAAAACATTTAGAAGTTTCTTGAATTTGCTTCTTTTTACTAAACTTAACCTTTTTGAATTAGGCTTTTGACTCGAACACACACTTTATCACTTTTCATGATTTGTGTTGGAGCTTTGTTCTTTTGTCTTTATTACATTGTTTAGCAATCCACCATATGCTTGGAAGTTTGAACAGTTTACTTGTCGGGTTTTTACATTCTGCTCATGCCCTCTTGTGTAAGGAGTTGAATTTTTGTGCTTCGTCCAAAACCCACCGATATATAGTATAGTATATTATATATATTAAATCAACATTTTACTCATGGAAAATTATTGCAAAGCTCTTTTGATTTTGTTTCCAAAACCGGTAAAAAACTAGTGAGTAAGCCTTGTGGTGAATTA
>BMAC01001181.1:81662-136859 GCA_014905375.1 Phtheirospermum japonicum | reverse complement strand
ACAAAAACAAGAAAAACAAAGAAAAACCTAATAAAACTCGACTCAAAACCACTAAAAACAACATAAAACCTAATTAAAAACACGAGAAAAACACCACAATTACATGCAAAACAACCACCCCACACTTATCGGTTTGTTCGTCCTCGAACAATGAAAAGAATCGAGAATGTACATGCAATGAACATTATGCAAAAAGAAAAATCCTTGTGCTTATCCTATTTAATATGATGAACGTATCAACATAAACTCGTTATCGTCAAGCATTGCTCGTATTACTCTTTCTCAAATGAAAACCAAATCGATGACTTCCTCTCAAATGGAGTTTTGAGGGTGTTCGCTCAATTCGCCCAAGTGTTTTATTACATGGGACGTGTATACACTCAAGTCGGACAATGCATGCACCTTGTCAAGATTTCACAAATCGGAAACTCAAAATCACCCATTGTACATGATCAAACAAGAATCGAAAAGGGTCTTTATTTTGGGTTGTAATGTTGGCTCTTTGGTAAGGTATGGAATATTTGGATATAGTGGCTAACACACGATCAAACGTGATCAATAACACACAAAACCCTAACTTCTAGAGCCCGAAGCTTATGATCGCTTCACCCTTCCCAATTTACCAAACTTTCAATCGAAACCCTTTCGTATACCCACACGCTTTTTCGACTTTATTTCACAACACTTAGAAGCTTCTTTGAATTTGCTTCTTTTTACTAAACTTAACCTTTTTGAATTAGGCTTTTCACTCGAACGCACGCTTTATCACTTTTCGTGATTTGTGTTGGAGTTTTTCTTTTTTTTTTTTTTTTTTTTTTTTTTTGTATATAAGTAACTCAAACCCTAAACCCACAATTGATTTCCCTCACATTTCTAGTCAACTAACAACATACACTCTCACCTCACAATTTATGAAGATATAAGAGCTAAAATCGAGCTCGGCTAACAAGAAATGGGGCATAGGCTCAAGGGGGCTCATTTGGGATTTTTAAGTAGCTTATATATATTTGGATATGGCCGGAATAAGGGTGATATATGTGCCTCGAGGTCATTTCCAAATTCAATCATGTACGAGCAAAATCAAGCCACCTCAATGCAATTTCCTAAAAATGCAAGCAAAACCGATAATTCACACAAGGCTTACTCACTAGTTTTTTACCGGTTTTGGAAACAAAATCAAAAGAGCTTTGCAATAATTTTCCATGAGTAAAATGTTGATTATATATATATATATATATATATATATAGGTGGGTTTTGGACGAAGCACAAAAATTCAACTCCTTACACAAGAGGGCATGAACATGTAAAAACCCGACAAGTAAACTGTTCAAACTTCCAAGCATATGGTGGATTGCTAAACAATGTAATAAAGACAGCAAAAGACACAAAACAACTCACCCATATAAATGCACAATTTGTAAGCGTCACTTAGCCAAGGCTCGAATTAAGAAAGAAGAATCATGCTTGTAAACCCGGACCCTAACCACATACCCACCCCAAACTTAAATCATGCAATGCTCTCATTGCATTTTAATGAACATCAAGTATTGGGGCGGGGTGGGGGGGGGGGGTGGGGGTGGTGGTGAAATAGAAGCTTCCTTAACCGAGCGAGTTTGTGTCTAGCTCAGAGGGGTCCACCTAAGCATCTTAGTAATCCAGGTGAAAACCGAGCATGGCTTGTTTCTCCCAGCTCCATGAACGCTACTAGCTTATCAATTCGGCCAAGGTTGGAGTCGGAAAACTACACACTAGAAAAGAAATCACACGAAATCAAAAACACAAGAGAATATGCACATGAACCAAAAAAAAACGAATCAAGGGTTAGCAAGAACTAAAAGATGACACAACATTTTTTTTGAATGTTTTTGGATTTTTATATAATAAGGAACTGAGAAGAAGGAAATGTAAAAATAAAAAAAAATAAACAAACACCACATGAGTTGCCTCCCAAGAAGCGCTTGTTTTACGTCATTAGCTTGACGAACTCCCTTCTTATTATGGTGGATAGAGAAAGCCATGACGATAAGGCTTGACTCGATGGCCATTGGCTTGGCCTCATTCTTGAGTTTTAGGATCGATCAAGGTCACCGCCCCATTCAGATTGACATCTTCAATCGTATACAGCCCCATCCACTTAGGTTTCGACTTGGTGGGGTTTAAGGTCAAACCGGCATTGAAAAGCATGACGGGCCTATCAATCTCAAGATATTTTGGGCCCATCCTTTCGTCATGGACTCATTTCGCTCTTTCCTTGTAGAAGTGGGCATTTTCACATTGAAAGTTCCGAAACTTGTCCAACTCCTCCACTCAAAACATTTTCTCACACCTGGCCTCCTATTTATCTTGATTCAAATTTGTAAAGAAAATAAACGGTTCGCTCTCCTCAAGATAATCTTCGAGTTTTTCAATGGGTTTCTTTCCAACCCATTATCAACGATCTCCACCTCTCCCTCTAAAAACTCGTTGTTGCCCTCAACGGAACATAAAAAACCCTTTTCACACCATACCTTAGCACATCAAAACAAAATAAAATCGTCATTATGAACAAAGGTCTCATTCCCCTTACTACAAATTTCAACACAAGCTCCCGGGTCAAACTCCTCCTCTTTGATCTCTTCCTCCATAGAAACTTGGTTACCCAACTTGTGAATCACATCAATATGTAAGCAATCCACATAGAAGGCGCTTGATGGAATTGATGACAAGTTATCCATAGATAACGTGAGATTTTTCTTCCCAACGTCTATCAAACATTGAGTTGTAGCCATGAATGGGCGACCTAGCAAGATAGTGTGGTCGGCTCCATCATTCTTCACCATGCCCACATCAAACACCACGAAACCAACCGGAACCATGATCCCCCCGACTTGAATAAGAACATCCTTGACCACTCCCTTTGGGTGTCTAATTGACCGATCGGACAATTGTAAGCAAATGCGTGTCTCTTGTAAAGGAGGAAGTTTCAATTGTTCATATATCGAAAATGCCATTAAATTAACACCCGCCCCGGAACCAAGCATACTACTAATGAATTTTCCATTTTAAAGTTTGATATCAATGAAAAACGAGCTGGGATCCGCCTTCTTAAGAGTCGAGAGAGAAGGGTCACTAACCACACTTGCTTCCTTAGAAGGATAAACTAACTCATTTATAGCTCTCTCAAGCGATTTGGAAGAAAGCTCCTTGGGAAAATTTCGAATGGCGTCTAATATGTCAGACAATATATCATGGAGCTTTTGAAATTGATCGTCCTTCGTAATATTTTGTAGCCAGGATGGATAGGGCATGGGGGCCTTAGAAATTGGTGCCTTGTAGGGATTTGAAGACTTGTGTAGGACATCGGGAAGTTCCCTTGCTAAAGTGGGACCTACGGGTGTAGAATCGGGAAGAGGAAAAACACTCGGGATAGCAACCACTTCCTCCTCGGATGGCAGGGCAACGTTATTATCAACCAGTCCATCACTTACAAGAACCGTGACCGCATGGGATTGTGAAGGTTGGCTTGGAAATTTGCCTTTCTCATGAACTTGCTTTAGCATATTCACATCACTACCCAATTGCCCCACTTTAGTGTTTAACTCATTCGTCGTGGTATCAAGAGTGGTGAACCGAGCATCAACCGAAGTCGACAATGATTGCAGTTGTTGCATAATGGCTAAGAGGGTTGGATCTGAAGGTGTAGTAGGAGCATTAATCGGATGAGATGGACCCGCATGTGGATTCGTATAACCAAAACCTGGATGCATGCGGTTGCTCAGATGATAAGGAGGATTGTGTTTCGACGGACGAGCAAAAGGCGGCTTAGCAACACCGGGCCCCACTTGGTACCCTTGAACCCCACATACCTTCTCCGATTGAGGCATCAGCATATAGAAAGAGGGGTTCGACAGATGATAAGTGGTATCATGACCAATCATTCCACATGACGCGCACGGGGGATCTGTACTTGGGCTTGACAATTTAGCCATTTGAGCCTTCATAGCCGCTACTTCCTTTTCCAACTCAAGCTCTCTAGGAGAAGAAGCTTCACTCACTTCATTGGCATTAGAATACAACACCCGAGAAGACTTTTGTTGAGAATTTTTGGCTAGAGTGTTGAAAACCTTGAGAAGCACTTGGAGAGGATAAACCATCATATTACCCCCCGCTGACGTGTCCACCATGTATTGGAAATGTGGGTCCAACGCCTCATAGAAAATTTGAATTAAAAGCTCCTTTGGCATGCAATGATGTGGACAACTATTGAGAAGATCTTGGAAACGATTCCAAGCGGAGTGAAATGGCTCATTTTTCATTTGTTTAAACGAAATTATCTTGACCCTCAACTCAGCCGTCTTTTCCATGGAGTATTAATGATCCAAGAAAGTGTTCGAAAGCTCGTCCCATGTATGAGTGGAGTTGGGGGGAATACCCATGAACCATGATTATGATTTATCTTGAAGAGAATATGAGAAACAACGAAGTTGAAGATGCTCCAAGCTCATCATATTCGGGCGGTGGAAACTCGAGACATGCCATAAAAATTGTCGGATAAATTGGAGAGGATCCTCTTTAGCAAACCCATGAAAGATTGGAAGCCGAGAAAAATCAAGCGAATGGATATAAATAGCCATTACCTCGGGAGGAAGAGATATACAAGACGAAATAGTGGCCCCCACAAAGGCTTGGCTCACTTCTTCATAGTGAGGACCGGCGGGGTATGTTGGGCATTCGAATTCATACCCCCAAACAAAGCATACGCATCGGGCGTGTCCTCATGAACGATATTATCGGCACCTCCATAACCCGGGCCACCACCATTAGTATTCACATACACATTCGGGGCATGATTAAAGTTGTAAACGGGAGAAGCTCCATAAGGGCCAAGAGTCGGGCTTTGCATGTTCGGAAAATGAGAAGGCACCCCGAAACCCCCATACGGACCGGAATTTGGAATTTACATATTCAGAACGGAATTGGGAGCACCATAACCTCCATAAGAGTCGTTCATACTTATGAAGCCACCGAACCCAACATGGTTTTCACCATGCCCTCCCACGTTGGGTTGACCATTGCCATTATCCTTGTTGGAAATGTGGTTTGCGCTATGCCCTCCCACGTGGCCAAAACCATTGAAACTTATACCATCCCCAACATGGTTTGCAACATGCCCTCCCACGTTGGGAATGTTACCTCCATGACCATAAGAATTTGGAATGAAATCATTAGAAGAGTGAGGAAGGGGAGTGGTACCTTGGTGTAGGCCCATGATGTGTCCATGAGTGGTGAAACCACTCCCTTGATTACCTAGAGCATGGTCGGGAGGGCTCGTTGGGTTGGGATTCGAAGGCCCGGGCTTGTCGATCGGGGAGGATGGCTCAACATGAATAACGGGCTCGGAATCAATAGAGCTTTGAGGATCACAGGCCCGTGGAGACTCCTCGGTAGGATTGAGAAACGGGCCGGTGTTTGGAAGATTATGTGCCATGTCTTGAGTAATAGCCAAGGGACGTCGTAAACACCTTAATCTCTCGGGGTTCGAAATATAAGGAGCCAACTCATTCTCAAGTGAACGACGACCTTGCATACACTCAAAGAAAGCGTCAAATACGAAAGAAAGCTAAAAACTCAAAGAAACTACAAGCTAATTGAAAACCTTAACCAATCTGAGTCGCAACGGTGCCATTTGTTTTGTAGATTTTAGTGGTGTTGAAATAAGAAAAGTGGGTTCATGGCTCGGTATTATCGGAATTCGCTTGCTTGTGTGAATCAATGTGTTTTTAGCTTCTAATATAAATGAAAACAAAGATAAATGGAAAACTATGGAAAATAAACTAACTATGAAATTTAAAATGCAAGTTGGTAGGATGCTTCGAGCGTGTGCCGAAATTGATAGTGCAAAGCAATAATGAAAACAAGCAAGTACAAGCAATGTTTCACCAAGTACAATTAAAACAACCTAAGGTACAAACATGAATGAATGATCCTAAAAATCTAAATCATGCAAATTAGCAAAAATTGAAAGCACCAAAAGAAAGAGCAATAAAATTTGACGTGAAAGTTTAAATCTTTACGCAAAATAACAAGAAACAAAGAGTAGATCTAGGATTTAATTTAAAACTATGCATGAAAATTAAATTCAAAATAAAGCATATCAAATACTCAAAATAAAAATGATCAAGGACTCGATCTATGATCTAGACGTGTAAATCAACTAGATTCGATGGACGATTCACAAGATCTAACAATTAATCTATAAGCTAAGGCAAAAATCATAAAATGAAGAACAAGCATGAAATTAAAGGAAAGATTACTTGAATTAAAGAGAATACAAAAGCTTGAATGAAATTACAATCAAATTAAAATCCAAGGGAGTACTTCAATTCTTCTTAAGCTTACAAGCCCAAGGAAATGCTTGAAATTAAAATCTAAGAACTAGGGAGATAAAATAAATCCAAACTCATGCAAGAGTTGGGAGAATGAGTGATAATCCTATCAAAATGAGAGTTGTCCTCTCTATATACTAGGTTTAATAGGGGTTAAATGGGCCAAATTAACCTTTGAGGCTTGAATTTCCCGGGTTTGACCAATGTTGACCTGGAATTACACCTTGGCTTGAGGTTGGGCGCGGAACATGGAGTGATTATGGGCTCAAGGGAGCTTGGCAAGGACCTTGGCAAGGCTTGGAGATGGCAAGGCATGCCTTGGGCGTTGGAGATGGATGAGGTATTGGCGCGCCATGGTGTTCCTTGCCTTGGGCCATGCCTTGGGCGCTGGATATGGCTGGGGTATTGGCACGCCATGGTGTGCCTTTCCTTGCGCCATGCCTTGGCGCAAGTCTTGGCTCCAATGTTGGCATGAGCCATTATGCTTGGAATAGATTTTGGCAAGGCATGGCTAGGGATGGCTACCATTCAAGAATGTTTGCCCTTTTTTGGAGCCTCTCTTGGCGTCAAGTTTGGCGTGCCTTGGCTAGTATTTTGTCCTTCAATACTTTTACCTATGAAAATAAATATTTTGAACATAAAAACCCAATAATTTCACCAAACTTAAAATTAATTGAAGCCATTATCCCAATTAAATATAAAATCAACAAGAAATACGAAAAACAAAAAAAACGAGAAAACAAATGAAAAACCTAATAAAAATCGACTCAAAACTACTAAAAATAACATAAAACCTTAATTAAAAACATGATAAAAACACCACAATTACATGCAAAATACCATAATATATTAGATTTCTCTCAAATTGTTCCCAAGAGTTCTACGACCTTGCATACACTCAAGAAAAACGTCAAATACAAAAGAAAGCTAAAATCTCAAAGAAACTACAAGAAAATTGAAAACCTTAACCAAGCCAAGTCGCAATGGCTCCATTTTGAAGTGAGAATTTTTAGTGGTGTAGTATATAAGGGTTCATGTGGCTTGGTATTATCGAAATTCGAGCGATTGTATGAATCAACGAGTTTTTAGCTTAATGAAACTAAAGAAAAAACGAAAAATGACGAAAGTAAAGTAAGTAGATGGAAGTATTTCAAATGCCTCATGCGTGTGCCGTATTGAAATTGCAAGCAATAGTCAAAATAAGCAATAAAAAGCAAAGAAACAATAAATTACAATCAAAGTAACCTAAGGTACAACTATGCATGCATGATCATGAAATTGAAATAATGCGAATTAATAAAAATCGAAAGCACAAATCGAAAGAGTAATGAAAGTTGACGTGAAAGTTAAAATATTTTTGAAAAATAACTAGAAAGAAGGAGTAGATCTAGAAATCAAAATAAAACCATGCATGAAAATAAAAATCAAAATAATGCATAGAAAATACTTAAAATAAGAACGATCTAGGACCCGATCTATGATCACGGTGTGTCACTCATCTAGATTCCATAAACCAAATCACAAATCTAACAACAAAACTAAGAACTAAGATAAAATGCATAAATTGAAGAACAAGCATGAAATTGAAGAACAAGGAAGAAACTAAGAAAAACTTACTTGAATTAAGAAAGAGAATCACAAACTTGATGAAATTACAATCCAAATTAAATCCAAGTGATGGCTTGAATTCTTCTTGAGCTTACAAACCCAAGGAAAAGCTTGAAAATAATCTAAGAACTAGAGAGAGAAATTATATCCAAAACCATGCATGAGTTGGGAGAAGAATTGGTTATTTCTAGAGATTTCCTACTTACATCTATTTATACTAGGTTTTATTAAGGGTAAATGGGTTAAATAAGCCTTAAAAGCTTGGGTTTTCCATGTTTGATCAAGGTTGACCCGAAATGCCCTTGCTAGGCACTTGGCTAGTCTTTTGGCGTGGCATGGCTCGGCCTATGAGCGACTTGGCATGGCTTGGGCAAGCATGGGTCGACAGGTATGGCAGCTGCGCGCGGTCATGGGCAAGTGGCGTCAGCAGGCTGCGCTGGATGGCTTGCGTAGGCGCACAGGCTGGGCGGATGGCGTCGGCTGGCGCGCTTCGGCAGGCAGACGGGGCATCGGTAGGGTGCGCGCGGGCAGGCGTGGCATCGGAATCTAGCGGGCGCTGGTAAGCCTTGGCGTCGGGTGCTGGCGGGCACTGGCGTTGGCTGGCGCGCTTCGGCAGGCAGGCGCATGAGCTTGCGTGTGCTGTTGGCGAGCCGTGGCGGGTGGGCACTGTTGCGCGCTGCGCGCGGGCACGCTCGAGTGACTTGCCTTGGCTTAAGATCGCTTCACCCTTCCCAAATTACCAAACTTTCATTCGAAATCCTTTCGTACACCTGTACACTTTTCCGACTTTTATTTCACAACACTTAGAAGCTTTTTGAATTCGCTTCTTTTTACTAAACTTAACCTTTTTAAACATTAGGCTTTTCGCTAAAACACACGCTTTATCACTTTTCATGATTTGTGTTGGAGTTTACTATTTATTTATTTTTTTATTTTATTATTATTATTATTATTATTATTATTATTATTATTATTATTACTACTACTACTGTTATTTTTTGAAATATATAAGAGACTCAAAACCCAAAAACCACAATTGATTTCCCACACATTCCTAGCCAACTAACAAGATACACTCTCATCTCACAATATATGAAGATATAAGAGCTAAAATCGAGTTCGGCTAACGAGAAATGGGGAATATGCTGAAGGGGGCTCATTTGGGAAATTTAAGTAGCTTATATATTTGGATATGGCCGGAATAAGGGTGTATATGTGCCTCAAGGTCATTTTCAAATTCTATCATGTACGAGCAAAATCAAGCCTCGTCAATGCAATTTCCATAAAATTGCAAGCAAAACTGACAATTTACACAAGGCTACTCACTAGTTTGCACTGGGTTTTGGAAGACAAAATCAAAAGAGATTTTAGAGCTTTGTAATCTTTTCACAAGCAAATGTTGATTATATACATAGTCGGGTTTTGGATGAAGCACAAAAACTCAACTCCTTAAACAAGAGGGCATATACATGTAAAAACCTGACAAGTAAACTATTCAAACTTCTAAGCATGTGGTGACTGCTCAACAATGTAATAAACTCACACAAGACTCAAAAATGACTCAAACATATAAATGCGCAATTAGTAAGCGTCACTTCGCCAAGGCTCCAGTTAAGAGAGACAAATCATGCTTTGTGAAACCCGGACCCTAACCACCTACTCACCCCATACTTAAACCATGCAATAACCTCATGGAATTTAAAGAAAAGCAAGTAAAAATGAGGGTGAGATAGAAGCTTCCTTAACCGAGCGAGTTTCGGGTCAAGCTCGGTGGGGTCCACTTAAACATCCAAGCAATCTAAGCGAAAACCGAGCATGGCTTGTTTCTCCTGGCTCCATGAATGCTACTAACTTATCAAATCAACCAAAGTTAGAGCCGAAAAACAAAACACTATAAAAGAGAATCACACAAAATAAAAAACACAAGAATATATGCACATGAATCAAAACAAAACAAAACCAAGGGCTAAAAAGAACCAAAAAACAACACAATTTTTTTTTTTAATTTTTTGAATGTTTTTGGATTTTTATATAATAAGAAAATAAGAAAGAAAAAAATATAAAAATGAAAGAAATAAATGAAAAGAACATAGGTTGCCTCCCAATAAGCGCTTCTTTTACGCCATTAGCTTGACGAACTCCCTTCTTGATTATGGTGAAGTTGAGATGGGAGGATCCACTAAAGCAATACCCTCCTTGTCGGGAGGATACAATCTTTGAAACGTTCCTGGGGCATTGCATAGCTCAAATGGCATTCTACGGAAAGCAACCGTTCCAATCGGGCAAGTAAAAGTCGTCTTGGCTTGATCTTCGGGTGGGATTGGGATTTGATAGTAACCCGACAACCCATCTAAGAAACAATAGGAATGATGGCCATCTAACTTATCCAACATTTTCAATGTCTGGCATTCACTATCTCCCTAAGATTTGGATTCGAACTCATTTGCATATCTCGAGAAGGTTCGGCATCATCCTCCAAAATGATCTTATGCATGCAAGTTGAAGGGATAATTCCCTTGATATCTTCAAGACTCCAACCAATAGCACCCTCATAAGTTTTAAGCACTTCAATCAACCTCTTCTCTTCTTCTCAATTCAAATTGGCAAAGATAATAACCGGTTTGCTCTCCTCTTCTTCCAAATAGACATACTTGAGGTGAGATAGGAGAGTCTTAAGCTCGGGCTTGTGCCTCCTCTGGACCTCATTAGGGATAAATTCGAGCAACTCAATGATCTACTCAAGATAATTTTCAAGCTTTTCAATGGGTTCAACTTCCAACTTGTCCAACAATCTCCACCTCCCCCTCTAAAATTTTGTCGTTGCCCTCAACGACACATATACAATCCTCCTCACACAATCCTTTGGCACATTGAAACAAAATTGAATTGTCGTTACGAACAAGGGCCTCATTTCCCTCACTACAACCTTCAACATAAACTCCTGGGCCAAACTCCTCATTGCTCTCCTCCTCCATATAAACTTGGTCATCCAACTCTTAAATCACATCAACATGTAAGCAATCCGCATAAAAGATGCTTGATGGAATAGATGACAAGTGTGACATAGAAGACGTGACCGATTCACCCACTACGGACAAAGTAAGATTTTTCTTCCTAACATCTATCAAACATTGAGTTGTAGCCATGAATAGGCGGCCTAGTAAGATAGTGTGTTCGGCACAAGTATTTCAGATGCCTCGTGCGTATGTCATATTGAAATTGCAAGCAATAATCAAAATAAGCAATAAAATCGAAGGAACAACAAAGTAAAAGCATGAAAATCTAAGGTACAACTATGCATGCATGATCATAAAATTTAAATAATGCGAATCTACAAAAATCGAAAGCAACAATGGAAAGAGCAATAAAAGTTGACGTAAAAGTTAAAAACTTTTTGAAAAATAACTTAAAACAAAGAGTAGTTCTAGGATTCAACATAAAACCATGCATGAAAATAAAAACCAAAATAAAGCATCGGAAATACTTTAAATAAAAATGATCAAGGACCCGATCTATGATAAAGGTGTGTCACTTACTTAGATTTTATAAACCAAATCAAAAATATAACAATAAATCTAAGAGCTAAGGCAAAATGCCAAAAATGAAGAACAAGGAAGAAATTAAGCAAAAAGTTACTTGAATTAAGAAAGAGAATCCAAAAACTTAAATGAAATTACAATCTAAATAAAAATCCAAGTGATGACTTAAATTCTTCTTGAGCTTACAAACCCAAGGGAAAGCTTGAAATTAAATCTAAGAACTAGAGAGAGAAATTAGATCCAAACTCATGCATGAGTTGAGAGGAGAATGAGTTTATGGAGCTAATGAGAGATATCCTACTTGAACTCTTCTTGCATCTATTTATACTAGGTTTAATTAAGGGCGAATAGGTCAAATTGGCCTCAAAAGCTTGGATTTCCCGGGTTTGACCAAACTTGACCCGAAATGACCTTGGCTTCATGTTGGGAGGGACTTGGCAAGACATGGTGAGGCTTGGCACTGGCGTGGGCGTCGCTTGGAAAGGCACTGGGCGCTTGGCATGGGGGTTGGCGTCGCTTGGCAAGGCACTGGGCGCGGACGCTTGGCTTGGGGGTTCGCGTCACTTGGCAAGGCACTGGGCGCGGACGCTTGGCATGGGGGTTTGCGTCACTTGGCAATGCACTGGGCGCGGACGCTTTGCATGGGGGTTGGCGTCACTTAGCAAGGGGCTGGGCGCGGACGCTTGGCAAGGCGCTGGACATGGATGCTTGACGTGGGGTTTGGCATCGCTTGGCAAGGCACTGGGTGCGGACGCTTGTCATGGGGGTTGGCATTGCTTGGCAAGGCGCTGGGCGCGGATGCTTGGCGTGGGGGTTGGCGTCACTTAGCAAGGCGCTGGGCGCGGACGCTTGGCATGGGTGTTGGCGTCGCTTGGCAAGGCGTTGGGCACAGACGCTTGGCATGGGGGTTGGCATCACTTGGCAAGGCGCTGGGCACGGACGCTTGGCGTGGGGGTTGGCATCACTTGGCATAGCGCTTGGCATGGGGCTGGCGTGCGCCAAGGAGCCTGGCATGAGTCTTGGCGTGCCTTGGCGATCAATTCAGAATGTTTTGCCATTTTGGAGCTAGCTTGTGGCGCAGATTTAAGAGCATCCTGGCACGTCTTGGTTTAAGGGCTGACTTGGGCCTTAGTGCCTTCACCTATGAAATAGGAGTTTCGAACATAAAAAACCAAGAATCACAAAAACATCACTAATATCGTACACATAAGATTAAAAATAATAAAATTAGAAAAAAACCAAATAACCTAACGAATTGAATCAAAACTACTATAAACAACACTAAACCCTAATTAAAAACACAAGAAAAACACCACATTTACATTCAAAACAACCACCCCACACTTATTGGTTTGTTCATCCTCGAACAACGTAAAGAATAAGGAATGTACATGCAATGAACATTATACAAAAAGAAAAATTCTCGTGCTTATCCTAATTAATATGACAAAAGTATCAGCATAAAATCGTTATCACCAAGCATTGCTTGTATTACTCTTTATGAAATGAAAATAAAATCAATGACTTCCTCGCAAATGGAATTTTGAGGGTGTTCGCTCAATTCACTCAAGTGTGTTTGTTATATATGGGACGTGTATATGCTCAAATCAGACAATGCGTGCACCTTGTCAAGATTTTTTGAATTAGAAACTCAAAATCACCCATTGTACATGACCAAACAAGAATCAAAAGAGGTCTTCATTTCGGGTTGTAATGTTGGCTTTTGGTAAGGTATGGAATATATGGATATAATGGCTAACACATGATCAAACGTGACCAATAACACACAAAACCCTAACTTCTAGTACTCAAAGCTTATGATCGCTTCACCCTTCCCAAATTACCAAATTTTCATTCAAAACCCTTTTGTACACCCACAAAATTTTCCGACTTTTACTTCACAACACTTAGAAGTTTTTTGAATTCGCTTCTTTTTACTAAACTTAGCCTTTTAAAACATTAGGCTTTTCACTTAAATGAACGCTTTGTCGCTTTTTGTGATTTGTGTTGGAGTTTATTTGTTGCCTTCCCCCTTTTTCTCTCATATATATATATATATATAAGAGACTCAAAACCCAAAACCACCATTGATTTCCCACACATTTCTAGTCGACTAACTACATAAACTCTCTCCCCTCACAATTTATGAAGATATAAGAGCTAAAATTAAGCTCGGCTAACAAGAAATCGGGCATAGGCTCAAGGGGGATCATTTGGGATATTTAAGTAGCTTATATATTTGGATATGGTTGAAATAAAGGTGATATATGTGCCTCGAGGTCATTTTCAAACTCACACATGTACGAGCAAAATCAAGCCACAGCAATGCAATTTCCATAAAAACGCAAGCAAAGCCAATAACTCACAAAAGGCTACTCACTAGTTTGCACCGGGTTTTGGAAGACAAAATCAAAAGAGCTTTTAGAACTTTGCAATATTTTCACGAGTAAATGTTGATTATATATATATAGGCGTGTTTTGGACGAAGCACAAAAATTCAACTCCTTACACAAGAGGGCATGAACATGCAAAAATCCGACAAGTAAACTATTCAAACTTCGAAGCATGTGGTGATTGCTCAACAATGTAATAAAAACACAAAAGACACAAAAAAATGACTCAACCATGTAAATGCGCAATTAGTAAGCGTCACTTGGCCAAGAATGCGTCACTTCGCCAAGGCTCGAGTTAATAAAGACAAATCATGCTTTGTGAAGCCCGGACCCTAAGCACCTACCCACCCCACGCTTACACCATGCAATACCCTCATTTCATTTTAATGAAAAATAAGTAAAAAGGAGGGTGAAATAGAAGCTTCCTTAATCGAGCGAGTTTTGGATCGAGCTCGGTGGGGTCCACTTAAGTATCAAAGCAATCCAAGCAAAAACCAAGCATGGCTTGTTTTTCCCGGCTCCATGAACACTACTAACTTATCAAATCGACCAAGGTTGAAGTCGGAAAACAAAGTCTTATAGAAGAAAATCACACAAAATAAAAAATACGAGAAAATATGCACATGAATCAAAATAAAACAAAATCAAGGGCTAAAAAGAACCAAGAGACAACACAATTTTTTTTAATTTCAATTTATTTTAATGTTTTTGGATATTTATATAATAAGAAAGTAAGAAAGAAATAAATGTAAAAAATAAAAGAAATAAACGAAAAGAACATGGGTTACCTCCCAAGAAAAATAAAAGAAATAAACGAAAAGAACATGGGTTACCTCCCAATAAATGCTTGTTTTACATCATTAGCTTGACGAACTCTCTTCTTGATCATGGTGGAAAGAGAAAACCGTGACGATAAGGCTTGACCCGATGACCATTAACTTGGAATCGTTCTTGCATTTTAGGGTCGATCGAGGTCACCGCCCCACTTGGATTGACTTCTTCAATTGTATAGGGCCCCGTATCTTCAAGACTCCAACCAATAACACACTTAAGAGCTTTGAGCACTTCAATCAACCTCTCCTCTTCGTCTTGATTTAAATTAGCAAAGTTAGTAACCGGTTCGCTCTCCTCTTCTTCCAAATAGACATACTTGAGGTGAGATGGGAGAGGCTTAAACTCGGGCTTGTGCCTCCTCTCGACCTTATTCGGGACTAATTCGAGAAGTTCACTAATTCCCTCAAGATAATCTCCAAGATTTTCAATGGGTTTCATTTCCAACCTATCATCAATAATCTCCACCTCCCCCTCTAAAGAAATTTCGTTGCCCTCAACGACACATTTACAATCCTTCTCACACAACACTTTTGCACATTGAAACTAAATAAATCGACATTACGAACAAGGGTCTCATATCCCTCACAACAACCTTCAACACAAGCTCCCGAGTCAAACTCCTCCTCATTGCTATCGTCCTTCATACAAACATGGTCATCCAACTCTTGAATCACGTCAATATGTAAGCAATACACATAGAAGATGCTTGATGGAATAAATGACAAGTTAGACATAGAAAACGTGACCGATTCACCCGCTATGGACAAAGTAAGATTTTTATTCCCAACGTCTATCAAACATTGAGTTGTAGCCATGAACGGGAGGCCTAGCAAGATAGTGTGTTCGGATCCATCATTCTTCACCATGCCAACATCCAACACCACAAAATCTACCATAACCACAATCCCCCCAACTTGTACAAGAACATCCTTGATCATCCCCTTTGGGTATCTAATTGATCGATCGGCCAATTATAAGCAAATGTGTGTCTCTTGTAAAGGAGGAAGTTCCAATTGTTGGTATATCGAAAACAACATCAAATTAACACCCTCCCCGGAATCAAGCATGCCATTAGTGATATTTCCATTCCCGAGTGTGATATCAATACAAAACGAGTCGGGATCTGCCTTCTTAAGAGCCAAGAGAGAAGGGTAACAAACCACACTTGCCTCCTTAGATGGATAAACTATCTCATTCATAGCTCTCTCAAGCTTTTTGGAAGAAATCTCCTTGAAGAACTTAGATTAAGCGGGCAAATTCCAGATGGCATCTAATATGTTGGACAATAAATCATGGAGCTTTTAAAATTGGTCATTCTTCGTAGTAATTTGTAGCCGGGATGGATAGGGCATGGGGGTCTTAGAAGTTGGTGCCTTGTAGGGGTTTGAAGACTTGTGTAGGCCATTGGGAGGTTCCTTTGACAAAGTGGGACCCACGGGAGTAGAATTGGGAAGAGTAAGAACACTCGGGATAGAAACCACCTCCTCCTCGGATGGCGGGACAACCTTATTATCAACCACCTCACCACTTCCAAGAACCATGACCGCATGAGCTTGCGAAGGTTGGCTTGGGAATTTCCTTTCTCATTTTCTTGTTTTAGCATATTCACATCACTTGCTAATTGCCCCATCTTAGTGATTGACCTATTTGTCGTAGCCTCAAGAGCATTGAACCTAGCATCAAACCAAGCCAACGTAATGGAAACTGCTTGCATTTTTTGCATAATGACCATGAGATTCGGATCCGAAGGTGAAGAGGAGCATTCATCGGAATAGGCGGACGAGATGGACCCACGTGAGGATTAACACTCGCATTTGTATTGGCATAACTAAAATTAGGATGCATGTGGTTGCTTGGATGATAGGGAGGATTTTGATTCAGCGGATAAGCAAAAGATGACTTAGCTACACCGGGTCCTGCTTGATTCCCTTGAACCCCACACACGTCCTCCAATTGAGGTATCGGCATATAGAAAGAAGGATTTGAGGGACAATACGTGGTATCATGACCAACTATTCCACCCGATGCACATGGGGGATCCGGGCTTGGGCTAGACAACTTAGCAATTTGAGCCTCCATAGCCGCCAATTTCTTTTCCAACTCAAGCTCCATAGGGGAAGAAGCTTCACTCACTTCATTGGCACTAAAATATATCACCCGAGAAGATTTTTGTTGAGGATTTTCGGCTAGAGTGGTGAAAGTCTTGTGAACCACTTGAGGAGGTTGATCTTTCATATTTCCCCCCGCCGACGTATCCACCATATATTGGAAATGTGGGTCCAATGCCTCATAGAAATTTTTGATTAGAAGTTCCTTTGGCATACGATGATGTTGGCAAGTCATGAGAAGATCTTGGAAATGAGCCCAAGCCGAGTGAAATGGCTCATTCTTCATTTGCTTAAACGAAATAATATTGATCCTCAACTCGGTCATCTTTTCATCGGAATAATAATAATCCAAGAATATCACCGAAAGCTCGTCCCATGTATGAATTGAATTGGAAGGGATACTCATAAACCATGACAATGCCTTAACTTGAAGAGAATACAAAAAACAATGGAGTTGAAGATGCTCTAAACTCATCATATTCAGATGATGGAAACTTGAGACTTGCCATAAGAATTGTCGGAGGAACTGGAGAGGATCCTCTTTAACAAACCCATGGAATATCGGAAGTCGATAAAAATCGAGGGATCGTATATTAATAGCCATAACCTCGGGAAGAAGGGATACGTAAGATGAAATTGTCGCCCTCACAAAGGCTTTGCTAACCTCTCTCATAGCGAAGATGGGGGAAGCATTTTGGGCATTAGGGCTCACACCTCCAAACAACGCAAACGAATTGAGAGTGCCCTCGTGAACATTATTGTCGGCACTTCCATAACATGGACCTCCACCATGACTATTAAGATTCATATTCAGAGTATGATTGAAATTATAAGCGTGAGGACCTCCATACGGGCCGAGATTCAGATTTTGGCCACCAACATTCCCATTCGAACTAATAAAGCTTCCATTATACATATTCAAAAATATATTGGGAGCACCATAACCTCCATACGGACCATTCATGCCCATGAAGCCGCTATACCCAACATGGTTTGCACCATGCCCTCCCATGTTGGGTTGACCATTGTCGTTACCACTGTTGGCAATATGGTTTGCACCATGCCCTCCCATGTTGTCAACACCATTACCATACATCATATTCCCAACGTGGTTTGCACCATGCCCTCCCATATTAGGAATTTAACCCCCATTTCCATAAGTATTGGAAATGAAAGCATTAGAGGAGTTAGAAGAGGTGAGGTACCTTGGTGTATGCCCATGGCGTGTCCATGAGTGGTGAAACCACTCCCTTGATTTCCTAAAGCATGGTCATGAGGGCCCCTTGGATTGGAACTTGAAGGCCCGAGCTTGTAAATAGGTGTAGATGGCTCAACAAGAACAACAGGCTCGTCATTAATAGAGCTTTGAGGATCATGGGCCCGTGGAGACTCCCCTTTGGGATTGAGAAATGGGCCAGTGTTGGGAAGATTATTCTCCATGTCTTGATTAGTAGCAAAGGGATGTCTTAAACGCCTTAATCGCTTAGGACTCAAAATGAAAGGAGCCAAATCGTTGACAAGAGTTCGACGTCCGTGCATACACTCAAGAAAAATGTTAAATACAAAAGAAAGCTAAAAATTCAAAGAAATTACAGCAATTCGAAAACCTTAACCAAGCCGAGTCGCAACGGTGCCATTTTGAAGAGTAAAGTCTTGATGTGTAGTATATAAGGGGTTCATATATATGGCTTGGTATTATCGGAATTCAAGTGCTCGTTGGAATCAATGGGTATTTAGCTTGAGAGATTAAGAGAAAAAATGAAAATGAACGGAAAATTGCGAAAATCTATGATGATCTATGAAAAGTAAAGCAAGTATTTCGGATGCCTCGTACGTATGCCTTGTTGAAATTGTAAGCAATGATCAAAATAAGCAATAAAAAGCAAAGGAACAACAAAGTACAAGCATGAAAACCTAAGGTACAACTATGCATGCATGATCATGAAATTTAAATAATGCGAATCTACGAAAGTCGAAAGCAACAATGGAAAGAGCAATAAAAGTTGACGTGAAAGTTAAAAACTTTTCGAAAAATAACTTAAAACAAAGAGTAGATCTAGGATTCAACATAAAACCATGCATGAAAATAAAAACCAAAATAAAGCATTGGAAATACTTGAAAAAAAAATGATCAAGGACCCGATCTATGATAAAGGTGTGTCACTTACCTAGATTTCATAAACCAAATCACAAATCTAACAATAAATCTAAGAGTTAAGGCAAAATGCATAAAATGAAGAACAAGCTTGAAATTGAAGAACAAGGAAGAAATTAAGCAAAAAGTTACTTGAATTAAGAAAGAGAATCCAAAAACTTCAATGAAATTAAAATCCAAATAAAAATCCAAGTGATGACTTGAATTCTTCTTGAGCTTACAAACCCAAGGAAAAACTTGAAATTAAATCTAAGAACTAGAGAGATAAATTAGATCTAAACCCATGCATGAGTTGGGAGGAGAATGAGTTTTTGGAGCTAATGAGAGATATCCTACTTGAATTCTTATTGATCTATTTATACTAGGTTTAATTAAGGGCCAATGGGTTAAATTGGCCTCAAAAGTTTGGATTTCCCAGGTTTGACCAAAGTTGACTCGAAATGACCTTCACTTTATGTTGGGCGCGACTTGGCGAGGCGTGGCGTGGCACGGGCGTGGGCGTCGCTTTGAAAAGCGTTGGGCGCTTGACATGGGGGTTGGCGTCGCTTGGTAGGGCGCTGGTCGCGGATGTTTGGCGTCACTTGGAAAGGCTTTGGGCGCGGACGCTTGGTGTGGGGATTGGCGTCGCTTGGTAAGGTACTGGGCGCGGACACTTGGCGTGGGGGTTGGCGTCGCTTGGCAAGGCGCTGGGCGCGGACACTTGGCATTGGGGTTGGCATCCCTTGGCAAGGCACTGGGCACGGATGCTTGGCGTGGGGTTTGGCGTCGCTTGGCAAAGCGCTGGGCGCGGACGCTTGGTGTGGGGGTTGACGTCACTTGGCAAGGCGCTAGCGTGTGCCAAGGAGCCTGGCTTGAGTCATGGCGTGCCTTGGTAAGGCTTGACGATCATTCCAGAATGTTTTGCCATTTTGGAGCTAGCTTGCGGCACGGATTTAAGAGCATCCTCGCACGTCTTGGCTTAAGTGATGACTTGGGCCTCAATGCCTTTACCTATGAAATAGGAATTTTGAACATAAAAATACAAGAATCACAAAACCATCACTATAATCGTACACATAAGGTTAAAAATAATAAAATGAGAAAACAACATAATAACCTAACGAATCGACTCAAAAGCACTATAAAAAACACTAAACTCTAATTAAAAATATAAGAAAAATATCACAATTACATGCAAAATAGGCGGGCGTGTACGGGCGCTGCTACGTGCTGCGTGCGGGCGTGCTTGGGCGGATTGCCTTGTCTTGCTTCAAGGCGTGCATCAAGGTTCCTGGGCGCGGGTTGGCACGTCCTGTCACGTCTTGGCGACCATTCCAGAATGTTTTGGCATTTTGGAGCTAGTTCGTTGCGTGGGTTTTGATGCATCCTGGCACGTCTTGGCATGCCCTGACTCACTTTGGCTCGATCCAAGGTTAGGTCACGGGATAATTTCACCTTCTTGTAGAAATCTAGCAAAAATCACACCCATCCACAAATTAATTGAACCCATTTAACCAATTCAAGTATAAAATCAAAAAGATACTCTAAAAAAAATAAAACAAGAAAATAACCTAATAACTTAGCAACACTCGACTCAAAACTACTATAAAAAACACTAAACCCTAATTAAAAATATGAGAAAAATGCCACAATTACATGCAAAATAGCGTACTCGACGTACATGCAAAGAAGGAAAATAATGGTAAATGCTCTATGTTTTTTAGGTTGATAGGTGGGTTTTTTTTTACTCATCCTAAGCTTAACTGGTGGAATTTCTTGTAACCATAAACTAAGCTTAATTGGTGGAATTTCTTGTAATCATATCCTAGGCTGAATTGTTGTAATTCTTCGTAATCATATTTTAAGATTAACTGGTGGAATATATTTAGATTTTTTTTTTTACTTAATATATTCCAGCTAAGTGTTATATAACACCATGTACATGTTAATATATTAATGTCGACTTTTTGAACGTATTTTTAAAATAAATAATATGTTTTGATACTTTTTTTATCTATGCCCGCGTAATCGCGGTTTATTAAACTAGTTCACGATTGTACATATATACACAAGTATATCCCCAAAAATCCTCTTTTGTCCCATGAAAAAATAAAAACTATTAGTCAGGTGCAAACGGAAGGGTGTCGAAACTTATGTCTGATTTTGTATTTCTCTAATATGGAATTCGATATTTCGTCTTTCATAATATATATATATATATATATATATATATATATATATATATATATATATATATATATATATATATATATATATATATATATATTTCACGTATTTACTTCAATAACATGATATCGGTCGTATTCCCACAGACAACACTAATTGATATGATCCAAAAAGTTGGGTTCACCAATAAAGAGTAGTTGTGGCTTTTGGAACTCACAATCGACCTGGAAGATGACTGGATCTACCGAGTGACCTCCTTGAACTTGAATAACATTCACAAAAACCTAAGTTGGACAACCCCGACGTAGGCCCTTCGATACTTAAATCAGTAACCTCATGAATCGTATGAAACGAGAGCAAGAAAGTATGAATAATTCAATATCCTAAGTTAAGTTATAAAGTGAAGCATCTGTCTTCTTTATATAAATATATTACCCAAGTTAGGGCTTATGTTTCCTTATTACACTCAATCTCCATAATTAGTAAATCACCTCATATTAGAATTCTTATTTTTTAAAATCCCATAATAACCATAAAACTTTGTTATTACCATGTTACCGACTTGCTGGGGCCCCATAACGATATTTAATCATAAGTCTATATTACCATAATAACCTTATACGATGGGACCTATAACCTTTTGCCTCTTTTGTTACCTTCTTACCATATTAGCAACATGTTAGGTCTCATTTACTTTATTTTGCAACATGTTTATCAACTTTCTTACCATAAATAGTCAAGTTGGTTTTTGATGCCATATTAGATGCACATAAAAACTATATATGATAATAACGGAGGCTAATGAGACTATTATCATTGACAAAAATTTAAACCTAGAAGAGTAAACAAAACCTTTGTCTAAAACAAAGTTGAAAGAGCTTTCCTATTAGGATTTGAGGGAGAATGAGAGAGTTCGTGTGTCTAGGTACAAAAGACAATTGCAAATTTAAGATGGTGAGAAAATGATGTGATTTCTCTGATAAGTTTTTGTATATTACGGTATTTTTAAATAAGTAAACATACTAAGGATAAAATGGTAAATATATTAATCTTGATTAGGCTCGCGAGCTTATCGAGTCGATTATTGAGCTTGAATTGAGACTCGAAACCTACTTGAGTAGCTCGAACAAGGCTCGGTTGACCTTAGATCGATTTTATGTAGCTCACGAGCCAACTTAACAAACTTACACCCCTATTTATGGCTAGAAATAGTTCTTAATGGAACTTTTAACTTCATTAAACAAAAGAATCTAATTGTTACATTCCTAAATATTGACAAATATTATCGATTTTTATATTCCAAAACATATGATGATTTAAACTTACGTAACCAAAAATGAACAATTATTTCCATCCAGCTCTCCGTTAGTCTCTGCTTTAGATTATTTAAGTGTCGATCTTCTATGTTCTCATTTTGAGGTTTATTTTAGATTGATCTAAAAATATTGAAATATGTAATTTTTTTATATATCTCACGTTGAAATGGGTCTTTTTAATATGAGATAATGAGAGTCCCAGAAATTAATATTTAATTATACCACCAACATGTATACTATATTGTTAATATAAAAAAGAAAATATAGACTACCGCCACCACAACTCCCATCGACAATGATTTTTAGGGCGATCGCTCACCAGAAAATTTTTCCTACGAGGATTTTTTTTTTTTTTTTGCACGGAATTTTGTGTTAAGTATTTTTCGAAACCTAAAACAAGAAATTTAACTAAAAAGTAAGATATTTTCATATATTAAAATAGGAATTTTTGCTATCGCCAAGTAAGAAACTTTTTAATATTTTATTAAGTAAAGAAAAATACATAACAATATATCAAATAATATTTTCTTTTTTTTTTGTCACGCCCCTCCCTTGTGCAGCCGTAGAAGCTTTCGCCGCCCCAGTCCCACAAAATCACACATCTTATTTTCCTGTCCACTAGTTACAAGTTTTACATTTCATTTGTGCCAACAAAATTACACATCTTATTTTCTTGTCCACTAGTCACAAGTTTTACATTTCCATCCGCCCATACAATCCTCGATAAATTATTACGTACATCCGGGTATACGTTGTACCATACACACGGGTGAAAAAAACATGTTCAATGTGATAAACTTACATTTACGTCAAAATAAATTTTATATTTGTTGTGATAGATTTTCATCTTTCCTAGATATATATATATATATATATTTATGAACATGTAACATTCATAAAAATGTTCATATTCGTGACGTTCATATCTGTTTTGATAAATTTTCATTATCATTGTTCTAAAAGTTCATGGGAACTTCTATGGTGACTTCACCATTCTTCAATTAATGGGAAGCATCAGATTAAGTTTAGACTTTTCATATTAAGAAATGAACGCTTATAAATGCAGGAGGGGGTGGGGGCATGGTACTGTAGTCATTTCCTATAATAAATATCAATCATCTTTTTCATAAATGTTTATATATCATAATCATCTTCAATATGATAAATATTAAGGGTGCGGTATACGCACCCCGAAAATTTATTAGTTCACCCCAATTAAAAAATATTTCACAAAAATACCAAAACTATCCTTAACTATAAACACCCCAAATTACAGTTCATCTTCTTCAGCCCTGCACCACCACCCCTACCGTCGTCGTCGCCGTTTTTCCCATGGTGTATAACAATAATTCCAAAGCCTCAAATTTTTGAACTAGAAGAATAAAAAAATCCTAAAACCCTCGTTGAAGCAAATATAAATTTGATGAAAAAATATATACAATTTCCTAGGTCATGTTTGTCGGCCACATGACAAGGTCAGACTTCCAGAAATCTACATAATTAAACAATTGAAATCTAGTTTTATATTGTTTTAATTTACCCTTTTATTCAAGCAAATAAGGTAACCAGAACCACGCATACAGTAAGCAATAATTTAAGTCACAATCCTCCAGATTTCTTGTTTCATAAATCTCTCATTTTCTTGCTTTATCCGTTACGGCAGTGCATCATGAGTTATAACCAATACTCCACCAACTTCGGACTTGTTCAATAGAACCAGACAACCTTTCAACCAAAAACATGTCGCTTGCGACGCGAGGGGCAGCGGCGGCGACGACGATAGGGGGGTGGTGGAGGGGCGAAGAAGATGAAGTGTAGTTTGGGGTGTTTATAGTTTGAGGGTAATTTTGATATTTTTGTTAGATATTTTTTAATTGGGGTGAACTAATAAATTTTCGGGTTGCGTATATGCGCACCCAAATATTAATCTCAATATGATAAATGTATAATTATTCATAATATAAATTAACACATAACAAGAGGTACGCTCGATCCAAATATATACATCTCTATTGTATTAAAATTCATATTTGGGTATTGGGTGTACCTAATAATGGTTCTCCCAGCTTTTCCTATTTTTATCAAACCCAAGGCTCAGTTTATTTTTTGCTCCATCAATTTCTCCCGAGCTCAATCTTCCCTTCAATTTTCTTGAGATTTCATCTCATCAGGTCACGACATCACTGTGTTCGGAGCAAATATGATCAGTTTTATTGAAAAATCTCTCTCAAATTTGTTTTATTGTGAAGAAGGGGGGAAGGATTGGCCACCGCCTTTGTTGGTGCGATAGAGTAATGAGATGGAGATAATGTCACATTCGGCATCGACCGAGCACAGTGTCAGCGCTCGAGTTTTTCATCACTGTCGTCGACTTTAATCAAGATAATAAGAAACAGGTTATAGAATTATCTAAAAAGGAGGTTTCCGAGTTTCACGGTAAGCTGAAATTTCCACCTGTGTTATTCGTCAACTGCGATGTCCCTGAAAGTAGTTTTCTTTTTTTCGCTTCAGTGCTTGATTTGTTAATAGAATAAATATGCATATGTTTAATTTGTGTTTAGATGAACTTACCACGACTTTCGAGGTGCACATTCAGACATACGGAGGATTGGATATCTGTATCGCAACTTTGAGGGGGTTGTAAATCCTATTATGTTTCATAGGGACAAAACTGATGACTCTAAATCTTGGAGACGCACCATTGTAATTTGCAGTTGAAGTTTGTTGGGCATTTTGAGTACTAATTCGATTTTAGTGTGTTGCATACTATAATTATTTTGATTTCATTTATTGTCCATCTATTTACATGTTGATTGTAGGCCCCTTTTCCCCGTCGTTTATTACACTAATTTTAATTTGGTTCCACAGATTCAAACAATGCAGGAAGCTAAAAGAAATTGGTGTGATCATCAATGAATGGTGATCGATTGGTGACCCTATTTAATTACTCTGGCTCCTAAATTTTGTTGCTCTTAACATTTGTGTATTAGGGAAAAAAACTTTTTTCCCCCCAAACTATTTCGATTTTCACAGTTTACCATACAAACTTTTTTGGGTACAAACCACCATCTGAACTATGCGTTTTTGCAACTTACCCCCTGAAATTAGAATTTTGGGGTTTTGGATACCAAATCCAGTTTTTTAAGTTTTTTTTTTTGTAAATTCACTCCTTAATTCTAATCCTCCCCCTATCTCTGCCCTAATCTACCATTTCTACAATGATAACGGCACGACGGACCTCCTCTCCATGGCGAAAGAAGATCAGCAATGACATTTCACGACTTAAAGAACCATCGTACCGTTATCATTGTACAAATGGTAGATTAGGGCGGAGAAAGGAGGGAAGATTAGAAATAAGGAGTGAAGTTACCAAAAAGACCCTTAACAAACCGCATTTGGTATCCAAAACCACCAAAATTCTGATTTTAGGGGGTAAGTTGCAAAAAAACGCATAGTTCAGATGGTGGTTTGTCCCAAAAAAAAAGTTCGTATGGTAATCTGTGAAAATCGAAATAGTTTGGGGGGCAAAATAATTTTTTCCCTGTGTATTATTTAGATATCTTTGTTAATTTATACCAATATCTAAAATAAATATTCTTGATATGTAGCTTCCTTTCCTAATTTGTAACATCATACTCTTGATAATATGGACATAAAAGCTTGTTGGCAAGTCTTTTAGGATGAAAATTGGTTCCGTTTTGGAAAAGAGAAAGGTAAAATGTAACGCCCCGATTTTCGTAGCGAAAATATAAGCGGAAGCATTCATAATTGATGAAAGTAACATGGGGGACGTCACTTTAAATAAATACCTTGGAATAATTTTAAGATAAACAAATTATGACAAATAATTTGTATAAAATAATACCACATATATCTTTAAAGAAAACAAATACATATAATATCATTGAACATAACAAATAAAATAATAATAATAATAATAATAATATATGATATTTTGTAAATAGCGCTCGAATAAATCCAACATGTATAAAATAAGACTATTTAATCAAGTTTTGAATATAGAAATATATAAACTTTAATGAACTAAATCCAACTCTTTCTCTTTAATGAAAACGAATAATGAAAGAGAATTAATATTTAATACAAAATAAAATACTCGTAATTATAAATCATTCAAACGTGTGTAGAAATAAAATACTTAAAAAGTTAACCATCTTTTCGACTAGAGTAGAAACAAAAATAACTTAATTTATTATCGTTGCCACCACCACGCTTCTGCTCGACTTCACTTAACCTGAAAAAAATGTTATTTGATGAAAGGGATGAGTACACAATGACTCAATGGAGATACCGTTCATAATTAATTTCTCAATATACAATAGTATCATAGTAAAACATGGATAATAATTGTTTTGTGCAGTACGGTGGGACAATCCCAAGGATCCGTAGACCCCGGCCTATTTACGGCCCCCGGCCAATAATTATTCTATGCTGTCGCGCGAATCTATGTATACATAGTCAAATGCCCGAAGGCCACAATTGTATAATTGTCATGTAATCACCATAAACTATAACACATTGAGCAATTAATATGAATTTGAATTTAAAAATATTTTGAGTTAAATATCCCCACCTTTAAACTGACGTTTGTGATCTTGAAATATGCGGATGGCGGTCGTGTTTGCAAATCATAAACCTCAAAAACAATGCTCCTACATGAAGACGTAATTTAACTTAATTTATGAAATATGACTTATAAAACTTAAAATAGGAATAATTGAAATAATTATCGGTCAAACCTTCAAATCAAGTCAAAGGGTTGTTTTTGTAAAACTCATGAAGCTGGAGGGTGAAATGGAGTTTCTTAGTAAGTTTGGGGGCTGAATTTGGAGTTTGGGTAAAACCTTTGGGGTCAATCAAACGAATTAAAAACCTTTGGGGTCAATTGAACAAGGATTAAAGTTATTGGGGCCAAATGGAAAATTTGGAAAGTTGTTGGGCATAAAAGGAGGAACCCAGCTCATTTAGGCTTGAAACCCGTCTCCTTCTTCATTTTTCTTCCCCCATTTCTCTATACCAATTCAGAAATCGGCGAGCACCTCTACTTCAATTCTGGAAATCCGTCTATGGCCCGACTCCGTCGACTAGCAGTTTGGCGACTGAGACGCGTCGCAGGCGCCGCTCCGTTTGGCAGACGAGGCGGCGGCAATTGGGGCTTCGACAGTGGCAACTTCTCCGGCTCCGAAAGGACCCCGGCCCTTTTTTTCAAATCGGTCGGCCACATCTTCTCCCTGACTCATCAATAGAAGTGGCAGCAACATGTCTAGAAGGGGCGGCTATTGGCAGTGGTTTCATACCCTGTTCCGACTCGAATTCCCGGTGAGTTACTTGAGAGGATGGATCGATGGCTTGGTCGAATGTTTCTATTATCTATCCACTTTTATTTTGTGCTTCAAGCCCAGGCGGCCATGGTGGATTTTCCGATTCGTGGGTTTAGTTTTTGGCTGTTGGTGGTAGAGGTCTGAATCAAGGTGTTTGTAAATATTGTTCGTTTAAGCTGCGATTCTGGGGATGTTTTTGTTATCCCGGACTTGGTCGTTCAAAGATTTAGGTAGATGATTTTGGTTGCGGCTTGAGATTTGTGGCTTGTGTTTGTAGGTTTGGTAATATGATGGGTAATTGTAATTAGGTTTAAGAGTAGTTTATATTGTGAAAATTATGTGATAAATCCCAGAAGTTTAGGAGTCTGTAACCGCATATGAGAATTTGAAAAGCAATGGAGTGTTTTGCGTAAGGACAAATGGAAATATGAAGAATTCTAAGAATGCTTGTACAATTTAAATCAAATAAATGCTTGTAAATTCCAAAAGAAACTTAAATGGTTAGCATAAGAATAATTTGGATTTTTGTTAAAATGAAATATAAAATTAATGCATGCATGTTTAAAGAATTTGGCTTAAAATTTAAAATAAATACGTAATAAAAATTAGGGATGTAACATAAATGGACATTTTGTGTAGATTGATGTAGGTTGGTTTTGGTTCAGTTTTGTTTGTGCCAAAACAAAATTTGAAGATTCCTAAAGAAGGCAGTTATGGTATTCTTCTTTGCAGTCACAACTTCATTTGGAATAACAATCAGCACTTACAGAGAGAACATCCCTCGCTTGTTGATCACTGTGGGCCTGCTCAATGCCTCGTCTGCTGGGCTACATGGCTTTGGTGGATCTTCTGGCTATGTATTTTATGGGCCTAAGGCTGCAAACGAGTTGAGCGGCTCATGAGCGCTCGTGAGTAGCTCGAGTCAAAGTTCGACTCGAGCTCGAGCAGTTCGATCTCACAAACGATTCGAGCTCGAGTACGTCACTAATAAGCTCGCGAGCTCGACGAGCTGCTCGATTATGTGTGAGATTATTAAAATACCCATATTTAATAGTATTAATTACAAAAACACCGTAATTTTATTAGATTTAAAACCAAGAAACTCGAGACGAGCTCGAGCTTTTGTCGAGCCGAGCATTGTCGAGTCGATCTAGAGCAGAGCTCAAGCATACTCATTTCTTTGTCGAGTCGAGCTTGAGCAGCAATCTTTCGAGCTTGTCGAGCTCGAGCATGGATTAAAAAACAGTCAATCCGGCTCGAAATCGTGAATGCTCGACCGACTCGTTTCGTTTGCAGCCCTAGATTGGCCCAGTGAAGGGGAGTGTTAAGCTCCGAATCAAGTCTTATGCGTCCATCCTCCTGGGTGCAAGAGCAATGTCTCATAGCTAAATGGGCCTCATGTCTCAGATGGTTTCAATTCCCAAATGTATGTTCTAATTTGATTATTTTCACTTTTTTAAAATGCAAAATATATTTTATTTGTTTTATTATTTTTCGTATTTCTTGTTGATTTTATATTTAATTTTGTTAAATGGGTTCAATTGATTTGAGTATTGGTGAGATTCTTGGGTTTTTATGTTCAGAATTCCTATTTTATAGGCCAAGGCATTGAGGACCAAAATTCAAGCCAAGCCGTGCAAAATTCAGTACTAAGGGCAAGTTCAAAAATGGCCAAACTTTCTGGAATGCTCGCCAAGGAAAGCTATAAGTCAAGCCAAGGCATGGCGTACGCCAAGTTTGACGCCAAAATCTGCGCCAGCATGCCCGCCCATGCGCATCTGGCACCGCACGCCTGCACCCGCCCGCGCTAGTTCACGGCACCGAACACCTGCACCCGCCCGCGCTGGCGCTCGCCAGCCTTCACCACGCCTATCGCCAACATGCACGCCAAAACCGGCGCCAAGGCCTGTGCCAAGGCCCACGCCCATGCCCTGGCTCCCACGCCTAAGCCCCAGCGCCCACACCCAGTGCTTACACTCGGCCTTGGCTATGACCGAGCCACCTTGAGCCGAATCGAGCCAAATCAAGACCATGGTCAAGGCAAGTGGCTACAAAGGTCAACACGGGTCAAACTTGATCAAGCCCGGGAAATGCAAGCCTTTTTGGCTAATTTGGCCCATTTAAACCTATTATAAATAGAACCTAACTCTCATTTTTGTAAAAACACCTCCTACCAACCCAAGCTTTGGTTTGGGATTAAAAATTCTCTCTCTAGTTCTTAGATTTTAATTTTCAAGCTTTACCTTGGGTTTGTAAGCTCATGAAGAATTCATGTACTCCCTTGGATTTTATTTTGATGCAATTTAATTCAAACTTGTTACTCTTTTCCTTTAATTCAAGTAAGCTTTATTTCAATTTCATACTTGTTCTTCAATTATGCTTTTCGCCCTCTCCTTGATTTCTTGTTAGATCTTATGAATCGTCCATGGAATCTAGATGAGTGACACATCTAGATCATAGATCGAGTACTTGATCGTCTTTATTTTGAGTATTTTCGTATGTTTCATGCTTGTTCTTCATTTTATGCTTTTTGCCTTAGCTATTAGAATTGTTGCTTGATCTTGTGAATCATTCATGGAATCTAGATGAGTGACACGTCTAGATTATAGATCGAGTCTTGGATCATTTTTATTTTGAGTATTTCATATGCTTTATTTAGTATTTTGTTTTCATGCATTCTTTCATGCTTAATCCTAGATCTATGCTTTGTTGCTTGTTAATTCTCGTAAAGTATTAAACTTTGGCGTCAATTTCGCTCTTTCTATTCATGCTTTCGATTTTTTTCAATTTTCATTATTCAAGTTTTTATGTTCATGCAAGCATGGTTGTACCTTGAGCTTTCATGCTTGTACTTGGTGAAACATTGCTTGTTCTTGCTTATTTTCATTATTGCTTTGCATTTTCATTTCGAGGCATCCGACCAACTTGCATTTTACATTTATTAGTTTAGTTTAGTTAGTTTAATTGCTTTATTTTCATTTTCCTTTTATTTCTTCAAGCTACAAACACTTTGATTCGTCAATTGAATCGATTTCCGATAATATCAAGCCAAATGAACCCTTATTTTCAAAAACCACTCAAAACAACGATCGTGCCACGCCTTAGTGTTCTCCAAGAGCAAATGAGGGTAATGAAGATCACGAAGGTGGGCACGATGAGCAGGTCCCATGATTAGAGAAATAAAAATTCCAACCGACTTTGGAGGTTGAAAATGTGAGTAATCGATGACCAAAAAGAGGTCGAAAGTCAGCCGGAGTGTGGAACAATGCTAAGTCACCGGAATGACTAGGAAATCGATTGAACAAAAGGAATGATCATCGACCGACCCAAACTTATTCTCGATTCCCTCTTCTACCACCTCAACATTAAGATTGATCAAAACCTCGGGCAGAACGCAATGCGGCTCAACAAACACAACTTCCTCCAAACCCGGTAACACAACTCCAACATATCCACAAACATCAAGTAAGTCCGAGTCGCCAACATCCTCACTTAGTACCTCCAATGGCAACACCCATACACTATTAACCAAAACTTCATAATCAATCGCAAAAGAGACGATCTCAACCAAATCCTCAACCTCCATCTCCTCACACACCTCCCCCAAATAATCATTCAAGCTTGAATCACCAAAATCCAAAGTGGGCTCTAGTACATCAAAAACTGGTAGCTCTTCAAAAGTAAGCTGCTCCTCCTTATCACGGAAAACCGAGCAAGGACCATTATCACATGGGGTATCGGAATGATATTGGAATTGTTGGTAGTGGTCGGAAGGAGAAGGTGGGGTATTTTCTTCATTGCTCGGGTAATAGGGAATTGTGTCGGAAGGGGCATAAGGGTCGTAGCTCGGATAATTCTGAATGGCGATAAATTCATCTTGTGGCTCTTCATCAAACATCACTGGGCATACAGTCGCCCAATGCCCATGTGCTCCGCAACGATAACATACATCAATGACCTCTTTCGAAAAAGCTCGACTTGCTAGCTTACCCTTCAAGGATGCTATCTCTTTGGCCAATTCATCGATCCTCTTGTCATATGAATTTGAAGATGGGGACCATTTAGGTGAGTAGAACGACCCCATAAAACAATCACACACTTACTCCCACATGTTCAAGGAATCAGGCTCTAAACTTGTCAACCATTTTCTTGCCCGATCCTTTAATGTGAAGGTGAAGAGTCACATCCTCACTTGATTCCTTGTAAGGTCTAAAAGGGGGAAGGTTCTTTTTATAGCGTCGTACCCTTGGATGAAGTCAAACGGATCCTCACTCGGGAGCCCATGAAATACTGGAAGTTGCTCGAAGTAGAACTCGTCTGGAAAGTACTCCCACATTTTGGGGCTCAGTGGAATAGCCGGTCGAAAGCCATGCCAATCGTGCGGAGGCACACCGTACATGTCAGACATTTTCTTCATTTTTTTTTGAAATGGGTCATTGAATCTTCAGGGCTCGAGAGATGTACCTTGCATACACAACACTCAATGCACAAGATCAAATGCACCGGCGTAAAATAACAAAACAAACAGAAATGAAAAATCACAAATAAATACTAAGCACAAACAAAACTATAGCAAAACAAACAAGGGTCACAAAGAGCAAACACAAAAATTAAAACCTTTAGCCTTCCCCGACAACGATGCCAAATTTTGATCCGAACTTTTTTGTTCCTTTCAAAATTAAAATCTAGTTAAACAAATACGCGTCTACGTTTGAAAGGTTTTAGTTCATCCGCAAGAGAACGGGGTCGCCGTAGACTGGCAAGTTAACTCGAGTCGAATCTCTCGAGGAAGGCTAATTGAAAATATTTAAGTTTTTTTTTTTACGAATGAGAAAACGATAAAAAGCTACGCTAAACACACAGAAAGAAGGGTTTTTGTTTTATCATTCGAAAGGTAACCATCATTGGAACTAATCTTGCTAGAGGGCGTCAATCTCTTCGCAATAAATTAACTACTCTTATCAAACTAAGCAGCGAATTAAYRTACTCTTGCTAGYAGGTCGCCAATCTCCTCGCAAGCACTTAACTACAAGATTTAAACTAAGAATTGTTACTCAAGCATTTCGTCGAACACATAGCAAGCATTAACTAAATTACTTATAAAACTAGCCATTGTAACCAAGAATATTACCAACTAGATTAACCAATGCGGGCGTCAATCGCACGGTTAAGAAATATTGAAATAACCATTAACTACCAAAACCAAAAGCGTTCAAACACTCAACCATACAATTAAAGTAGAGTTTAGAGAGTACGAAATTGAAATGTTTGCGAGAATATCTCCAGCTATTCCCGAGGTATTATCGTCTATGAGTCGAGCCTTGGAAGCTGTCACGGACTCCCGAGATGTTGCGACCGCCGTGGTAACTACCGAATCTACGCTACTGCAACTGGTTATCGTGGGGCTTTGAAGTGACAGATCAGAGTTGTCAGTTCCGAGTGTGTCCTCGTGGGAGGTCTTCGTCCCTTCTATCCGGGTAGCGATGAACCATCTACAATCTACTAGATACTAAAAAACTAAAGTTTTAATTGGAAAAAGGGAAAATATAATGAAAAATAATTCAAGAACACTCATGGGTTGTCATCCCCAAGAGGTTCGAGAATGTCTTCTCGACCCCGTCTATCATGAACCGGACGAGCGATAATGGATAGTGGGATGGGTCCCCTAAATGTGGCTGAGTTCTTGGCCTTTTGTAACCTTCAAATCCCCTTTCGTAACTGAAAATCTCCTCAAATTTCGAGTTTGTAAATCTTGAGACTGGGTAACGCAGTGTGGATGACATGCCCAGTACCCGGTTGGATGTTAGACCATCCGACCGGATGTGAGTCCAGTAGGTTTGATCTGACCGGACATCAGGTCCATTCGACCGAATGTGAGTCCAGTCTGCTGACACTGGGTAACCAAGTGTGGATAACAGACCTAGTGTCAGAGGTAATACACCAAATCGTGGCCCAACTTTTTTGAAACTCCACTCGCGGGCCCACACTCGTCCTTATAAAGATCAAAATACTTCAAAATCCTTGAAATAAACTTAAAACACGGTAAAATAAGTCGAAGATACATAAATACGAAAATATGCTCAATTTATCTAACTTATACCAAAACTAACAACAAATCTAACTAAAATACTAGCCAAATATATACAAAAATCATGACAAATACGTGCGAATCACCCTCCCACAAGATTTTGAGAAAATAAAATACGTTACCGCCCATAAGGGTTCAAGGAAATAAAAATATGACCGCCCATAAGGGTTCGAGAAAATAAAATAAGTGTCCGCCAACAAGGGTTTGAAAAAATTCATCGCCGACCTGTAGAAGCGTTAGCTCATAATAATGATATGAAAGTAGTTGCCCGCTGTTAAGAGAGCTAGGCATAACAATTTCTCAAGTGACAGATATTCCACCTTCTAGTTAGAGCTTTCCCTTTCGCGTTTTCAAGCACATATGCCCCTCCTCGTAATACCTTGATAACTTTAAACGGACCGATCTAATTTGGATCCAGCTTCCTGGTATTGTGTATTGCATCAACCCGCTTCCATACTAGGTCTCCAACCTAGACGTACTGACGTTTGACCCGCTTATTAAAAGTTATCTGAATTTGTTACTTGTATCGTTTCACCCGCACTGCAGCTTTTTCCCGTATTTCTTCAATTGTCTCGATAGCACCTCTTGTTAATCGCTCATTTTGCTCCACATTAAAGGCCAATAATCGTTGCGACCCCCCCACTATTTCGGCTGGAATGACGGCCTCCATACCATAGACTAGACTGAAAGGTGATTCACCTATAGAAGTTCTAGGGGTTGTTCGATAAGCCCATAAAACTGACGCGAGCTCTTCTTCCCAAAGTCCTCCTACTTTCTCTAGCCGCAGCTTAAGTCCCTGTATAATAATGTGATTAGTAACCTTGACCTGTCCATTAGCCTGGGGATGTGCCACAGAAGCAAATCACTGCTTCATCCCCATCTCCTTGCACCAATCTTGGATTTCCTGCGCATTGAATTGGGTTTCATTGTCCGAGACTAACACCCGTGGGACACCATACCTGCAAAAAATATTGTTAAAAAAAATCCATCATATGCTTCTCGACTATGCCCGTCACCGCCTCCGCTTCCACCCATTTCTTGAAATAATCTACTGCGACCACTAAATACAATTTATTCCTCGGTGTCTTTGGAAAAGGCCCCACGAAACCAATCCCCCGTTGTGAAAAAGGACAAGGCGAGCTCATCACCATCATATCTTCTGTCGGTACATGAATGACCGGTGCATGCATCTGACACTTCTTACAAGTTTTGACTAGGTCGCTCGCCATACCTTTCATTTCTGGCCAAAAGAAACTAGCTCGCAATGTTATTCCCGCCAACGCTCTGCCTTTAGCGTGATCGCCGTAATAACCCTCATGTATTTCCCTCAACACTTCCAGCCCCTCTTCCTTGGCTAAACATTTTAGATAAGGGCCAAAACAGGACCTCTTATATATGTCTTCATTCATTAAATAGAAACAGTTGCTGTTCTAGCCTCCCTGGTAGATAATCGCATGTCTCCTGCCATTGCCTTACCTAGAACCTCCCGAATTGGCGATCGCCAATCATCCTTTTTCTCAATTTCCATCATCAAAATTTCTTTATTCACACTACTATGGCTCAGTTCCATCAAAGTAATCTTTCTTGTATCACAAATACCCAGTGCTTTTGCCATCCGAGCGAGCTTACCTGCCCGGGTATTATCAGCTCGTGGTAAATGTCTCAACTTAAACTCTTCGAATTGCCCAACCCCGCGTAGCCTTTTCAAATATTCCAACGTACGCTCTTCCCTTGCTTCAAAGGATCCGTCAAACTGATGATCTACCAACTAGGAATCTGTATATGCTTTAATTTTTCTCGCTCCCAGACCACTTGCCATTTTAATACCATGCAATAATGCTTCATACTCCGCCTCATTATTAGACACCTTGAACCCTAATTTGATCGCGAAATCCAAATTCTCCCCCTCCGGGATGGTTAATACGATCCCCAGCCCGGCACCCGAGACTATAGTGGATCTATCCGTATGCAGAAGCCATGTTTTCTGTTCCTCCTCATGTTCTCCCGAGTTTGTCATCTCCTGTAAGAAATCCATGAGCACTTGCGCCTTGATAGCTGTTCGAGACTCGTATACCACATCATACTCACTTAACTCTACCGCCCATTTCACCAGCCTTCCCGATACGTTTGGATTACTCAAGACCTGCTTGAGAGCTAAATTGGTGTGTACCTTCACCCTGTGGCCCAGAAAATAAGGCTGCAACTTTCTTGCCGTATAGATTAGTGCAAAACTCCCTTTCTCTAGGTTGGAATAATTTAGCTCGGCACTCCTTAACATTATGCTGATGTAATAAATAGGCTTCTGCATGCCTTCTTCCTCCCTGATGAGCACTGAACTCACTGCGGCTTCTCCAACAGATATATACAAAATCAGGTCTTCTCCTAGCATCGGCTTAGTTAAAAGTGGTACTTCCTCCAAGTATTATTTAAGCTTCTCAAAAGCTTCTGCAGCCTCCTTGGTCCACTCAAACTTGGACCCCTTTATAAGCGTCCTGAAGAAAGACACACCTTTCTCTGAACTGTTAATACCTGAACCTCATGCACTGTCCGAGGATGTGGCATCTTCAAAACAGCTCGCACCTTTTCTAGATTTACCTCGATACCTCCCTCAGTTACCATGTACCCCAAAAATTTCCCAAATCGCACTCCGAATGCGCATTTCTTTAGACTGAGTTTCATCCCATATTGCCTAAGTATGGCAAAAGCTTTCCTTAGGTCATCCACATGAGAGTCCGCTTTCTTGCTCTTCACCAACATGTCATCCACATAAACCTCCATGGTGGACCCCAAGAGGTCCTTGAAAATCTTGTCCACTAATCGCTGGTAGGTCGCACCTACATTCTTCAAGCCAAATGGCATAGACACAAAGCAATAAGTTCCTGTCAAAGTGATAAAACTCACCTTAGGTTGGTCCTCCTTTGCTAACGATATCTGATGGCTCCCGCGTTTCTTAACATTTCTCGAGACAGCTCCCGCGATGAAGAAACTCCACTTTTGTTTTGCTACATGTTGATTTATCCCGGTATGCACTCGTCTTTGTTAAAGATCCGAATAACACATGTCATTATCTGGCAGGTCAGGATGCTTAGTTGGCAGCTTCTCATGGTTTGTGTAAAAATACCACATTTTCTATGTTTTTGCACTAGGTATAAAATAGTATTTTTGTATTTATTTCATCTATCCTTAGAATTCTAGGGTTTCTAAACCTTTTTTCTCATTAAGACCCACGGCCGAAGAATTATTATTTTTTCGTTCTCTTCTGATCTTCATTCTAGTCGCTAATTCTCAATCAAAGAACAACAGTCGCTAAAAAAAATAATCTTCTGCACCAGTCCCAAAGGCAGGTTGTAGATCTATTTGATTTGTGCATAAAAATTGTTTGGAGATCTGGATTTCTTTTTAAATTCTGAGATTCCATTCAAACTCATTGCTTCAGATCTGCTTTTTCATTCAGCTAAACAAATCTGCTTATTTATTTCTTATTTTTTTGTTTGAACCTCATACTCTCAAGGTAATTATAATGATTAATCTGAGTTTTGTGCCTTGAATTCAGTTTTTCTTTTACATCTTCATTTTAATCGTTTTTGATAATTTTAAATATGTTCATATTCTTTGTTTGCATGTTAATAAGGAATGAAATGGGAAAATTATTATATATTTTTTTTATTGTCTTTGCAGATCTTTGAACAAGGAATGATATCATAGATCTTTGCAGATCGGATGTTTAGTCCAGAAACTTTTGCAGATCGAATATTGTGTTGAATAAGTGGTGGGACATTAGTGGAATCTCGGCCTAAGAAGAAAGAGCGAGGAAGAAGATGGGTGTGGCTCTGTGATCAAAGCCAATCAAGGGCCTCTATCTGCTCCTGGATTGGTACCTCCAACCATACCATACAAATTTCTTTCAGTTTTTTTTCTTTTTTGTTTTAAATAAAAAATTAATGGATTCTTTTAATCTCTTTCCCGACGGCCCGAGGTATCTCGACTGGAGAGTTATCAATCTCTGGCCCGGCCTGGTGTTTATCCAGAACTAGGACTGGGCTTAACTATATGCAATTTTGAATTTTCAATAATATTCAGTCACGTGCTTAGCACATGAAGATACTTATTCATTATTATTTGTGGATAAAAAAATAAAAAAGAGAATATATAATTTTATGGTTTTCTTTTTTCTTCTTTTTTTTTTAATTCAAACAAATATGGTAAAGTGTAATTGATTAGAGTTTAAGATAACGAAGTGAAAGTTACACAAACGGATGACAAAGAATGCATTAATCCATTTTAGTAAAGATTTGAAGTGAAAACAATTTTGCTCTCACGTGCAAGGCATGTGATGGAATATATGGTGGTCAATATATGGCATCGTGCAAATATTGAGGAGTTGAAGGGAAAAAAGAGCAACTCAAAAAAGTTTAGGGGATAAACTCAAAATGATTCGTATAGTTTGGGGATAATATGTAAATGTATCTAGCTAATAGTGCACTTGATACGTGATTTGATTATTTGCTTGAAATTATAAAATTGTAAAAATTGTCAGTTTTGCACGATTATCGATATATATTTTAAATAAACATTCATTTTTAAGGAAATAGTATTATTATTCAAAATAATGAAAAATTAGCAAACTGCAACCTTTAGTTAATTTTAAAAAATTAAAAATAATTAAAATTGTGTTTAATCTTAAATAATCACAATATTTTTTTAATTTAAATAGAGTAAAAAAATATGAATTCATTAAGAGAGAATAAAATTAGAAAAATAATTTTTAATTATTATTGATGATATAAAAATAAATAATTTAATTTTTATTAATAATAGAAAGTGACAGATAGACAGTGTCATCTGACAGTAGGTCGGGGATTTTTAATTTTATTAAAAATTTATAAAATAATTCAACCTGTATAAGGTTGACTAACATTCTTCAAAAAAGCATGAGACATTTTGGACGTAACCTTTCTTCTCCTACGATATTTCTACCTCCCCGAGGCAATGCACGTGATTGTTCGTTTTAAATACAATTAGTTATAGGGTAACTAACATATTATCCAATACAAATCACTCACTATTTATTTAAGTTAAATCGAATTCTCATTAAATTTTTGAGGTGGTTAGGTAGACCAATTTATACTAGGCAATGTTTTAAAAATCGGCGTAACCAGCTATCAAAATATCAGCCAGGTATAAGTTTGAGCTGATTTTGCTTAAATCGGTCAAAGAATCGTGCTAAGGGGTCGCTAAGTAGCCAAAACTTCGGAAAAAGTAAAAGGAAAAAGAAATCATAATAATTGTGTTTTTTTTTTAAAATTTGGGTTTACGGTTTTGTTTTTGAGGGCACAAAATAAATATAATTATGAATCATATCTAATCTTATTGGTGTAATTGAAACGGAGTAGAATTATTAGAGCTCTGTTCCAGAATATTTTGAGTTATTATCCAACTTTAAAAAAATTATGTATTGAATTTGATTGAACTATTTATAGAATCAAGTATGGGTTTCAGTCAAGTCGAACACGAATTGAGTTGAGTTCGAGCTGATCTTCACATCTTCTCAATTGAAATAATATGTTGGAGCTTTATTTGTTACGTTAACTTTTGATTTTGTTTGGTTTTTCTTTATCGTAATTGATATATGGCTTCTGAAATTAAGTAGTAAATGTTTAAAAAAGTGCAGAAGAAAAAAATAGAAGTTATGCCTCTATTTTGTTTATGTGGTGGGTTTAGTGATATGAGATTCAGGGATGAATAAACTTTGATTTTTAATTTTTTTTCCTCTTCGATATAGAGAGAACAAGAGATCATATGGGGTTTTTTTCTCTTCTTATATTTTGATTTTTAATTTTTTGCAAAATGTTTATTTTTAATCCTTCTATCCAAGTGCAAGATAGTGCATTCTACTCCTTTGGGAACAAAATCCTACTAACTATTCACTTAATTTTGTTCTTTTTATTTTTTAATCTGGGAATTATTTATTTGGATTTGACTGACTTTGTACGATTTTGTTTGTGGGTTTATTTTGGTTTTTTTTGAAATAATTATTATTTAGTGCCTCATTTATAATTTGACGCACATTCTTAATAATTTAATTTTTAAATTTGAAATAATTTGAGTTATTCAAGATTTAAAGTGTATAATATTTTTTTTTTTTGTATTAATAATTCAGTTTTTAAAGTTGATAAATTATTTCTCAACATTCGCGTTAATAATATAGTTTATAAGGAAGTTTTTTGAAATTTAAAATGAACAATTTTTTTCTTTTGTATTTAATATTCATTTGCTAAACTTAATAATCTATTCATCCAGGGGATGAAAGAGTTTATCTTAGCTCTGACACCATTTGCAATACATATGTTAATGGAGAAAAACAACATCAGGTGTACTCGGTTGACTTTCTAAACACAATAAAGTGCTTAGGGATTCCTAATCATGTTTTGAAATTGAAGATGGGTGTTCCGGTTATGTTGATTCGAAACATGGATCAAGCTTCGCGATTATGCAATGGTACAAGTTCGGTCGTTACCCAACCTGGAGAACGCATTATTGAAGCAAAGATTCTTTGAGGAACTAATATTGGAATGAAGGTCTATATTCCACGTATGCCATTGAG
This sequence comes from Phtheirospermum japonicum, assembly GCA_014905375.1. Lineage (NCBI taxonomy): Eukaryota > Viridiplantae > Streptophyta > Magnoliopsida > Lamiales > Orobanchaceae > Phtheirospermum > Phtheirospermum japonicum. Next base: position 96,340 of record BMAC01001181.1, on the reverse strand, counting down.
TCCATCGGATAGCAGGGTGCCATTTAAATTTCGAGGAGAAAATTTCAACTTATTGCCTGTTTTGAAATGACGATAAACAAGAGTCAAGGTCAAACTCTATCCAATGTTCGTTTGTACTTACCAAGACCTATTTTTAGCCATGACCAGCTCTATGTCCCCATATTTCGGATCAAGGGTCGTAAATGACTAAAAATCTTATGGTGCGACGATGATGGTAACATTGTTAATAAGATAGCAAACGTTGTTTACAAATAAATTTTTCAAAACCTCAAGTGAACATTTTCTTTATTGCATGAACAATTCAATTTTCAATTTTTAAATTTTATTTTTTCAATTTTGTTTTATTATGTATTTATTTCATTATGCCTGCGTAATACGCGGGTGTCTGCACTAGTACATTGTAAGAACTACAAACAACAACGTTGGCTTGAAACTCGTGATTTCAATTTTACCCCTCTGAAATCTACCAGCGACTACATAAAAGTATTTTTTACTTTTATATTTATTACATATATGTCATCAAAAAATACAGACCTATAAAATGAGATGTTAGAATATATTTTCCTAATCACATTTCACTTACACATTATTTTTCCATCATCCTTATTTTACCCAAGAAACATAAATGAGTTCCCATCATCCTAACAATGTACCAAATTTTGATTTTGAAGAAGATTTCTTTTTATGATAAAAAGTTGTTCGAGTGGAGAATCTATATGGATACTGTGCTTGTTGATGATCTCTGTGAGAGGAAGCTTAATAGATTGTATGACCCAAGAAGTGGATTACACAACCATATCACATGGGTTTTGTTAGATAAAATGAACGTCACATTCAGGAAAAATTTCACTATGGATGACATAACCGCCCGAGTTGAACTTCTTAAAAAATAATACAATCATTTTCATATGATGTTGTCTAACAAACACTGTATTTGGGATCACAAAACCAACAACGTGCAAGCGTTGGAATGGCTTATGCATTTTTGGAGTGACGTGGCAGGAGATGCTCTTCAGCATAACTGAAAAATAGAGAACCGTTGTTCGGTCTAATGGATTGGGTGTTCAATAAAAATTTCTTGAATTGCATTTGTCAATATAACAACCTTGATGGAAATCCTCTCTTGCGATTGTAATCATAAATTTATTATATGTGTATTATGATTGCTATTTCAATTTCATTGTATTTCATTTATTACTTTCCATTATAATGTAATTTCAATCCCATATTAAAAGTCTTGATAATTTTGTGCTTTTAATTTTTATAACATAATGTGCACTTTTATAGGGTGATTTTAATTTAAAATTAACAAAAAATAAGAGGCTCTCATGATCAGTTTTCTTGTTACAACACATTTGAATCACGCCATCTAAAATGACGTTAACAAACAATTTAATCACATCCCCTTAACCACTTCTCGATGACACTAACTCTAGACGTACTCATTATCAAGCATGTCGGGTTGAGGTAAATTATGTGGACATTTATTTTAAGTGATCGAGTGACTTGTAGATGTTGTATTTCTTAGGAGCACGATGCCTTTTATTCCCAGATGAATCCAACAACTCCTTTAGTTCTGATTTAGGTATTTCCATATTCACGTTGCACGTGACAAGATTGTGTCCATTGCCCCCACACCTTGTACGTACTTGTTTCTTACGAGTAGAACTGGAAGCATCTACTGGACCAGTTGAAATCCTAGTTGTTTTGGGTCTTCCCGCCTATTTTGGGTTCTCTACAGGAAGACATATAACAAAACTAACCTCATCGGGGACATCCCAAGTGATAGGATGAGTTATAGGCATGACAACATTACCCCACATTACACGCAAAGTGTTCATCCTATAATAATCATCTACATAAGCATGGATGTTGGTTGACATTTTCCTGTTAAAAAAAGGCGTCACATGAATCAAACTTTTTACACTTACCTTTTTTTTTAGAAAAGTTCATCTAAAAGAGAACGGAGTGATTGTAAGTGGTAAACTTGACTCGAGACGAGTCTCTCAAGGAACAGCGATCGAAATCGAAATGTTTGTTTTGACACAATTTAACTAAACACGCGATCAATGGGTGTTGGTTTTGATTTTAGAAAGCAAGAGAAAAATAACTAAAATGACTTTAATTTAAACGTAATATCAACGCATTAACACAAATCATGATAGGTCTAATAACATGAGAATTGGACACCACAAGGAATGATAATAAAATAAGTAGAGAAATTAAAAGTGTTCGACAATCAAATCAAAATCAAATAAGAATTATGAAATCGTCTATATTCTAACTACACCAAAAGAATAACAATATTAACTTGAAAGCATAAAGATGATAATGAAATCCAATAACTCTTCATTAACAAACTTAATACCAAACGCAACAACTAAACCAAAATCCATACACAAGAAACCAAAAAAATCCAAACAATTATTGAAAATCACAAGAAAGATGCAAAGAATCAAGAATTGAAATTACCCAAATAAATTCTTAAAATATTTAACACCAAAATAAAATGAGAAAATCTCATGCGAGCTGGCTTCTCAAAATCTGAATTATTGTCATTCTAATATCAAGAAAGCAAGCTAAGTTTCTTCAAAAATATCAATTGAGAAAAGGGAGTGAACAAGATATGTAAAGGTGAGCTTTCTAGGTCAAGATTAGGAAAGTGTGCAGATCTGTTCCCAGCTGAAAATTCTTGCCTCTTAAATAGTGTGATTCAAGGAGGGAAACATGGTAAATTTATCTATAAATGACCAATAATCGATCGATGGTGGCGGTCAATGGCGAGGAATAGTGGCGTGTCGATTCTCCATCGATGACTCATGTCAATCGACGATGGCATGGAGTCCTCGGCAGGTTGATCGACCTATGCTGTCAAAGCAGGTGGCAAGAGCGCATTGATGTTGCGTCAAAGTTGTGCATTGATCAACGGTTCTGGGTATTCCTTGGCAGGTCGATCAACTCAAACTGTCGAAGCGGCCGAGAGATGTGCGTCAGTGATGCGTCAGTTACTCGTTGATCAGCGGGTATGTTTTGCAAACCCATGTTATGTTTTCACCAATTTGATTTGATCACGACTCTCAGGAACGTGCTTGGGTTCGCTCGATTAACAATAAAGACAAGTAAACCAAACTAACATAAATATTTACAAGAGATACGAGAAAAAGTAATAAAATGATAAAAAGTCAACACAAGCTACGTAAAAGCTAAAAGAAAGAAAATCAAGAGAAAACACGACCCAAAACCCACTACAACATACAAAACAAGACACAAAAATATGAAAAATTCAACTCCCCCATACTTATATTTTTGCTTGTTCTCAAGGAAAACCAAAAGAAAATTTTAATCCCCTGATGAACCTAAAACTAATGCACATAAATGAATAGAGAAATAATGCATTTAGTCACTCAAAACCAAAAGTGGAGGACGTCTACAAAATCTTGAGATAAGAGATTTAGATCCTAATCCGTACTACTAAGACGATGAATTGCCCTTCATTCAAGTCTCTTGTCCATGCACTGTCCAAAGTCTATGCGTGCTCAAAATCACTAGATCGGTATCCTACTAGCCCTGTCATCTATACACCTTTGACAAAATATTCTAAAAACTAAAGGTAAAAATGCATACGAGGGTTGCACGACTTATTATATACATAACACTTTGTATAAGGATTTCTCTTCTTGTACTTTATTTTATTTTATTTTTGACAACCCGTAAAGGTGAGGTACTAGATGAACACGATATTTACATCTCAAAAATGAGAGCTCACTGACTCTGATCACTTGTTGCTAATTGAAACTCACAGTATTACTCGATAAATACATGGATTTTTTGACATCTCCAAAAAGATAATGAAAGAAAATTACAAATAATCCTATAGAGAGCAACCGAGAACAAGGCTAGTAAAAAATATTCGATTTTAATGAAAAATTGCATGAATAGCAGGAGACTAATGCACTTACGTAAGATTCCTACACTCCATGCCCCACAATTATAATAGTGCCAAATAAAAGTCTAAAAAACCTATCCAAAAAAATAAAACTGCGTCACTTCGCCAAGGTTCCAAGCAATGTCAATAAATCATGACTCAATCATTATCATGTGTAAGAAGTTATAAGAATATCTTAAAAACGGACACACCTCACCCACACTTGAACCTAAGCAATGTAAACATTGCTCACAAATTAAGAAAAAAGGTAAAAGGGAAGGGAGAGAAATACCCCCCTATAATCGTGCTTCTGGTGAGAAATTGAATGTGAGGTGACGTCTAACGGGCAGTCGGAGCGAGAGTAACCTATAAAAATGGGTGAGTGGAGAAGAACGATATACACGACAACATAAAATCCAAAAATAAAAGAAAACGTCAATATTTATGATTTTTTAATGGATACTAGGTGGGAGGGTCATTGTCAAGATCTATCTCTGGATGGGATTCAGTCTCTAGAGAAGAAGAAGCATGGCCGAAATGCTCTTCGAGTCAAGAGAGGCAAACTCTTAGCTTCTAAAAACTTTGACAATTACATTGATGATTTCTATTGATTTTTTCATTGATAATTTGGAGTTTTTCGAACATCCTCGTTTGGAGTTCCCAATTTTCCTCGAAAAATTCATCTCGACCTTGGCATGGGCCTGATCCGATGTTTGGAACTTCTTTTTCCTCATTTGATTCGGTAGGATGAGCCAAAGATGATCCTTGCACGAGGTCTTGAGGGTGAGTATTTTCCGCTCTACATTTGGCCATCAAATGGTAAGTGATCCCAATTACCGCTAGATTAAGGTCGGCTGGATTACATCAGAAGTGATGGGTAAGATCGATTATGAACGGGGAGAACGATAGGAGGGGAATTTTGTTACCGGGTTTCTTCTCCAAAATGTTTTAAATTAAATTCAAGAGAAGAGGAAATAGATGTGGCACCACAATGCGTAAAGTTTGGGTTTTGTAGTATTGGTCGCCTCTTTCTTGCAAATCACTACATGGGCGAGGAATCTATAGGTGGCATAGTGTAATATCCATGCATCAAAAACATATTTTTCATTTTTTATTTATTTATCATTATGCTTCAAAATATGAAATTCTAGTCCTAAGTTCGTCACCATAAACTATTTTCTATATTAGTTTTAAATAAAATATGAGTTCTATTTAATCAAATTAATAATGCGTTTATCAAATAAATTATATGATTCAATTTTAAAACTAATATAACTTATTAGTATTTTATTATTTAACTACTTAAAGTACATTTGGGTTATCTAATAAGTTATTCGATTTAAAATATTAAGGTCGTCAATTGGGTCGGTTCTTTTAGGACTTCAAAGACGAGCCCAATGACTAGCCCGAGTCCACTAAACCTCAGCCCTAACTTTCCAAAAATTAAAACCATCTTTTGTTTATAAGCAAAATTTCATTTTTTTTCTTCTTCAGCCGTTTCCTATTCATCACCTCCAACCTTCACAAGTTTCAGCACTTTGCTCACAGCCGCAAGCAAGCAAAGGTAATGGTCAATTCTTGTTTGTCTTCTAAAATCTTCAAAGAAACCGACCCCTTTCAAGCCTGACAACATCACCAAAATCGCCAAATCCGATGAATTCTCTATGAGCCACCACCTACCAGCCCAAATCGGACCCCTGTCCAAACCCAAACATCCACAGTAACACCAAGTCTGGCCATCGGCCGAACCACCGCCTGCCTACCACCAGGACAACCCGAAACCCACATCAACCCCTCACCAGTGGATCGCCACCATCTACACGCCTGCCGCCGTGCCACCAATCAATCGGCCGAGTCAGGCCAAGCCATCGCCTTTCTCAAACCCGCAACCCGACTCTGCTGCAACGAGTCACTATAACCCCCAACCACGATGGGATCTAACCACGGCCATGCTGCTCGGCACCCTCCAATTCAAATCGCCACCCCAGCGACCCCACGAGAACCAATCTAAATCTCCCCACGTTGAGCCACCGCCGGCCCGAACAACTAAAAACCCAATCAGCCACAACCGATCGGCCCGATCTGAATCGCCTCCCCAGCGCCTTCCATCAACGCCACCAACCGCCACTGCAACCCAATAGAAGGAGGAGAGGAGACCACCGCATCCACACTGCCACCCACGCCGCTCGCCATTTCTCCGCAAGCCGGCGCCATCCAATCTCGAAGGGGATATAGAGGGATTTACACCCTTTGATCAAACCTGGCCCCATTGTGAGGGTTGTCGCCAGAAGACACCACCAATCCAGTAGCCCTTTCAGCCTCCGACGATGATCGAGGAAGAAGGAGTCCACTGTACCGGCCGATTTCTGAATTTCTTATTTTGGAGGAAGAAAAGAGGAAACAGACGGGTTTCAAGCCTCAATGGGCTGGGTTCTATCTCTTTTATACCCAACACATATTCCCAAATTCCATATTGACCCCCAGACCTTTGCCATCCTCTCAATTAAACCCACAGCTTACCAATGAACCTAAATTCAACCTCAGCTTGCCAAAAACCTCAATCCAGCCCCATAAACTTTTATAAAACTTCTTTTTAGTCCAGTTTATTATTTTAGTATTATTATTATTATTATTATTATTATTATTATTATTATTATTATTATATCTTTGTGTTTTTTTTTAAAAATAATAAATATTAATATTAATATTTCAAAGTATATATATATATATATATATATATATATATATATATATATATATATATATATATACTAATTAAGTATATTTTCAAATTGATTAGGTGACGAGCAATACGGAACTTAGGATTTCAACTACGTGCATCCCACTAAATTTTCCACGACATTTTTACGAGGTAGGAACCACCGACTTGTCTATGTTAAATCTTACGTGCTCAAATCTATGTGCTATGTGTATCATGAAATTCGATGTTTATAAAATCTAATATAGACGTAGACCTAAAGTTGTATGTGACCAAAATTTGTCATCGGGTTTATCCCGGCGTGCTATACCCAATGATTAAAACCAGGGGCCTTATGTGCCTATGACCTAAAGTGTCATCGGGGAAACTCGCCGCGTTTTAGCTGCAGTCAGCTGATTTTTGACGTTAGGATTACGAATTCTATGGTTAAGTGTGCTATTTATGAGTTGTATGATTTTGCATGGGGAATGTCGGTGTAACTATTGAGTACGTTGAGCTCATCCCAAATCAACGATATCTTTTTTTAGGTACCAATGATGATATCGAGTGAATGGGAGACGAGGAATGAATAAAACTTTTGACATTGAATTTATGTTTCTAAACTTGTTTTATTGTTTTAAATAAAAGTCGAACTAGACATAAATGAGTGTTTTTAAATTATGAATTTCCATTGATGGAGTTTTGGTTATTTACATTATGAATATTTCTGTTGCGTAGTTTTTGAATGTTTTAAAAATGTGAAACTCTTATATTATAATCATGAAAGTTCGACATTTATTGTGATGCCTAGGTTTCATCATATTTTATTAAATATTAATCCTATTTTGATTAAAGTGAAATCGGGGCGTTACACATAGATTGCATCGTCTTGAATCCTCGTAATCAGAAACAAAATGTAAGATCCCGTGTTTCCTCTTATCAATTCTTACCAAAAGGTGGCAACTTCAAACGCATCGTCTTGGGGCATTTGGGGAATGTTATTTCAATCAAGCCCAAAAACTTCTTTAAATATGCATTCGTTCCCCCGAATTTCGTTGCCACCACGTCGGCAAGTGAATGTCCAGTTAAAGAAGATGCTTTGAAGAACTCGAGCACGAGTTTGTGGTACTCGGAAGCTCCATCCGAGCGAATGTGGTGCACCCAAGCCCCTTGATATACCTTAAGATGGTTTCGTAATGTTTTGAGCCCTCTTGGGTCCATTCCTTCACCTCGTCTAAATCGATCACTCGATGCGTCACGATTCCCCAAGTTCTAATCAAAACGAAAACCTTTCCCTCATATTTTGAATAGATGGGAAATGGGTCCTCGTATTTGGTTGAAATAACTTTTCTTTTTACCGCCCGAGACATAGTGAAACAAAGTTGAAGCAAATAGGGAAGAAATAAAATTTAGAATGGATTCCTCTTTTGGAATTTCTTCGAGCACGTGATGTGTTAGAATTCCAAAGAGAGAGGTTCCAGGAAAAAGAACAAAAGAAACACTAACCCAACTAAGAGATTTTAATATGACAAAACAACGAATAAACTCAAGCGAAGTATTTCGATTCGCCAAAAAATGAGTGAGGTCGCAGGAATTGTAAGAAGCAAGAGAGGATTTTTTGGGGGTGTTTGTGAAATAAAAGAAGAAGAATTAGGAAAGAGTTTGGGAGGTTGTGGTGTATTTATAGACCAGGAAGCGGGTCGGGGCAAAAAAGACACGGGTCCAGTCAAAAATCTGGATTTTTGAGTTAGTGACCGAGCAAGGTTTTGAGTCTGAATCAACAGGGCATCGATCGACGAGATCGACAGAGAGTTTGCATCGATAGGGCATCGATCGATGGGCAATCGATGGGATTGGAAGAGAGTTTATGTCGATAGGGCATCAATCAACACGCCATTGACGGGATCGACAGAGAGTTTTTCTTCCGCAAAGCATCGAACGACGAAGAATAAATTAGCCATTGACGGGTTGGACAGAGAGTTTACATTGACAAGGCGTCGATCAACGGGCCATCAATGGGTTGGACCGAGATTTTTCATTGTCAAGGCATCAATCGACGAGCAACTGATGTGTGCGGATGTACTTGGTCGACTGTGCATCGACTATGCGCTGACCAATGGGTGTTCTGTGTCCGTGGAGCCTCATTTTTGCTCCTTTGACCGCCATTTCTTGAGCAAAACCTCAGACACTTAGAAAATGCCTCCGGGGGTGCATAATTGGACTTCTATCCCTGACACAATACTCCCTACAACACGAATAAGAGGAAAACAAATGAAAATCAAAAGAGAAAAGAAAAATTAAAGTACAAATATACAAGAATACAAATATTTCGTAATAAGGATATGAAATGCTTAGATTGCCTCCCAATAAGTGCGTGTTTAACGTCTCTAGCTTGACGAATTTGCATCAATTAGGTGATAGGTGGGTCTTCGAAAGTGCTGGACTCCACATCTTGATTTTGTTTTGATCCATGAAAATATGATTTGACACAATGGTCTTGGACTTGGAAACGTTCTTGGGTCTTCTCGTTTACTAATTTCATCACTCCATACGGCATCACTTTTTTGATCAATAATGGGCCACTCCATCATGACTTTATATTTGTGGGAAATAAACAGGGGCAGAGTTGTAGAGCAAAACTTGCATGTTGGCCTTGAGATCTTTAGTTATGAGTTTCTTATCGTGTTGAAGCTTAACTTTCCTTTTATAGATCTTGGCATTTTCATAAGCGCATTTCCAATATCGTCGAGCCCTTTGAGTTGTAGCCCCCACGCATCGTTGGCTTGTTTCAAATTTTAATTCACGGCTTGTATAGCCCAATAAGCTCGGTTCTAAAATTTGACCGGAAGATGGCATGCCTTTTAGTATACCAGTCGATAGGGGTTTATTCGTGGAACCATCTTTTACGCCGTCTTATACGCCCAAAGAGCATCTTTAAGCTTTGTTGACCAAACTTTTTGGCTCATTTGAATGGTTTTCTCAAGGATTGCTTTGATTTTCTTGTTTCTTGTCTGCACTTGTCTAGATGTTTAAGGATGGTACACCATGGCCACCTTATTCTTAATCCCATATTGTGCCATCAACCTTGTAAACAACTTGTTGCAGAAATGGGTACCTCCGTCCTAATTATGGCTCTCAGGAACCCAAACTGACTAATGAAGTTCTCTTGTACAAACTTTAGTACGACCTTTGTGTCGCACGTCTTGGTGGGGATAACTTCAACCCATTCAGATACGTAATCGACATTCACTAAAATGTACTCGTAACCAAAAGAAGTGGGGAATGGTCCCATAAAGTCTATGCCCCACACATAGAATATTTCCAGAACGAGGTTTCTCGTCAATGGCATCTCGTTCCTCTTTCCAATATTTCCGGTTCATTAGCATCGGCCACACAATTTACAAGATCTATGAGCATCTTTGATGAGCGTTGGCTAATAAGATCCATATTGAAGGACTTTGAAAGTGGTCTTTTGTCCTTTAAAGTAGCCACCACACTGTTGATCGTGGGAAAAAGATAAGATGACTTATTGCTCATCTTCAGGAATACACCTCTGAATGACTCCATCCTTCCCAAACCAAGAAAAGACACGAATCTTCCCAAAAGCGAAGCCTACAAATTGAAAGAAATATCTTCCGTTATTGGAAGGATAAATCGGTTCTCAAATGGCCACAAGCAAGATAGTTAACAATATCGGCATACCATGGGGTGGGGTGAGAGGAAATAGCATACGCAAGTTCATAAGGAAAAGTCATCATTAATAGGTTAATGCTCATGCAAAGGGTACTCTACAACTAAATGAGACAAATGGTTGGCAACTACGTTCTCACAACCTTTCATATCACGAATCTTGACATCAAATTCTTGCAATAAAAGTATCCACCAAATCAAACGCGGCTTACTTTTAGTTTTATTAGAAAGGTGATGGAGAGCCACGCGATCACTATGGACTATGACCTTAGAACCGACAATGTAAGAGCAAAAAATTTCAAATGAGAAAACTACAGCCAAAAGTTCTTTTTCAGTGGTTGTATAATTATTTTGAGCCTCATTCAATATAAGACTCAAATAGTAAGAGAAATGAAGAAGGTCGTCTACCCATTGACCTAAAATGGCTCCCACCGCATCGTTTAATGCATCACGTATTATTTCAAAGGGGAAGGACCAATTTGGGGAAACGACCACCATGGTCATAATGAGTCTGTCGTTAAGAAAGTTGAAAGCATTTAGACACGAATCATCAAACACAAAAAGCACATCAAGGCTAAGCAATTGACATAATGGGCGACTAATTTTTGAGAAGTCCTTGATAAATCATCGGTAAAAACCTGCATGTCCTTAAGCTTCTAATGCCTTTTTTGTTCGTAGGAGGGAGTAAACTTTCAATGACATCGACTTTTGCCTTGTCTACTTCTAAACCCCTACTTGACACGATATGACCAAGAACAATGCCACTCTTTACCATAAAATGACTCTTTTCCCAACTTAGTGTCAAATTACTATCAATTCAACGTTCAAAAACCCTAGATAGACTATTTAAACAACAAGTAAAGGATGAGCCAAATACTGAAAAATTGTCCATGAAAATCTCAATGAAGTCATCGATCATGTCCGTGAAAATGGATAGCATGCAACATTGTAAAGTTGACGACGCATTGCAAAGACCAAAATGCATCCTCCAGAAAGAGAACGTCCCGAATGAGCACGTGAATGTTGTCTTTTACTGGTCCTCCGGAGCTATGGCTACTTGATAGTAGCCAGAGAGGCCAGAGAGGAAGCAAATATATTAGTGTCCGACCAACTTGTCGAGCAATTGATTGATGAACGGTGTTTTTATGGTTTTTTAGTGGTGTTGAAATAAGAAAAAGTGGGGTCATGGCTTGGTATTATCGGAATTCGACTCGATTGTAAGAATCAAGGGGTTTTTAGCTTGTGAAAATAAAGGAAAAGTGAAATAAATGGAAACTAGATGAAACAATGACTAACTATGAAAGGAAATGCAAGTATTTCGTATGCCTCGTGCGTGTGCCAATTGAAATAGAAAACAAGAATGAAAACAAGCAACAAAGAGAAAAGTTCCATTAAGTTCAAGCATGGAAGCCCAAAGTACTACTATGCATGCATGATCATGAAAACTTTAATAATGAAAATTAGCAAAAACCAAAAGCACCAATGTACAGAGCAATAAAAGTTGACGTGAAAGTTAAAAACTTTACGAGAAATAACTAGAAGCGAAGAGTAGACCAATTGAAATAGAAAACAAGAATGAAAACAAGCAACAAAGAGAAAAGTTCCATTAAGTACAAGCATGGAAGCCCAAAGTACTACTATGCATGCATGATCATGAAAACTTTAATAATGAAAATTAGAAAAAACCAAAAGCACCAATGTAAAGAGCAATAAAAGTTGACGTGAAAGTTAAAAACTTTACGAGAAATAACTAGAAACGAAGAGTAGATCTAGGATTCAACATAAAACTATCCATGAAGATAAAAACCAAAATAAAGCATATGAAATAATCAAAATAAAAATGATCAAGGACTCGATCTATGATCTTGGTGTGTCACTCACCTAGATTTCATATCCGATTGACAAGATCTAACAATTAATATAAGAGCTAAGGCAAAATTCATAAAATGAACAACAAGCATGAAATTGTAGAAGAAGGAAGGAAATATAGAAAAACTTACTTGAATTAAGGAAAGGAATTACAAACTTGAATGAAATAGAAATCCAAAATAAAATTCAAGTTATGACTTGAATTCTTCTTAGGCTTACAAACCCTAGGAAATGCTTGAAAATAAATCTAAGATCTAGAGAGAGAAAGTAAATCAAAGAACTAGAGAGAGAAATTAACCCCAAACCCATGCAAGGGTGGGGAGGAGAGTTGATTCATTTGTTGGTGAAAGATGTGGGGTTTATTGTTAGAAGAGTTTTTGTGGTGTTGAAATGAATCAACGGGTTCATTGGCTCGATATTATCGGAATTCAATTCAATTGCAAGTTTCAAGGTGTTTCAAGCTTGAAAAATAAAGAGAAAATGAAAATAAAGCAATTAAAATAGCTAACTATCCTATAAAATGAAAGTGCAAGTTGGTAGGATACCTCGTCGTATGCCTCAATAAGTAAATGCAAGCAAGTAATGAAAATAAGCAAGAAAATGCAAAGTTTCACCAAGTACAAGCATGCATGCACAAGGTACAACTATGCATAAAAACTCAAATAATGCAAATTGACAAAAATTGAAAGCATGAATGGATAGAGCAATGAAAATGGACGGGAAAGTTTAAAACTTTATGAAGAATAACAAGTAATGAATACTAGATCTAAGATTAAACATGAAACAAAGCACAAAAATTTAATTCAAAATAAAGCATGTGTAAAACTTAAAATCAAGATGATCCAAGAGCCGATCTATGATCTAGATGTGTCAGTCATCTAGATTCCATAGCCAATTCATAAGTTTAATCATGAATTCAAGGTGCTAAGACAAAAAGTATGAAATGAAGAAAAATGCATGAAACATGTAAAATAACGTGAAATTAAACGATCTAGGCCTCAATATAGCTAACTATCCTATAAAATGAAAGTGCAAGTTGGTAGGATACCTCGTCGTATGCCTCAATAAGTAAATGCAAGCAAGTAATGAAAATAAGCAAGAAAATGCAAAGTTTCACCAAGTACAAGCATGCATGCACAAGGTACAACTATGCATAAAAACTCAAATAATGCAAATTGACAAAAATTGAAAGCATGAATGGATAGAGCAATGAAAATGGACGGGAAAGTTTAAAACTTTATGAAGAATAACAAGTAATGAATACTAGATCTAAGATTAAACATGAAACAAAGCACAAAAATTTAATTCAAAATAAAGCATGTGTAAAACTTAAAATCAAGATGATCCAAGAGCCGATCTATGATCTAGATGTGTCAGTCATCTAGATTCCATAGCCAATTCATAAGTTTAATCATGAATTCAAGGTGCTAAGACAAAAAGTATGAAATGAAGAAAAATGCATGAAACATGTAAAATAACGTGAAATTAAACGATCTAGGCCTCAATCTATGATCTAATTGTGTCACTCAACTAGATTCCATGGATGATTCACAAGATCAAGCACAAATTCTAATACCTAAGGCAAAAAGCATAAAACAAATGAAGAACAAAGCATGAAATTAAAAGAAAGCTTACTAAAATTAAATGGAGAATCCAAAAGCTTGATTGAAATTGCAAGGAATTAAAAATCCAAGGGAGTACTTGAATCCTTCTTGAGCTTACAAACCCAAGGCAAAGCTTGAAAATTAAATCTAGAGAGAGAAATTAAGTCCCAAACCCAAGCTTGGGTTGGGAGGAGGTGTTTTTACAAAAATGAGAGTTGTAGTCTATTTATACTAATTTAATTGGGTTTAAATGGGCCAAATTAGCCAAAAAGGCTTGAAATTACCGGGTTTGACCAAGTTTGACCCGGAGGCACCTTCCTAGACCCTTGTCTAGTTTTTTGGCACATTTTGGCTTGATATGGCTCGAGATGGCTCGACCATGGCCGAGCCTGGGCGCAGGTGCGCGCGCGCAGGGCGCTGGTCGGCAGGCCTGAGCGGGCGCTTGTGGGCGAGTGCAGGCGACGCTTGGCGAGGGCTGGCGATGGTTGGCGCGCGCCTGGGCGAAGGTTGGCGAGAGGTTGCGCGAGCGTGCCTGAGCGCTGCGCGCGGAGCGCGGGCGGGACTGGGCAGGCTTCGGCAGGCTTCAAGCGCTGGCGCGCGCTGGCTGTGCGCGGTCTCGACAGGATGCGGCAAGCTTGCGGGCGGGACTCGGCAGCTGCTCGGCAGCGCTCGGCAGATGCTCGGCAGCTGCGCACAGGCGCGCCTTGGCTCGGGCCAACTTGCGCCAAGGTTCGTTTGGCGAGTCCTGGCTTGTTCTGGCGCACCTTGACAACCATTCCACAATGTTTTTGGCGTTTTGGAGCTAATTTTTGGCTCATTCTGGCATGTCTTGGCTCGTCTTGGCTTGTATTTTGGCCCTTAATTTCTCCACCTTTAAAATAGGAATTTTAAA